>JAYESA010000001.1:141686786-142110838 GCA_036927795.1 Iris macrosiphon | reverse complement strand
GGGATTCTTGGACCTTGACTAAGGAAAAAAAGAAAAAGAAAAGAGAGGGTTAGTAAGAGAGGGTGACTGAGATAGATAGAAAGGATTATTACTTATTGGTGTCTGATTGTGCCTCTTGGAGCCCATGAGGTACCGCAGGTTAGGACGGGTTAGGACATACACACAAGGGAAAGAAGTTGGGAGGAAAAATCCTATTGTTCCTTTCAAAATTTCTAAAATATATATTACATTATTAATAATATTTATAACTTTGAGTTATTTGGCCTTTAACCAGATTTCAAATTCAAAAAAAGTAGCTTGGACCATGTTAAATTTAACTCAAGGCGGATCCAAGGCGCTTGCGGTGATTCCACCATTCCAAGGTGGACGCCTCAAGAACTCAGCCTTAAATACAAGTTGCCTAAGATGACAATGTCACTACCTTTTAATACACTAGTAACAACTCTATTCTATTAAGTTTATGGTTAGCCAAGTGACCAGTTCTAACCAAGGTTTGAAATATCGGATATGATATCAGCTGTATGGTATGGTTTCTGGCATGTCCATGCTGATACTGATTGCTACCAATTGTGGCTTATACCAACATCGAGAATCTCTTTCCTAGTCAATTTAACAAAGAAAAATTACATGAAAACGAGGGGGGAAAGGGATACAGGGAAAACAATGATTCGGCATGTCAATGATTTACACACTACAACGTCTCCTTATCGACACACTATAATTATTTGTCAAAGTTGTATATTTATAGATTTCATAGAATTAATCAATCTTAATATTATTCCATTCAAAGCTAATAACAAATAACAAATAATACATAGAATTATGCCTAAATATATGGAATATTTTCTAGATTTTAAATAAAAATGATTATTAATTTTGACTTTCTGAAACGAAGAACTCCAAAACTCCGATCAGAAATCTCTGAAACTGCCGAAACCACCGATAATGATACTCATAACAAGGGTCTAAAACCTATTCCGATACTGATATTGTGAACCTTGGTCCTAACTTATTCGAATTCTAGGTGCAGTTCTTATCTGAGTTATGGTTTTAATTTAATTCATAGATTATGTTCTGCTCCATCATACTGTTCTCATTCTTCTGTCAATTGATGCTTCAGGCTTCTCTAGATTCTGGATTTTTCTATGTGATAGATCATGGAATCAGTGAAGAGTTTATGGATGAGGTGTTTTTCCAAAGTAAAAGATTTTTTGATCTCCCTCCAAGTGAGAAAATGAAGCTCCTTCGGAACGAAAAACATCGAGGTTATACACCCATGTTGGATGAGATTTTGGACCCAGAAAATCAAGTGAATGGTTGGTTTCATAAACCTTCTGTTTTTATATCATTATATATCGTTCTTTGGGATTAGTATCTGATAATCAGATACCACACATGCCCGCGTGTGCCGAGACACACATTGCTTTTTCTCTGGACTTTCTGACATTATTGATATACTTTTTTTCCTATTTGTCTTGGATAGCTACAATTATTTTTTTGTTAATACGTGGTGATAGTTTCTTTGACTTGTGCATTCTAAGTCGAAACTTTTGGATCGGTTCTTATGTTGGCCGTCTCATCTTGTAATGTTATATCCTCCCATTTTTCACATTCAGATCCGATCTGAGTAAGTCAACATGCATTCTCTAACTTCCGATGCACTATTGATTCATTTTCACTGCTCACTGTCCTTTCATATATACAATTGTCATATGGGCTTAATTATCGCAACTTAGTCCTTTTGGTTCCTAGGTGACTACAAAGAAGGGTATTACATTGGAGTTGAAGTACCTGAAGATGACCCACAAGCAGAAAAACCATTTTATGGACCAAATGTGTGGCCTTCTGAAGGTATGTTGTGCTTGTTTATGGTTTACATATATTAATATAGGTTTCTAGCAGTTATGGCTACTATTACTTCTGATATAGTCATAGGTTAACCCTTCTCCATGGATCTTATGCAGTTAAATTCATTGGCTTAAATTTGACCTACCTAAACTAAGTTTCATGTTTCTTTATGTCCTAGAGTATGTCAAAACCGTCTTTCAACTTCATTTGCCCAACCTTCTACACATTAATTAACTTTTGATTTCTGTCTAGACTCTAAAATAACCCAGTGACTGGGGTTGTTTGTTTGCTTGAAAGTGACCATTAAAAGTGGGCTTTGAAAGTCCACTTTCAATGTTTGGTAAATACTGAAAGTGACTAAAGTCGGAATCAAACTAAAATTGGATTTTCAATGCCATAAAGCTATTTTCCTTCTCCACATCCCAAATCTAAAGGAGGATGTGGACTTCTAGTGGTTTTGAATCTTAAAGTGGCACATCCATGAACGACTTTCAATATTTACCAAATTGTTTTTTGGATTTGCACTTCCCTGAAAGTGCAACTTATTCCATGTTGAATTTGCACTTTTCACTTTCATTATCCACTTTCGAGCAACTAAACAGACCCATGTACATTGTTATGCATATTTTTATATTGTCCCTTTTTTGTATTTTCCGTATTCTAGGGCTGATGAATGTATACTCAGATATATGCCTTAATTAGTTTGTTACATAACATAACTATGCAGCTGTATTTCTGTCACCCTATCACCTTGACCTGCGGCCATTGTTACCACCGGAAGTCGACTTGATATATTGCCATCATTGATTCAGAACAAGAATTAAAGTTGAACCTAGATGAGACAATGTAAATGATCACAATCAAACAAATGGATTCAAGAACCCTAAACACGATACTAGATGTATGAAACTAATTGAAGTGTGACAACTAATAAAGTATAGGAGTTATACCTGAGGATTGTGAATTTGGTTTATGCACTCAAAACTCACTGTGATTGTGTTATGCTTAATGTTCTATATTTTGAATGTTGGTCCCAACTTCGGATAAATGAGGGTTGTGTTAGGTAGCCGCTAGCCAACGTAAAACATTGTTAGATCTTTATGAAATAAATCCATACAAATACACATTCGTGCGTTCCTTTAGTAGCAGCGTGTTGCATCGTTGCTACCCCAATACAGTGAAAAATAAGCAAGGGTGGATGGATAGGTAGTCACTCGTAAGTGACGCATTGTATCTATACTACCCTGGTGCAATTTCAATTAAGCAAGGGTGGGCTAAGTTATTCCTCAGAAGTGACGCGCTATATCACTCTCCAATGTGGTGTCAACAAGGTTGTAAAAAAGCGCTATGCGCTAGTCGGACAAACAACCGCCGTCTAGGGCTTAGCCCGCCTAGGCAGCCGCGTAGATCTAGACGGTCGCCCCCCCCCCCCCAAAAAAAAAAAAGAAAAAGAAATAAAATCATGGATCTAAATTTTTTTCTTGTTGCAAAACACCACCTATGTGGCCGCCTAGGCCTACTGCACACCATTTATGCCCAATGTCAACAAAATTATGGGTAGGGCATGACCGCCTAGACCAATTTCTAGAACAGTAGGTGTCAAATAGATAAGGGACCATAGGGTATAGGAAACAACGATGTGAGGAGTTGAATGTATGGGATTAGGATTAGATTAGCTACTTGGAACATAGGAACATTAACAGGAAAGGAAATTGCAATGTTATAAATTTTGCTAGGCGGGTTCGGTGCGCCAAAGGGGAGTCTAGCGCCTAGGCCGCCAAGGCGCCGAATTGAAAATATTTTTTTATTTATTTATGTATATACTATTTCTATATATATATATTATGTATAAGTTAGTGAAACACAACAGACACTTTGACAACTTGGCTAGAGGGGGAGTGTTTGGGTTTCAGCCGGTTGGGGGTGGGTCACTGGTTCGAGCCCCACTCACTTCTTTTCTTTTTTTAGATATAAACAACATACTTCTTCTTTCTTTTCTTTTTCTATTTTCCCAAACTATAACCCTAAATCCTCTCCTATCCCTCCTCTTCGTCTCCCTTTCCTCTCCTCTCCTTCTCTCCGCTCCTCTCCTAACATCTTTGAAGAAGAAGAAGAAGTAGCAGCAGCAGATGCAAGCAGTAGCAGCAAATGCAAGCAACAAGTGTGTATATATATATATATTTTTTTATTATTATTTTTTTTTTTGAAAAATTTCAAAAAAATCGGCCAAACAGGCGGTCTAGACGCCGAACAGGCTGCCTAGGATGGAAACCCGTCTAGGACCGTTGCCTAGGACTTTTTCGGTGCGGTCGACAGCCGCCTAGAGCCTAGGCACTGCCTAGGCTGCCGCCTAGGCCGATTTTGAGAACACTGGAAAATTGAGTTAGTAGATACAATGGTTAGGAGGAAAGTTAATACAATTTATGTAAGAAACAAAGTAGGTAAATGAAAAGTCAACAAAATTTGATACAACTGGTTTTAGAATTTGGTATAGTTCAAAAAGAGAGAAATGTGATAGGGATGCTTGTGGATAAATTGTTAACAAATAGCATTGTAGATATAAAAATAATAGGAGAGAGAATAATATTAATTTAGTATCAGAGGATGTTATGAATGTTGTTAGTGCATATGCACCCCAAATAGGATTATATGAAAATATAAAGAAAAAATTGGAAACATATAGATAGTTTAATTCAAAGAGTACTTAGAGTTGAAAAGCTATATATTGGAGGCGACTTAAATGATCATGTTGGAAAGAAGAACATTGATTATGATAGTGTGGATGGAGGTTATGGTTATTAAGCTAGGAATAAAAGGGACGATAGAATCGTTGATTTTGCAGTTTCATATGATCTTATGGTAACAAATTCTTGTTTTAGAAAGAGAGATGAACATTTAATTATTTTTATGAGCAGACCCAATATTAGCAAGATAGATTACCTTCTTACTAGAAAGGTTGATAGACTAACATATAAAGATTATATTATATCAGGAGAGAGCCTAACCACTGAACATAGGTTGATGATCTTAGCTATTAGTATTAGAAACTGGAAGAGAGAGACTAGGGTGGAAAATAGACCAAGAACCAAATAGTAGAACTTGAAATGAGAGAACTTAATAAATTTTAAGGATACGATGGTAAAGAAAGGAATATGGGACATAGAATCGGATTCTAATGTTATGTGGTACAATATGGTAAGTTGTATCAAGAAAGTAGCAAGAGAGATTCTAGGAGTACCAAAAGGTAATTGTTGGATCTCAAAAGAAATTTGGCACTGGAAAGAGGAAGTTCAAAAATTATTAAGGCAAAAAGAATTGACAAGATTGGCAAAAGTGAAAGCGAGAAAAACTTTGAACGATATAAAGTAGCAAACAAGGAAGCTAAGAAAGTAGTTAATGAAGCTAAATCTAAGACCTATGATTATTTATATAGGAGATAGAAATCTAAGACCTATGATTATTTACATAGGAGATAGAAATCTAAGAGGGAAGAAAAATGATATTTATAAGTTTGCTAAGAGTAGGGAAAGGAGGAGCAAAGATTAGGTAATATTAAGTGTATCAAGAGTGAGGACCAAAAGGTTTTAGTAAGAGAAAATGATATTAAGGAGGGATCAAAAAGTTGAAGAGTTATTTTCACTAGCTATTTAATGAGAGTAACTTAGAAAACATAGTTTAGATTCAGAAGTTATATTAGAATAAGTCATATTGTTATTGTCATAAAATTAGAATTTTTTTAAGTGCTCATTAAAGAAAATAAAAAACAAAAAAATTGGTAGGACCTGATAATATTTGTATTCAGGCTTGCAAATGTTTGGGAGAGAAATGATTGTTGTGGCTGACTGAATTATTCAAACAAAATTCTAAGGACTAACAAGATGTCGGATGAATGGAGAAGTAGTGGTATGATACTCATATATAAGAACAAGGGGATATACAAATTTGTAACAACTATCAAGGAATTAAGCTTACTAGTCATACCATGAAACTATGGGAGAGAGTGATTGAGCAAAAATTAAGAAGAGAGACTATAATTTCATATTTGATTTTATGCCGGAAAGATCTACTATGGAAGTTATTTACTTACTAAGAAGATTAATGGAAAGAGAAAAAAGTGATTTATATATGATTTTTATCAGCTTAGAGAAAGCTTATAACCGAGTTATTAGGGAGATAATGTGGTGGGTTATGAATAAGAAACATGTTTATAGTAGTTATATTAAGACTATTAAAGATAATATGATAGAGTTGCGAACTATTGGAGGAGATATTAACCCGTTCCTTATTAACATTGGCTTACATCAAGGATTAATGTTCAGTTCTTACCTTTGTGCGATAGTTATAGATGAAATTACTAGACATTCAGGAGGATGTTTTGTGGTGTATGATGTTAGTTGATTACATTATGTTAGTTGATGAGAGTAGAGAATGGTTCGATGCTAAAATAGAAGTGTGGAGAGAGAGACTTTGGAATCCAAATCCAAATGATTTAGGATTAGTAGAACGAAAAAAGAGTATACGAGATGTAATTTCAATCAAAAGTTAAAGAGAAATGAGGGGGGAGTCTATATAGAAGGATAAAGGTACCTAAGAGTCGTAGCTTTTCGGTAGTTATGATCAATTTTTCATCTTGACAGAGAAATTGATAAGGATATTATGCATATAATTAAAACATGATGGTTGAAATGGATGAGATCTTCTAAAGTATTTTGTTATCCCATGATACCTCTTAATTGTCGAAAAGAAAATTCTACATGACTTCTATTAGATGAGCCATGCTTTATGGATCAGAGTGTTGGACAATTAAGAAACAATATGACTAGAAAGTTAGTGTAGCTGAAATGAGAATGCTAAGATGAATTAGTGTCAATAGATTAAATGATGGATAAGAAATGAATGTATTCTTAAGAAGTTAGAGGTGATGCTAGTTGAGGCCAAGATGAGGCAAATTCGACTTAGGTGGTTTGGGCATATACAATGCAGACTAATAGATGTTCATGTAAGGAGGAGCGATAATCTAGTAGATAATGGAGCTGATAGGACTAGAGGTAGGCCTAGATTAATATGGTTTGAAGTGTTATATGTTGTTAGTGGTAAACAGGACATGGACCTTAGCAAAGTTGGATGGAAGACAATTAAAACAGCAGGCCCCATAAATTTAGGATAAAGACTTTATTGTTGTTATTGTACTCTAAACTCAAATCGAATCATGGAGGATGTTTCCTGCACTACAAAGCCTTTGTGTCGAGTTAAGGTTCACCCGTAATCCAGTTATGGGTGTAATCCAGGTATGGGTGTAACAGATGTTGATCTATTGTAGATGGTGACAATTGGGTATTGATTCGGTGGTGTAATAGATAAGATAAAGCTGATTAAATAAGGGTCTTGTATTATGGTATTGTTTGATAGAGGTTTGGAAGGATTAGGGAAGATAACTTCGTTGTCGCTTTGAGATGACTGCTCTCTGCCCACTAGTTATTTTCTTAGTTTTTTTAGATTGCTTATAGTCATCTGCCTTACCAACGAGCCGACTGCTGATGGCTGTTGGTCACGACTACTACAAAAAAAAAGTGAAGATGAATCTTCGTCATTTCTTATCCCAATAAAAATACGTAAAACTTATACAATCCCCATTCTGAACTGACCTATCTTTGTATCCATTCCTTCTTTGATCGAGCACCAAAAGCTCCATTCTAGTGATGATGAGCTGCTCCAGATTTTGCTCCCTGTCAGCGCCCAGTTGATACCTTTGTTTAGCTTTACTATTTCACAACCCACCATTGTTTATGCTGTTCAGTGTGGTAAGTTTGATGTAGTTCTTGTACCGGAAACAAATATGTGATTCTTCATATTTTTAGTGCTTTAAAGGCCTCATTAACATTGTTATTTTATTCCTCTTCTTCCCTTCAAACACTTACTAGACTGGTGATCAAGTTTCTTGAAACTTACTTTCTGGAGAGTCGAGAAACAGTAGATTATTTTCTTTCCCGGTTGAAGGATAGTTCGTGCCATGACAAACACCATTGTCATGATTATTTGTCTTTAACATATCATACTTGATATACTAGCATAAAAGGCACGCACAAAATATACTAGCATAAGGCACTCACAATGCCATCTTAATCTGTTACCATGACTTAAAGGTTGTCAATCGAATAAAAACAATAATATAAAAGCAATCAATTAATTGTACTTTGAGTGAAACCATGACTAAAAGGTTGTCAATCATATAAAAAGAAAATTATAAAATCAATCAGTTAATGGTACTTGAGTGAACAGAAAACAAAATGCACCGACCATTAGATACCAAGAAAGACAGCATTGTTACTCTGAAAAATTAACATATTAGAAAAATTATGAATCAATTGAAACCAGCCTCTTTGGTGACCCATCCCTCCTCTTTGGTGACCCATCCCCTCCCCACAACGAGCTGAAACGGTTGAAACTAGAAACAGATCGATTCAAAACCACTGAGACTTTCTGAAATAGCATAAACTGTTACGTGCCCATTCTATAGGCAGCTCAAGCTCAGGCAGTAGCAGAGTGGCAGAGCTCAGAGGAGGGATTCAGGCTCAGTAAAGACTCAGCAAGGCTTAGTAGGCTCAATAGGAGCTCTGAGATATGAACATAGCAGGAGTATGAGTGAGCAAGCCAGCAAGCCAATCATCACTGCCATATCAACCATCATTTCATCATTGTCAGCTCAGCTTGGAGGTAAGTCTGTTATCTCCGCATCACTCAATCAATCAGCAGCCTCATCCAACCAACTGTCAATCAGCCAACAGAGAACGTCAGCTCAGCAAGGCAGTTACAAGGAAAGCTTCCCGAGGAAGATTGAAGTGCATTGTTATAAATAGGAGTTGAGTAGAGAAGAAGGGGATATGAAGAATGTTAATGAGTTTTTTACTCTTATCAGTTTAGTTCTCTCCTACTTACTCTTTAGAATGTAGTAGTCTTCTTCTTCCCTACTTCTTCAGTAAATAAACCCTAGATCCCCAATTCTTCTCCTTCTTCCATTAAGATTTCTGCAATTTCATGGCGAATTGGAGTATATCTTCTCCATTTCAGGGTCAGTTAGGACAGGGTCCTATCAATTGGTATCAGAACTGTTCAGTCCCAATTCTTGAAGCTGATCGATGGCAGAGCCAGTGCATCCATGGCGGATCACCGGAGCTTCATCAATGGCATAGCCACTACAGTCAGGAGGGATCAGATTTGTGGCAAGGATTTCAACCATCAATCTCAGCGTCTTCACAGCCGTCGATCCCATGGAGCTATGGATCTCGGCATGAAGCTCTACCTAAATCGTCATTCCCTCACGAGCTGAGGTACCGAGCAACCGACGAGCTCTCAATTCCTTGGAGCCGTGGATGTCAGCAGGGAGCTCCATTGGAACAACCTCCACTGACACAGCCACCAATTGCGAGTTTGAGCTCATAATTAGGGTTTCCGGAGGATCCTCGCGAGCGGATCGTAGAGGAGAGTCTTCGATCGGTCGAAGGTATGTTACTGAACCTAGATAAACAATTTGAGATGTTGGATTGGTGGATGGAGTATCGAAAGGAGGTCTATCCCTCCTATTTCCCAGTCGAGTTACCTCCTTCGCCACCATCGACACCGCAGCAGCAGCCGTCCCTTCCTCAACCACTGCAGCAACAATGTCGGAGTCTGCAGCAGCAGCAGGAAGAGACTGAACTGAAGGTGTTTGATGAAATGCCTGTGAGGAAGCTTGGAAGTACGAGTTGGTGTCGTAGGTGCAAAATTGAGTGTGAATCTATGGAGGGATTGGTCATCCACTCACTGACAACGGAGCATCAAAACAGGACCCTGCCCTTGGTAATAAACATTAAGCAAAACCAACCTTACCTGTGTCTGCATCACCAGATGGGGACGAAGCTATAGTTTCAGATAGAGAGCTTATAGCATCACCCCAGGAAAGATATATACCGAGTGCATCCATATACGAGGAGGAGTTGCCTAAAGAGCCGGAGAGATGCTTAGTGTACATGGGAGAAAGGGGCAAGAACCTGTTAGTATCAAAGCTAGGGATTCATAATATGCTTTCAACTGTTAAAGATAATCTTCAATCACTGTTGGCCCAATTGGAGGAAATTGCTTCGAAACATGAACAAGAAGTTAAGGCAAAAGAAACGGTTGAACCTGGCTTAAGAAACCAGGAAATGCAGATGTTGAGTGTACAAGAGCAAATGGTCTCAGATGGAGATGTTGTTAAGGTAGAGAAGGAGCCAAGAGATGTACATGAAATCCTACTTGAAAAGGTCTCTGAACAACTGCAACATTCTGAATATGAAGAAATTAGTGTTGAATTGCTATCCGTAAGGTATGATCTTGATGTTACCAGGGGTATGTTGCTATTCAATATCAAGAGTATAAGAGTTCAATATTTCAACCTATGCAAAAAAACTGGAATCAAAATAATGTGTAGAGGAATTCATGATAGCCACGTGGGATCCAGGAAGCATCAGTCGAATATTTAGTGCTGAATCCACTGATTTTGGGGGTCTCAAGATGGTTGTTTCATCCAAAGATCGAGAAAAAGATATTCCTGACCCAAGGGGTAGCCAAGGAGTGTCAGAGCACTGTCATGCCATCAGTACAACACTGGGTTACCTGAAGGCAAGGAGATATCCGTTAGAGTGGAAAGCTCATGAGTCCAGTAACTAGTGTGTATGTCATATTATGTGCAGCCATGGAGAATGCAACAACAATCGGGGCTCCAATGACTCCTATTCTTATCCAAGCCAGTTTGAAGCACTTGAGTGTCCCAGGAACTTCCATGAAGAGAAGTCATCTCATTTAGATAATTCATTGAAATTCTTCAAGGGAAGTGGAATCATGGCTCAGTGCAGCAGTGGCTGACGGCTAATCTTGAAAAATTCCAGGAAACATGGAAATTTTTTGCAGAATTGAGTTCAACATCTGAAGAACAACTCCGAAAGTTGTTTAAATTTTCTGAGATGGAAATAGAGGGACTGCAGCACTCAGTGAAGATTTGGCCAGGGATCAAGTTATTAGTACATTGACCTTGGGACAAGGTCAATTTGAAGGGGTGGGTATTGTTACGTGCTCATTCTATAGGCAGCTCAAGCTCAGGCAGTAGCAGAGTGGCAAGAGCTCAGAGGAGGGATTCAGGCTCAGTAAAGGCTCAGCAAGGCTTAGTAGGAGCTCTAAAATATGAACAGAGCAGGAGTATCAGTGAGCAAACCAGCAAGCCAATCATCACTGCCATATCAACCCTGATTTCATCTTTGCCAGCTCAGCTTGGAGGTAAGTCGGTTATCTCAATATCACTCAATCAATCAGCAGCCTCATCCAACCAACTGACAATCAGCCAACAGAGAACGCCAGCTCAGCAAGGCAGTTACAAGGAAAGCTTCCTGAGGAAGATTAAATTGCATTGTTATAAATAGGAGTTGAGTAGAGAAGAAGGGGATATGAAGAATGTTAATGAGTTTTTTTTACTGATAGTTTCAGTTTAGTACTTCTCTCCTACTTCCTCTTTGGAATGTAATACTCTGCTTCTTCCCTACTTCTTCAGTAAATAAACCCTAGATCCCCAATTCTTCTCCTTCTTCCATTAAAACTTCTGCAATTTCATGGCGAATTGGAGTATATCTTCTCCATTTCATGGTCAGTTAGGACAGGGTCCTATCATAAACCCATACTCATAGCAAGTCAAAAAGTGACATCGAAACCGAGTTTTTAAATTTTGGTTCTGATAGTAAATGTCATGCGTCTTTGTTACTGTTCGCTAAGATTTCAAAAGATATGTATAAATGACATTCAATTAAATGGTGCTCGTTTAGAAAGATATTAATCAGTCAATTTAAACTCCAGAAGGAAAATATTAATCAGTCAATTTCAAAGGGAAATGAAAACCCTAACAGAGAACTTACATTTCTTTGGACCTCCTCTTTCATCTGTTTGTGAGAAAAAGGGTCGAGTACGGAAAGGAGATGGCAGCTAATTAGTGAGCTTAAGAATGGAGAGAAAATGGCACAAGGTTGGTTGTGATTCTTTTTCTTTTTCTGCTTTGCATTCATGAAAGGTCATTGGGAGAGAATTGGGTTTCATAATAACAGCCACATTTATGTTTTACCCATGAATTAAGATTTGGGGAACTTATTTACCTTTATTATTCAAGGGTATAATTGTCAATAAAATTTGAGGCCAGCTTCAATAATCTCTCCAATTTTGTAGTAGTATAGATGACTTGGTTCCAGGCCATTATTTTATGACTATCAGAATTCTTAGAAATAGCCTTCAGGATTTGTGTGAAACAAACATATGAAGATTGTCAGTCTTGTAGTTTATCGCCATTATTTAGTTCACTCTTGCTTATGTTCTCTCCATACATTCGATTGTTTAGGATGTAGGTTCTTCCACCAAATGTTGGTGTATATTTCTATATTGCGACCTTTTTTGTCTTTTCCCTATTGTAGGACTGATGTATTTATAGTTTGGTATATATGCCTTAATGAGATTGCTAGGTAAAGTTCTCGTATACTTGGCCTGCTTAGTAAGAACGTATACTTGGCCTGCTTAGTAAGAACAGCAAGAGGACCAGTATATGGCTTAATAAACTTGATGATTCCAAATCTACTTCAGTTTTAGCAACTCTTATTTTTCATGCTGATTGCTGAGATATTGCATATATAGATGACTTAGGTCCAGGCACTGTATACTGTGCAATTTTTTAAAGAATGTCCTCTCTTGCCTATCTTCTTTAGGAGGTTAAACACAATTAAAGAAATAGGTTTTGATGTCTATGGATGATATTTGTAGTCTTTGTACTGAGTTGGCTTGGCATTTCTAGATTTATTACCTGGATGGAGGCGCATAATGGAGCAATACCACAGGGAAGCCCTGTAAGTTAACTTTATTTTTATTTTTTATTTTTATTTATTTAAGTTTATATATATATATATATATATATATATATATATATATATATATATATATATATAATTTAAAAAAAATTAGGCGATGTTTTACGGTTACTATCTCAAGTTATTGAAGCATGATTTCCTTGTGTGAACAAATTATGATAATCTACAAGTTATGCATGGGTATTGTCTACTTTCACTTATTAGAAGTTGAACTAGTGATATATAACGTTTAATTTTTCACTTGGAGATATGTTTTTCTTCAGACTCCTAAATACCTCTCTTTTGCCACTTGTTTATTTCCATCAATTATTTGCTTTCATTCTTTGTAATTTGAGATTTGTTCATTTCATTGTTCCATACAAACAGGGATCACTAATCTCTCGTGTCAACTTTGCTTCTTATTTTCTACTATGGCAGTCACATTTTACGGTTTCTTGAAATGTTATCAGAATTATGAACTAAACCAAGTAGACAAGTAGATGAACTATAATCTTATAGGAACAAGAAATAATCTGGTAATATCTAGTTAAGAAGTCTTACAAGTATTCCGTAGATCACTCAAATAAAAGTATTCCGTAGAGTAAAGGATGATTGTATCAAAGTAAGCATGAGTTCATCATTCGGGGTGGGTGGGGGGGGGGGGGAGTAAATAGAGAAGCAATCAAGACAGTTTCAACATATCAAGTGAAGATTTTGTGATACTTAGTTTTGAATAGAGATTCTTTAAGGATTAGAAAGTACCCCAGATCACCCAAATAAAAGTTGTATGACTAGGGTTCTACCAATGCAAGGCCCAATCATAGCCAAAATCTGAGTTTGATACTGGCCTAGAAGGAAGGCTAGCTATATGCTTATCTAGTTGATGAGGAGGCTTTTCTAGGACAAAGGGCATGATTCTTTCAATTCCGCCAATGCATCAAATCAAGGGCTCTGGCTCCGGTATCCATTTGTGAGGAAAGTCCACACAACATCATCAACTGGCTTTCCACCACATAGACCACTACTCCCCCTACATCTACTGCTCCACCAGCTCCAAAGACCTCTTATGCTGCTGCGTTATTTCCTTAGTGATTCTTTTAGGATGTTTTTGTCTTTTAGGATGTTTTTGCTCGCAATATATCTACGGTCCTCAACGAGCAAAACGTAGTCATATTTATCTACCTTTCCAGACACAATACCTTGAGTACCTATGATGGTGAGTACACATGATGGCATATGATGTTTGGACATAGAATCGAGTCCTTGTGAATGGACAAAGTGAGGTGCTCTTATTTTACGGCGGCCTTTTTATTTCCTCTCCTTGACGTACTGTTGTCAGCCAAACTCCTTATGTCACTTCTTTCTATTGGATTGTCACATACATTCTAAAATAGTGTCTAAGAAGATTCCCGTGCGTTGATAAAGCCTTCTTGAACTACTTATTTATCAAGTGAAGATTTTGTGATACCAAGTTTTTGAAGAGAGATTCTTTAAGGACCTGAAAGTAACCCAAATCACTCAAATAAAAGTTTAATAGAACTCAGAAATGTATTAATGAAGTATTGGCCTTTGTAGGATAAGTGGTGAAAGTACTCAAATTAAACCTCAATTATCTAAGGGTGGAGCTTGCTAGTAGTGATTACTTATCATTATTGTGGACGTGTGGGAGGATAGTGGGACAAATATATTTGCACAATGAGAAAGGATGTTAGAGATTATATTTTGTCCATATATTCCTTAGAACCTTGATTGGAACTTTTGGAGCATACATCTATATCATTGATCAGACCTGAAATATTTGTTTAAGTTAATTTTGAACCTAAAGGCCTTAAAGTAAACATACTCGTTGCACTTTGATAACATTCATTTTTTTCAACATTACCACCCTTGAACTTCTTTTGCTCTTAACTACCACATCAAGTGGCAAAAAATACGAAAATAAATTGCAACAGTCCTCTCTGCACCATCTCCTCCACCAACACCTCTTCCTCCACCTCTGTATCTCCTTACCTTCCACCTTCTCTTCACCTCCTCAACCACATCCTCCTCCATATCATCATCCTCCACCTCCCTCACCGTCAACGCCTCCTCCGTCTATATTTTTTAAGTAAACTTACACTGGGAATCGTTGGGGTATCGAAGATCTGATTGTGTCGATGTCTAGGACTCCACTATGGACGTCACGATTTGGCATTGATCCGATGGTAGCGAGGTTGACAACCCCACTACTGGATATGACGGTCAAATCATCCGCTTTGACGGCCAAGCCAAGGATAGAGAAACAAAACAACTATTGTTCCAAAGAAAGTAATATAAACTTAATTCTTAATAACTTGATTACAAGGGCGAACCCAAGGGGCCTTATTTACAGGGAAGAGGAGATACAAAAATAGGAACTCTTAAAAGATTTATAAACTATTAAATAAATAATTGAGAAACTAATATTATATTACCGTATATAGAAACTCCTAGACTATTTTGAGAACATCTAGACAAATTATTTAAATTGATTGGACTTGTCAACTAATTGGACCAGTTGACCGACTTTGCTCCACCGTCATACAACCTTGTTGAACAAAACTCGTCCTCGAGTTCTATGAAATTTGATTTCGACCCATGCTGATGAACGAGTACTTGGAGTAAAAGGAAACCCTCAATATGCATTGTAGGTCGATCGTAGTTGTCTAAGCAAATAAATACCTGGAATATATGCGAGTCGTTGGCGGTCGACGCTTACTTTTCAAATCTCCAAATCCACAGAGTAACTCAATTTGGATCTTCAGTTGTCTCGTCAGCTCACCAATAGGAAAATGGAGGTAGGGAACATAGGTGACCGGATCTCAAAACATAATGGTACGAACATAGGACAATGCCTCTATTTTCATAAGATTCTCGGGGTAACACCAAAGTAGTGCAGGTAGCATAAAATCCTTGTCATCACTTCAGGAAGATAACGACTCTTAAAGAAGTGTGGAAAACAACTTTAGCTTGTCGACCATGGTTGTTGCTACCACATTATTGTAACTTTCAATGTCGATGATGATTTTGCAACAACAACAAAAAATCTTGCTTAGTGCACTTGGTGCGAAAAATGTTGTGTAGCCAATCCCCTTCTTTAGCTTCTACATTGATACTTTGTGGCACAATCAAGGATTCATCTTGGTCAACGTAGATGATCTCTTCTTCTTCATCATCCCACTTTATAAATTCATCAAAGTCTTTGAGTTCTTTGCTAATCATCGGCTTGATCTCGATCGATGCATCTCTATAAAAAGAAGAGAATCGACAACTTCAGAATCTTCGGGTAGGTACGACTAAGAATGAGACGTCATCGTGCTCAACTGTCATAAAAAAAGAGAATCGATGCTCCTTCAACTTCAAAAGCTTAGGGTAGATTCGACCAAGAATGAGATGTTATCGTGCTCAACTATCATCGAAGTAGTTAACTCAGGAGATTCCAATGGGACAATTGACTGATGAATGGGAGTTTTGACATAGGTTCGTCCCTTTGATCTAATTAACTACCATTCTACCTTTTTCACAAGATGTATTGCTTGTGGTAAATTAGTTACTTACTGTATACCTAGATAGTTTGCAATAAAGTTCCTCTTGAAGACCTTCCACACAATAATTTGTCCTTTTCTGTTATGTCTTTCAATCCGATGCAAATAGCAAGTCGTCGAAACTTTTTCACATACCTTTGTAAAGAATCTTTTCCTTGACTGCACTCTTGATACTGCTTGTGAGGATCAAAGTCGGGAGGAAGAAATCGTTGTAGTATCATAGGTCGAATCTTGGGTCATGACCCAATCAGTGTTATTCTGAAGTTTGAACGATTTATTTCTCTACCAGTAGGACGCGGTGCATGTCACTCGATCAACTACTTTCCACTTGTTCCACTTGTTTTCACTCGGAACTCTCATGATACTTAAGAATTTTTTCACTGCTATCCAATTTAATCTCTCTTTGATCCCTTTTGATCCATCAAGATATGGAATTTGCACATTGACTTTAGTCTCAAACTTTGAAGGGGTCATGTAGTGGATGTCCATGTTGACGAGGGTGTCAAAACGGATCAGAATCAAGATGAATGTATGAATTTAAATATAAACAGGCTAGTGGGTCAAGTTTTGGAAGTGGATTGGGTCTGGTTTGTTTAAGTTAATCAGGTAATGGAGTGGGTATATAGGTTAATGGGTCAGTGAAACTTAAGTCAATTGGGTTTGGTAACGGGTCCAGAAAAAAAAAATTTGATTTGATGAAACTGATTGATTCGTTTGAAACTAGGATTTTGCGAATGAGGATTGGGAATTGGAGGTTTCTGATTGGATTTGAAGGGGGAGGCGACTGGATGGATGGTGGCTAGAAGGTGCACGAAACTGAAGAGGAAGGAAGGCGATGTTGGTGATCATGGACTCGAGATTGGCTCGAGAAGGGATAACAGCTAGAGGTGGATAATTGGGAGGGATAGTGACGGTGTCTATGGTTCCGGTTGCGCGCTAGTGCACGCGGAGGTGTTGGATGGCTGGCCGGAGATGCTGGGAGTGTGTCGATTGCTGCAATGGCTAGGCAGCCTGGGCTATCGGGATCGTGTCTAGCGACGGTGATAGTAGTTGTCAGGAACGGTACATGGAAGAGTCTTGACTCCATGAGGGGTCTGGCCTCGACAAGGGACAACAAGATGTTGTCAAGGAAGGTGTGGGAGGAATTGTGCAGTCATATTGGTAGGGGCGGCGGCACTGGCTTGAGATCAGTGATTTGATGATGGAAGGAGCTTAGAAGCCAGAAGCGGGGGCAGAAGCGAAAGCGGGAATGGAGGACCACGACTACTTAGAAGACTCTAAAATTGGGAGCGTGATGGGAGAGTGCGCTAATTTTTTTTATGTTTATTAATTTTTGTTATCAAAATTTGTAGATATCTTAATATTTATTAGAATTTATAAAGTTCAGTTCAAAGTTACAAAAGATCATTCGTATGGTAATTTTTATGATGTCAAGATAAGTTATCCTTAAGTTTATTGTTACTTTGATGAACGTCTATTAAAAAAAATAACTTTCTTTCCAAAAATTGTCCTCCTTTAAAATTCTGGTTCTGATATGGAAAGCGTTCATGTCGTCGGAGATACGCGCTTCCGTCGCCAAGAAAACGAACTCTCGTCCCCAAGAAAACGAACTCCCGTCATCATGAAAATGAGATCCTAAGTAAGAACTACTGAATCGAGGTTCATACTAAGATTCGTTAGCCTCATAGGAGTTTCTGGCTTCTAAGGAAAAGAGTAGTCGAAGAGGAGCGGTGGACAAGATTGACTAGTGGATCTCGGGATCGAGGGAGGACTTAGGCACTGGATTCGAAGACTGGGACGGAGAGAACTCTTCGGCTCTGTGGTGAGGTGAAGACGATGGATGGTGGCTGATAGCTTAGTCTGGTGGGGGTGTGGAGAGCGGAAAGGCTTAGGGGGACGGAGATGAGGTAGCACATGTTTGATATCGGAGATGGTTGTGATGAAGTGTAGAAGTCCAACGATGGTGGACTTGTCCAACTTTTGATTTGATCGGTCTTTCGGATCCAACTCCACCAATAAGACTAATTTGGATTTTTCCTTTTTTATTGGTGCGTGGCGGAGCATTGTGAATGGAGATGATCGGCCAAGGATGGTGATGACGGTAGGCATAGATGGAGATGACGAAGACGGAGGATAACTAGTCGGCGGATGTAGCTCTGATGCCCCAATCGATGTAGGGAGTCATTGGGGTATCAGAGATCCGATTATAGTAAGGTCTAGGATTCCATTATGGATGTTACGATTTGTCGTTGATTCGATGGTAGCTAGCTTGAGAACCCCACTACGAATATAGACGGTTAAATCACCTCCTTGGACGGCCAAGCCGAAGATACAGAAACAGAATAATTCTTGTTCCAAAGAAAGCAATAGCTTAGTTTAATTCTTAATAACTTGATTACAATAGAGGAGCCAAGGGACTTCATTTATATGGTAGAGGATACAAAAATAATAAATTTTAAAAGATCTAGAAACTATCAAATAAGTTTACCTAGAAACTACTTAAATATATTAGTACCATATATAAAACTCCTAGATTATTTTGAGATCTATAAAGATTATTTATTGATTGAACCGGTCAACCAATTGAACCAGTTGACCGACCTTGCTCTCGCGTCAAACTACTCATCCACAACCTCCTCGAACTCTCCACTTTGACCTCTTCTATCTCTTCCCTTCTCTACCTCCATCTCGTCCTCCACTCCCTCTTCTCGACATTCCCCATCACCTCCACATCATCCGCCTCACTTTTCACCTCCTCAACCTCTTCCATCTCTTCCACCACCTCCTGTTTCATAATTCTCTCCAATAGACTCAAGAGTAAATTGTCATAAACAATCAAAGCACATGATATCAAAGTGCAGCATATATGAAAGTTAAACCTATAGGTTGCTACTTGTTACAAAATCTTGTATTTCATACTGCTAGATAAAGGATTTCTCATTTGGTATCAACTAAATTTGAAACTATTATTTTCCATCATATTTCTTTGATGTTTCCACTGTCCCAAGACTGAAACTACATCGCCTGCAGCAGCCTATAACGTGGCACATTGGTGTTTCCCCACCATCTTTTAGTCGAAGTTCTTTTGTGGCTTTTTGGATGTGAACAATTGCTGATATTCTTGAAAGAGATGGAGAGCTGAGATGGCATGCTGATACTCGTACTCAACACCTCTAGAGCTGAACGTCAAGATGCGTCCTGATGATGGAGAGCTGCTATCTGACCCTTGTTGATACCGTCAGCTGGTTGGTAATTTAGTATCTCAATATTAATCGACCTAACATATCTCATGTTGTGCATATCATCAACCAGTTCGTTTCAGCTCACCGCAATAGTCACTATGCTGCCCTTCTTCACATTCTTTGCTACCTTCGAGGCACCATCATCATATCACTCTTCTTCTCAGCCTCTCCATCCGCGTGTCTTCGTGTTTATGGTGATGTCAATTGGGTTTATGAAGTTTCAGGTCACAAATCTACCACTAAATTATGTATATTTCTTAGACTCTCTCATATCTTGGAAGTCCAAGAAACATGACTTCGTCTCTCGGTCCAGTGTTGAGGTCGAGTATCGTGCTATGATGTCTACCACTGCAAAAATTATCTGCCTCCTTATTGACACGAACGTACGTCTCTCTACCGCAAATCCTCTTCATTGTGACCACCAATGTTGTTCAGATTGTCGGCAATCTTGTGTTCCACAAGCGCACAAAACATATTAATCTTGACTTTCATTTTGTGCGCTATCACTATCTTGCTGGGACGATTTCTTTTTCCTTTTTCACTTCTCAGCTCCAGGTTGTTGACTTCTTTCCTTAGTGTCACACTCTTCAGCGAGATTCATTTCTCATCAGCAAACTCTCGTTGGTTGATCCATCATGAGTTTGAGGGAGAGTGTTAAGTATAATATATTGTCTTTCTTTCTCATTAATATTTTTTTTTTACTTTATCCTTAGTGTCATGTCTTTTATTTGCTTGTATCAAGTATGTAGCGCTATAGAGCCTTAATGAAAGATTTTTCCCAACTCTAACAATCTCAAAGTCCGTTTTTTTTTACAAGCCACAGATATACTCATGAAAGTTTTCAAGAATATGATTGTTTACTAGCTCACCTCCTTAGTCTCTAGATTTTGAATGAGAACATTCTCCTTCCATCATGATTTCCTTGGATCCTGCACACTTTTCAGGTTGTTTGCTAAATTTAGCATTATCAAAGCTCCTTAGTCTCTAGCTTTTGAATGAGAAAAATCTCCTCCCATCATGATTTCCTTGGATCCTGTGAATTCTTCAGTTTTTTGCAGGTTTAATATACTGTTGTTAACATTGCTATTCAAGAATTGTTACACAATGGTGAATGCACATTATGAATTTCTTGGTGCTGGCTGCATATTTTATGCGTAAAGTTTGTTGTATTCCTACTTTCTGATAAACTATTTTCATTCAAATACTTTCAGGAGAGTGGCCAAAGCAGTTGCTAGGATCATAGCTCTTGCACTTGACCTGGACGCTGACTTTTTCGATAAGCCACAAATGCTTGGCGAGGCTATTGCGACATTGAGACTCCTACACTATGAAGGTGTAAGACAAGTTTCAGGTTATGCCTGTGAGTGCTTTTACTCTGAAAGATCGTTTGATTCAAATTATATTATAATGGTGATCTTTATTGTTATCAGGTAAGGCTTCTAATCCAGCTAGGGGAATATATGGGGCTGGAGCACATTCAGACTATGGCTTGATCACTCTTTTGGCTACTGATAATGTAGTAGGTCTCCAAGTGAGTAGATAAAAGTTACCGGTTGATTTCCCCATTATCTGTTGCTGTTATATATATGGTCATTAGTATGAATGTGCATATCATATCACATGTTACAGATATGCAAGGACAGGGATGCTCAACCTCAGATATGGGAATACGTAGAACCACTTAAAGGGTTAGTGAATGATCTGCTAGATGTATCAGTGTTCTTGTTCTCATCCATATTCTCCGCATGATATTAGTACTATTATATAAAAAGTAAAAACATGACAATTTGCAAATTGTGTTCAGATTAAGTTGGTTTTAGTGGATCATACAAAGGATGTTATATTCAGTTGGACCTATTTGTGTGCTTGTAAAGTGATTAAATGTCGACTTAACATTTACGAAACCATGAATACAGTACAGTAAATTGAGAATCTATGGATGGGTCAACCAAAGCTTATGGGGTATATTAAAAAGGAAGATGCATTGATCAGTTTGAATATCTTACTATTTTCTTGCTTTGGAACTTTATCAGACTACTAGGTGTTGGGACAAAAGTGCTCCTCGCTGTCATGTCAACAAAGTCTACATATGCCTTGTACAAATGCAGATACATACAAACATATTATACAATTGTACTATGCATATATGCATTTCTTTGACATGATACAGGTCTACTTTGACGTGTGTATGATGCACTTGTGCACTTTGGTGACTTGAGAATTAGGGGAGCTCAATGTTTATATAAGCCAAATAGGATGATCTCAGGAGTGAAAGAAAATGAATTAAGTCTTTGAAACTGCGAATACAGATTACTGCATGATCCTTTTATGATTCAAGCTGTCAAATGTTACAAAAGAACTTGGAATGTGAATGTTAAAATAGTATTTCATTCTAAGGTACAATAAAGCCAAAGGTGAAAAGTGAAACCACATTTATTCTGTAAGAAATATATATGTTGTAAATATACCTGGCATGCAATTCTGTTAGACTCCACCATTTGTTTTTTCAGAACTAAGTTGGTCGAACAGTATTGTTCTCTTTTTTACTTTACCGTTATTTGCTTTCAGATTACGTAAACTAATACAACAACTAGAACAAAGGTTTTATCCCAAATTTTTGGGGTCAGCTGTTTGAATCTTCTCTTCCAGGCTATGTCCCCTCTGTAACACAAACAAAAGACATCCTTGTTTAAACCTCGATCCATGTTCGTTTAGGCCTACTTATAGTCCTAGCAGCTTCTTTAGCTACTATCTGATCGCTCCTCCTAACTGGAGCACCTATTGGTTTTCTTTGCACGTCCAAACCACCTAAGACGATTTTCTCTAATCTTGTTCTCAATTGGTGCCACCTCTAACTTCCCTCAAATACGCTCATTTCAAATTATGTAAACTAATAACTTCCTTAATTCTATGTCTACCTTCTTGAGCCTCATTTCTTTATCTGAAACATAAATAGGATCAAATGCATTTCCGGTTGGCACTTTTTCCTTGGTCTATAAAACCAAGCAAGTAAAGCCCCTGCCTGTATCAGGTGGTACTTTGTTTATACAGTTATTCACATGCCCATATAAACAATGGTCGTAAATTTTACCCTTCTATCCTGACTCATTTCACATCTTCCTAAATCTGAAGGGTTTGAAGAAATTGACAAATACCGGCTAAAATCCTAGATCTATTATGATCAACTTTTCGTTAAGATTTATCTATGACAAACTTTATATTCTCGACAAAGAGTTCTTGAGGTAGCTCTTATTTTCATCCGTGGTCCCTTAATCAATGCAAATTGCGTTTTTTTTTTAATAAATGGGGTTCACTTACTACCCCACTCGACCACAAGGTTCTGAGATTTACCTGAAGTTAAATGATACAAGAATAATTGACATAGAAACAAAGTTCAATGAGACAGTAATTGATTATCTTAAGCTCTGTAAGATTCTAGTATTGTAAGGTCTTGTTATAATTTTCTCATTTTCTATTATGCATAAACCAAAACTATTATGTTAAACACTACCTGAACTATTCTTTTCTTTCAGAGGCTTCATAGTCAATCTTGGAGACATGCTTGAGCGTTGGAGCAATTGCTTATTCAGGTTCACTATTTAGAACTAAATGTTTGCAAAATTAAAATTTCCCATGTATTATATAATGAAACATGATTCGCTATATAAATACAATATCCAACTTTGGTCAATGTTACTTGTAGCTGACTGTATTACCAGCTTCTCTTAAATGTCATTATATTGTAAGCTGTTTAATTGATCACTTGTTGAGAATGGATCTAATTATGTGTAACCATTTTCATATGTTTATTCATTTCATAGTGCAGATGCCTATGCAGACCTTTTTTTTGTAGTTACAAGTAGTTTTACTCTACTTTTGAACTTTCATGCTATGTATAGTAATAGAAACCACTCATTTTGACTCTTTTTTTCCCTATGGATTATGGGAAAGCGATTATATAGATGCATTTGTCATGGGAGTCGGAGAATTCTTTCACTGCATGATGATAATTTCACCCTACATCAGACCTTGTTCTCAGAGGCGGAACTTAAAGCATGACCTACACCCCCCCACCCCCACCCCCACCCCACCCCACCCCCACCCCCACACACCCACCCCCACACACCCACCCACACCACCACACCCACCCCAATCATTCAATCATGGTATCGTCCCTGCTTGTTTTAATAATTCTTGATGGTATGTAACTTGGGAACAAAAGGATGTTGGAAAAATTAATTAGTCAATGAGCCTCGTCAATCTCTCTGTTTGCTTTCCGCATACGCTTTGCTTAATGTTCACCCCATTATTGGTTTCTGGAAACATATCCATACCTGAGATTAGACTTTCAGATGGCTTTGCTTTCAATGAAGGTTCTTTGTGGGAAGACTGGGAGATCACAATTTGGATTAGCATTCATTTTTTGCTTCCACTGCTTGACAATTATGTACAGTATTAAACATTCTCACAGGTCTCCATGTCAGAAAGATAATATATACTCTAATGTTAGGTAGGTAACCTGGACAAATTTGCTGATTTTGGTTTAACATGGGGACTTATAGGTAATACTACACTTGTTTTCTCCAAGAAAAATGGTCTGTTAGAAACTGGTGCATATGAAACACCTGAGGATGAATATTTTAAATAACTTCTGGAAGTTGTTAGTGGTTGGTTGGGTTAGGGTGCTTGGAGAGGAGTAGCTGGAGTATATAGAGAGTTGAATCATCAACCGAGCTTTCTTCCAATTGCTATGTGGTTGATTATGGATCACAACTCCAATTCAAGACTGTCTGTAGATGTTAGATCTCGAACCAAGACCATGAAAGTATGACTATCCATGATATTCAGGAGGGGCAATAATGGATAGGAAACTTACGTAGCAAGTTAATGTTTGCAAGGAGTCAAATTACAATCATGGAATAGGATTCATGTCATATGACAGAAAGTGCTCACACAATAAAATAAATCCAGCTGCAGCAACCTTCAAAGATTTCCCCAAATTGAAAACCGACTATAGCTGAAGAAGAAAAAAACCTAAGATTTACCGTTTCTTCACTTGTTGGTATTCAAAAATTTACTTAAATCGCGACTAATAATCATGGGAGATGGTGATCACCAAAGTGTAATACAGTTCCTTTCTGACCCATCATCCATATATCTTCTTGTCAACCATCTTCATTGGATTTCTCGACTGTTAGCTGAACTCAGGTCTTAAATGACCAACTCTGGCTATGTGAAACCTTCAATGCACCAAACAAGAACATATTGACTCAGTTTATGGATAGATTAGGTGTAATCCACCAGGTTCTAGTCACCCTTACTTGTTCCCCAACCATGCTTCTAGGTCCAACTACCTGTACCCAGCACCAAGAACGCATGTTCACTCAAGCTTATGCAATGGTCATCATTTGAACACAGCAACACGAAAAGGGAAGTGCTAGCAGCGGAGAATGGAACAAGGAGCACTACCACAGACCCCTTTCCCTTAGCACCCTAGGGAACCATCACAATCTCCAACGGTTAGCACTTGAAGCCTGAAAGGACTGCAATTCCAGAATTGATCATGAAGAACCAGTATATATTATCCTCAAGAGAATATAGTAACATATGTTCTTCCTTACTAGAATTTGCAAGGTAGTTGTAATAGAAGATGGATACCAGTTTGGACATAGAAGAGACATAAAATGGGCAGTAATATAGTATCCTTTTGCTATAGGGATATGCCTTATGAAAGTTGGGAAAAGGTCCTAGAGGAGGAGCACTGGAATGTGGTTTCTCAAATAGCTAAATGCTGAATTTCATACCAATTTTTTCATCAGGCTACTATAGTTTCTATTTGAAAGCCATTTATTAGAACCCTTATACATATCTGTTACTAATTTTGAAATTGTCTGAGACACAACATATTCTGGCGTTAGAGCTGTTTTATGTGTTGCACTCTAAGTGTAGCTGGAATGAGACTGCTAAGATGAATGGAGTGGCAATACGTTAAAGGATAGAATAAGAAATGAGTATATCTGTGGGAAGTTAGAGAGAGCGACAATTGAGGACAAGATCAGAGAAAATCGTCTTGATGGTTTAGACGTGTAATGTAGGTCAGTAGATGCTCCTGTAATGATAATATAGTAGTGAATGGAGCAGCTAAGACTAGACGTAGGCCTAGACAAACATGGTTTGAAGGGTTAAAAAAAGGATATTGTTTTTGTTAGCGGTACAGAGGACATGGTCGTTAATAGAGCCGAATGAAAGAAGAGGATTCAAACAGCCGACCCCAAAAGTTTTGGATAAAGCCTTTGTTGTTGTTGTTGTTTGTACTTCTAATGGGCCGTCTGTTCTTTCTTTATTGAGAATCTCCTAGTGTTGACTGATCAGAATGTTTTTTTTTCAGGTCCACATTGCACCGAGTAATCGTGGATGGGCAGGAGCGCTACTCTGTAAGAAAATATTCACTACTTTTGTGTTCCTCATTGTTATATCACAGCTGAGTGGAGATATTGGTCCATCTCAGCACTTTATTGTCTCTAGTACATAGTGAATTGACGAATCACTTAATTTGGAGCTTTGCATTAGCTAAATTGTTGCTTCCATATCTTTATGTTATTGGAATGTCTTCTCTCTTTCAAAACAAAAGGGGTATCGCTGGAGTATTTGAAATTGCATCACATATTTGTGAATGTCAAAGATATGTTTTCACCTATTTGTCTAGTGTTTTTGGCATACCTTTAACTTTGCATATGGACTACAATGAGCTGCCACAACACCTTGTTCCACTAACCTTTGTCTTCATATAGTGAGCCTTGAAATAATGATTCCTGGTAATGAATAGAAAATTCCTTTGTCACTCATAATGAGATTCAAACTGGTGACCAAATGCATCTGGTAACATCTTTAGAAACTCAGATTGTCTGCAGCTTCTATGTACCAAATATTAGACCAATAATATTGGAGTACTAGACTCATTATTAGACATGCTGAAGTAATGATAAAAAAAGGCTGCCTTCTGCATTTTTATTGCTTCTAATTGTGTATCCTTAATGGAGCAGATAGCCTATTTTGTGGAGCCAAGTCACGAGTGCCTTGTGGAATGCTTGCCAACCTGCAAATCCGAGCTTAATCCTCCAAAGTAAGGTTCACAATCATTTCTCAACTGGAGATGTGGAGTGTGCCCCGAAATGATTCACTCTCTTCTTTTGTGTAGAAAATCTCGGATTAACTTTCTGTAATGATTATGCTTGTACTAATCGTAGATATTGTTCTCTTCGTTACCAGGTTCCCTCCGGTAACATGTGCCACATATCTCAGCCAACGATACAAGGACACACACATTGATTTGAGTTCATATGGTGATCGACAAACTTAGCAAGAGAGAACTTGCACTTATTTCCAAATATCAGTTGCACTGCCTACAGAACTGCTCTAACATAGCTCTATAGATTATATATACATGAAGAAATGTAATAGCGAAAAATAAGGTGTCTTCAACAGTTCTAATTGTTGGACAAAATTTGTAATGAAGGCTTGAAGAAATGTACTCGGTTCTTGTAGGTCCTCCCTTGTTTCACTCAATCATATGGTGCATCTTTGATGCAACTGTGAACAAATAAATCACAGTTTGATTATTCTTTTTATGGGGAAAAAAATTCACTTCCTCAATCGATTCGACCTTGGTGATTATATTTTGGTTTAGAATCGCCGATCTAAACATGTTTTCAGCATGCTAGGCTCGTTCTATACCGTATTTCGGCTAGAATCTCTCATTTATGCTCGTTTTAACTATTCTACGATAATTTGATACCTTATTTCGATTACAATCGTATTGCAGTACTCGTTTCCACAAATCTACGCCACTTTTATGCCATATTTCGGTTTGAATCGTCCATCTATACTCGTTTTCACCAGTCTACGCACATTCTACACCATATTTCTGGCAGAATTACCCACCTGTACTCGTTTTCACGATTCGACCCCTGTTTTGTACCATATTTCGGTTAGAATCAGCGATCCAAACTTGTTTTCATCATCCTACGATCATATTATACCGTATTTCGGTTCGAATCACCCTTTTGTACTCGTTTTCACCATTTAATGAGCATTTGATGCCTTGTTTCGGTTAGAATCATACTCCTATCCCCGCTTCACCAATCTAGGCCAGTTATACACCTTATTTCAGTTAGAATCTCCCGTCTACACTCGTTTCCACCATTCTACGCCTATTCTACACTATAATTTCGGTTAGAATCACACGTCTATGCTCATTTTCTCCATTCTACACTTGTTTTATATCATATTCTAGTTAGAGTCACCCATCCATAATTGTCTCCCCCGTCCTACATTCAATCCCGTCCGTATATTCGGTTAGAAGCGCCTGTTTATACTTGCTTTCACCAACCCGAGCTCATTTTATACCATAATTTCGGTTAGAACCAACCATCTATACTCGTTTTCATCAATCTATGCCTATTCTACACCATATTTCGGTAAGAATCACCCATCTATACTCGTTTCAACCATTCTACGCTCATTCCATACCATATTTCAGTTAGAATCACGCATCTGTACTCGTTTTTACCATTCTACGTCCGTTCTATAGCCAGTTTTGGTTAGAATCACCGATCTAAACACGTTTTCAGCACTCTAAGCTCATTCTGTACCGTATTACGGTTAGAGTCGTCCATCTATACTCGTTTTCGCCATTCTACGATCATTTGATGGCTTATTTCGATCACAACCCCATTTCAGTACTCGTTTCCACAAATCTACGCCACTTTTTTTTTTACCCTGTTTTGGTTAGAATTACCCATCTATACTCGTTTTGACCAGTCTATTCTACACCATATTTCGATCAGAATCGCTCATCTATACCCGTTTTCACGATTCTACCCCTATTTTATTCCACATTTTGATCAGAATCAATGATCTAAACTCGTTTCCATCATCCTACGATCTTAATATTTCGGTCCTAATCCCCCGTTTCACCATTTTACTGGCGTTTGATGTCTTATTTCGTTTAGAATCACATTTCTATACTCGTTTCACCAATCTAGGCCAGTTGTGTACCTTATTTCGATTTGACCAAATTTATTATTACTTTTTGATGGAATCCATAATCATAGTTGTTAAATCTCACTCAGTATTTCGGTTATACCAACCTTAAAACAATGATAAGAAGGTTGTCAAACCTCACTTTGGATTTGGGTTTCTATATGTTTGTTTCCTTTTCCCTTTATGATTTTACTTTTCTTACTACATAGTTCCAACTCCTAACAAACTATCTTGATTCGTGCTTCCAAGGGCACCAAAGACAACAACAACAAAAACTAATGGCATCCTATGTTTTATCATAATCTCCAAACCAGACATCAGAGTACTAATTTCCAGAATCTAATATACACGAGTAAGATACATTCTATCTTCAAAGTACGTATATATTTGAATATAAGCTATTGGCTAATTTGCAACTAAATATTTTGAACTATCAAAGTTGTACATGTTAATACCTAAACTCTCATAATTGGTACGTTAATACCCTAAATTATTGAGAAGTTGCAACTGTTAACTACCAATTAACTTTTCCATGCCAAGAAAGAAATTGGGTTTTTTTTCACCTATTTACCCCTTTATATATTAATAACTCTTCATTTATTCTCTTATTAATTTTGTTCCCAAGTAGTATCAATGATGTCCTACCTCTTTTTCTTTCATTTTTTTTTTTTTTTCAAAATGTCTTTCAAACATGTGCCCTTTCAGTACATTAGTGCCTACTCTTTAAAAGAAGTTTGAAGAGGAATGAAGTTGTCATTGCTAAATTGAAATGTGCATCACAACAAACATGACAATACGAAATGCTGGACTCTAATTTTTGGGATGTGGTAACTATAAATCTATTGAAATATGCAACAACAAAAAATTGAGTGGTAAGATGAGCAATTTATGGTTCAAGCTCGAACTGTTATCCTTCGGTTACAAAAAGAGAACATGCGTATGAAGAAGATATTTTATTTTGGAGCACAACATCATCTGAAAGTGAAGAAGAGTACCAAATCTTGCATTTTCATGACGATCTTTCTATTTTTCTATTAATTGTTCTCTTCTTACTTGGAAGGTTGTTTAGATGATTATGCTCCTTTTTTGAAGTATTGCAATATTGTATGGAATTGCATGTATGGGTTGTTTTATGTGAATTATGAATAATGGTGGTGTTGTATTTGGTTGCTCTACAAAAAATATGAACATCTAATGTGTACTTAAGATGAGTATTGGTTATTCTACCAAAATTCAAAATTATGAACGTATAGGTCTACTTAAGATGAGTATTGGTTGCTCTACCCAAATTATGAACATCTAATGTGGACAAATGAAGTGTTGCACGTGTGTACTAAGATGAGTATGGTGTCGACATTTGTAAAAAATCAAGAAATTTTGGGATATTATTTTGCATAACTTAAGATAGTTGAGGGTATTAACTTGTATTACTTAACATAGTTGAGAGTAATTTTCGCATCTTAACATTGTTGAGGGTATTTTTAAAAAAATTACTAACGACAACACACAAAGTGATAGTGGGTATCACATGTTAGGGACAACACGCTTAAGTTGAGAAATTGTTAGGGGACAACACACAATTTTTTAGGGGCAACACACCATATGCAAATTTTAAACATCCAAAAAAAAAATTCCTGTCACACAACTTTCTTTTTCTCTTCCTCCCACAACCTCTTCATCTTTCAAACATCATTCTTGGTGGTTTCGAACACTATTGTAGGGGGTTTGGAAGCTTTAGAAATTGTGACAGGCGGATTGGGGATAACGAAGGACTGTCAGGATTCTGGCAGTCCTAACTCCTAACTGTAGTTAGGACTGTCATAATCCTGACAATCCTTAGACAGAAAACTTTGTCTTAGGACCAACAACTCAACAGTTTTCTCCCCTAAATACCATATTCCAAGTCTACAAAAGAAAATAGACTTGCATCGAGAGCATTTGTTCCCCTGTCCATGAGATTAAGCTTTGTTAAGATGTTAAATGTCCTATCACCTGATAGCAATTAATACTATGTTCGCATCATCCCATGACATTAATTGCAGCAGCAACGACAGTAGAACATCAGATGTCCTGGAAGTGATCGAATATATATATATATATATATATATATATATATATATATATATATATATATATATATATATATATATATATAAAGAGAGAGAGAGGGGGGGGGGGGGGGAGGGATATTGCACCATTATTGTACCATTTAATCTCAATCGTATAATCTATGTGATCATGTGGTTATAAAGCATGATGACATGACAACAACTTTTAGGATATATGTTGGTCCATCGACGGATCAAAGATGGTAGAACGCGGGCCATAGCAGAACTACTAGCGATACCCGAAGGTCCGCTCTCTACTGGAACCCAAGTTGTCGTCGAGATTAGATATTCACACAAGAGTTCATCATCTGATATTTCTCGATTCCAACGAAGCACGAACCAAGAACAAGTTACAAACTGGCTCCGAAGAAAATAAAGATTACAACAAACAACAAGAAAAATGTTCTTCTCTTTATGTTCACAGATGCTACAATAAGAAAGAACGAAGCAAAAGAAAAACTGAAGAGAAGCTCCTTGTTGGGGTGGTCAAAACAACCGTTGCTCAAAGCAATATTGACCGTACAGACAATCTGCCCCCAGAAACCAGCAAGTTCACAAAAGAACTTCTAGAACGCTCAAAGTCACCTTCAAAAACACTCGAAAATACAATATGGGAGGGGGACACTCTGGGCCGTATATGATATGGTGTTCTCGATTTTTCATCTGTATTATTTGTCCTCAAATGAAAGAGGAGGTCCTCTATATATAGAGGAAAACAACACATATGCGGCCGGAGAAAACTCCAGGCCGCACACGCGCTGACCGACCAGATCCCCCAAATTCGGGTGTCAGAGCCGTCGACGCCGTAAGCCATGATGCAATGCACGAGGCAGACATCGTCGCCAAATACCGAAAGTAGGCCATGTCCTCTCCACGTCAGACTCTCTACATAGCACCTTGCCTTATGTCGACTAGGCCGCAAGGCCCTGACCGCATGAGCACAGGCCGCATGGGCATAGGCACACAGGTCGCATGCACACTTGGTCGCATAGCGCTTGGACGTAAAGCACCAGGCTGTATGCGCCACAAAGCATGCGCCCTAGCTAGCAACCGTGCATGCAACTCACGCAAGAAAATAGCGCATGAGCGCGATGCGACGATGCTGACGTACTAAGTGCAAAGTACAAAGTGCGCCAACAAAACGTCACTTTGTGCCCTTGAGCACGAGCCTGAGTCCGAGTCCAAGTCTCTAAGCCCCTGCGGGACTTAGCGACTAAGGAAAACTTCCCAAAGGTGGTGAAAAAATAATGATTGTCATAATGGAGTTCACACTTAATCCCTCTAGGAAATATCAACCCAAATGGGCCTCTACCCCATGTGCATATACCAATACTAAGCATAGCTATATATTGAGATATACACATTGATGGTTTTCCAATGTGGGACTAAAACTCCCAAAGCCAAGTGAAAAATGCCACAAATCTCCTACATATATCACAATATATGGTTGAGCGTTCCTCACAGTGACTGCCATCATGTATTAGGATAGATATCGCCGACGACTTGAATCTTTCCGCATGGGTCAAACAACAGTACGATACCAAAATGGACTAGGCCTTGAATTCTGCACCATAGGTGTTATTCTTCCCACTCGCACAATAAACTCAGTTGTGCCATCCGGTCGTACATTAAAGGCCCTGTGCTGACCTGGTCTCAGTGTATGTATCTTGGACGTCTACAAGCTTTCCCTCAAGATACGACCTATATCTCTATCCATCCACTTAGGTGAGTTCTTTCACTGTAGAGAGTTTATTATCCGGCATGAAGCCTTGCGCTTCAGTGCGGTTCTACGCCGCAATGACATGGCCGCCCAAGGTTGAGGATCCTCCTCTTGTGGTGTCATACCACTGTAGCATGAGGACACATGTCTCTTAGTAGTGTCGTTACTACACGCAACATGGAGCCTTGTGCTCCTGAGTTGTACTACGCCACTATGATATGGCTTAAAGCCGAGGTTCACTCCCTCATGTGGTGTCACCCACTGTAGCATGAGGTCACAAGCCTCTTAGTAGTGTTGTACTAACTCCCAGCATGAAGCCTTGTGCTTCCGTACAGTGCTACGCCGCTGTGACATGGCTCAAAGTTGAGGTTCACTCCCTTATGTGGTGTCACCTACTGTAGCATGAGGTCATGGGCTACTTTGTAGTGCTGTACTACCACTCTCTATTTCTTTTCAATATTAGACTACCTACATATGTACAGTGCTATTACCGTTGTGACATGGCCCAAAGCCGAGGTTCACTCCCTCGTGTAGTGACACGCCACTGTAGCATGGGATACAAGTCCCTTGTAGTGCTGAAACTACTCGTGCTTTCTGCAATGAACGTCGGACATTCACTATATCCGAGAACTCATTAAGACGTCAAAGTCATCCTCCCACAGGAAATATTCTGATCAAGAACAAATAGTAGACCACAGTGGTTCCGGGTACGTATCCCACAATGTCCCTAGGGACTACCCACTGTACCTGATAATCTTCTAGTCAATGGTCCTTCCTTGAATCAATAGTTAGATGCCTGGTAGATTTCTCTTTGAACCAATAGCATAAAACTAAATGGTAGGATTACAGAAACGCAATACCAGAAGTCCTCCAAGCCCATATTTGTTGTGTCCTTAACTATGTGCGGTGTTACTGTCACTGTGACATGGCCCGCAGCCGAGGCTTTACCTTGTCGAGGTACCTCATAGTGGTGTCACCTACAGTAACATGGAGTACTATGCTCCTTTATAGTGCTTGACTCTGACTATATGCGGCGCTACTGCCGCTGTGACATGGCCTGAAGCCGAGACTTTACCCTGTCGAGATACCTCATTGTGGTGTCATCCCACGGTAGCATGGAGTACTACGCTCCTTTATAGTTCTTATGATCAGCTGGCACTTGAGGTCTATTATGAACAGATCTGCCAGAATCACCTGGCTCCAAATATTAACCACTGTAATGATCCACACTGGCTGCGCTCATTCAATGTTCTGTACTGGCCTATTATGAACGGATCAGCCAGAATTACCTGGCTCCAAACTTTTAGCCCCTGTAATGATCCACGATAGCTACGCTCATTCAATATTTTGTGTTTTATCCGCGCAATTCTCTTCAGACATTTGAATAGATGAATAGATGCCACTGCTACAACTTCCTGGTTTACTCAGTATGTCAGTATCACCCGAATCCGTGTACTAACCATAGAAAGATCATCTGAGAGATTTCAGAGCCATCATACTTAATATGCTGCAGCTGATAGTGCATAGAACTCTGAGAGTAAAGACTGCTTCTTCAACTTTACGATCTAGCAGTACCACTCCTGGAGAAGTTACGTTCTCCTGTGGATCTTTTACTCTTCTTTTCTGAGCACCAACTGGCATCACTGAAGCCTTCTTCATATATGGATAACTGTTGTAGTATATGATATACCACTGAGTCCACTTGAGAATTCTGACGACTCTTTTTACAGCTTCCAGTGTTCAACAATAACACACATATTGTTCGTGAACTAACTCAGCATCCCTACAACGAGAGCTATATCAGACCAGGTGGTACTCGCAGCTTGAATCATGCACCTGATAATATTCGAGTACACTAACTGTTTGATACTTTTTCTTGGATTAGGCTTCTCCATATTTATGTTACACCTGAGGAGTATCGACTCTTATACCCAAAGCGTGTGACCAATCTTCTTATGCATAGAGCTTATGACTGAGCAAGCCCACTTGGCATCCGGATTAACTTACATCCTTAGGATAACATCTGCAATCCCATATCCTAAGTCTGGAAAAAAGGACATCTTTGTTCTAGTGACACTTCTATATCCACAGCTAAAATTTAGCAAGTCATCCACATAGATACAAAAGATGACTCTTTTCTTAGCAGCGAACTTTGGGTACACATACTTGTCTGTCTCGTTGATCCTGCGACAACTTTGACTATATGATTTGTCAAACTTCTGCTGCCACATCCTGGGATTTGCTTTAGGCCGTTTTCAAGATATCATCAACCCGCGGACTGTCTTCAAACATGAATGACAAATAATTCTGACTATTGTCCGTGAATCTCTCATGACTGTTTTTCTTTATCTGATAAACAATCAGCTTATGAATAGCAGGTACGGCAATCATCATCCTGATATATGACACCCTCAACGAGGTGCCTAAGAACTCAATCCCCTGTTATCTGAGAAAACCCCTAGGCTACAAGCCTATTCTTGAACTCAACTGTTATGTCTGCTTCCATTTTGTTTTATTGAAGATATATAAGCATCTAAAAGGTTTAGCTCCTTCAGGCAGATTGATCAACATCCAAGTGTTGTTATAGGGTCAATCTCTTTATGGACTGCCTCCTCCCAGCAGACCGAGTCCCTGGCCTTCATCACCTCATCATTGGTAAGTGGTACGACCTCCATATGATAGGTGATAAAATCATCTTTGGTCCTTCGACCTCCTGACTCTTCTAGATGACTGTTCTTCGAGTTTTGGTTCAAACGTTGTCTCTTAAAAGATAACTCTTCCTGGACTACATCTTCTTCTATAGAAGTGCCAACAACTTTGGCTGATACGGTCCTCCGAAAAACCCCACAATCGAACGATATTCATATGGATCTGACATTGAACCAGAGTTACATCAGAAGTGAGGAACGGTACTAGGAACATGACCGTAAGTGCAATATTCTCCCACAGACAATATGGAAGGCCCTTTAAACAACAATATAGAAGTCATCATTTACTGTTAACTGCTCGTCCTTCCTATCTGCACCTTCAATAGACTGAAAAAGTACGAAGATGTCGTTCCATAGTCAATTTTATGTTCTAAGCTGAATAATGTGAATCCAAAGAATGATACATGTTCCATAGTCAATTTCATATTCTAAGATAAACAATGCGAATCCAAAGAACAATGCATGTTCTATAGTCAATTCCATATTCCAAGTTGAATAATGTGAATCCAAAGAACAATGCTCTTTGTATAGAAAACTTTTAATCTATTGAGTTGTAGACCGATATGACGCCCAGCTCCAAACTTGAAGTCCCTGAGGTTCTCGAACACTTCATCATTCGATTATGAGAAGATACGTGAACGGGCTTCCCGATAAACCATCAAAGAAAGAAGTGATAAACTTTACCCCGACCCTTTGTGGAGAATAAAAGTCATAGATATCTGAGCGCACCAGCTCTATAGGATCTGTACTTGTAGTCATCCGTCTAAATGGCTTCTTGACTACCTATATCTGAACATAGCCATCACATGTCTCTACCTCCTTACCCCCACATCTTAGAGATATCTCTGAACTTAGACATCTTTGAAAAGGACATGTCTTAGTCAGATGCAACACAACTCAATAAGAGCAATCTCTTCCTCAAGCCAGAAGTCCAAAATCATAATCATGATCCCTAGATCTTCTGCTTGACACTTGTTCGCCATAGAGACCTTCTTCTGAGATAGTGCTCTGCTTTGGTGAATTGCTCTTTCACAGAGCATATGTGGCCAAAGGCATCGGTGTCTACCCACCAGTCAATAACCACGCTTGATAACTTAACCTGCATAATCATAGCAACCAAGTTAAGTAATCAAAGAAATCAAGTTTTAGCTATACCTTACTATATTGGTTCGAATTGGTTCTGCTTATCAAGCTCCAATTCCAGCCAGGAGTTAAGTCCTGTCCAAAGCAGGGACCTTCATGCACAAAGCCTCCATGCATCCTGCATGTGCACAAGCCTCCATGCGTCCTGCATGCGCATAGGCCTCCATGCGTCCTGCATGCGCCTAAGACACTTATGTGTCCAGCTCTGCCATGCAGCCAGAAACTGTCATGCGGCAAGAGTCTTGCCAATCACCAAGAACTGTCTTATGCTAAGTTTTGTCATGCATAAACTCTGTAATCCTTGGTCATCTTGTAATCTTTCTTCTAACTGGAATGCACATTCTTCAAACGCTAACTCTTCTATCCTGGAAAATGGAAAGTTCTGACAACTCACGTTTAATATTTAAAAAAGGGACTCATTCCCTCATCCAAATATTCGAAGTGTCTCCCATCAATCTTCTCAAGTTTGTGAAAACTTGTTGCCGAGAAGATTTGATCGGATGTTCTACTTGGGCTCTTCTTTGAGATTGTTGGTCCATCGACGGATCAAAGTTGGTAGAACGCGGGCCATAACAGAGCTACTAGCGAGACTCGAAGGTTCGCTCTCTACTGGAACCTAAGTTATCGTCGAGATCAGAGATTCACACAAGAGTTCATCATCTAATATTTCTCGATTCTAATGAAGCATGAACCAAGACCAAGTTACAAACTGGCTCCGAAGAAAATAAAGATTATAACAAGCAACAAGAAAAATATTCTTCTCTTTACGTTTGCAGATGCTACAATGAGAAAGAACGAAGCAAAGAAAAAACTGAAGAGAAGCTCCTTGATGGGGTGGTCAAAACTACCATTGCTCAAAACAAGATTCGTCGTATAGACAATCTGCCCCCTGGAACCAACAAGTTCACAAAAGAACTTATGGAACGCTCAAAGTCAGCTTCGAAAATACTCGAAAACACCATGTGGAAGGGGGACACTCTGGGCCACATATGATCTGGTGTTCTCGATTTTCCATCTATATTCTCTTTCCTCAAATAAAAGAGGAGATCCTCTATATATAGAGGTAAACAACTCCTATGCGGCCGGAGGAAACTCCAGGCCGCATACGCGATAACCGACCAGATCCCCTAAATTTGGGTGTCAAAGTCGTTGGCGCCGCAAGTCACGCTGTACTGCACAAGGCAGTCAGCACCGCCAAACGTCGAAAGTAGGCCATGTCCCCTCCACGTCAGACTCTCCACATAGCACATTGCCTCATGTCGACCAGGCCGCAAGGCCCTGGCCTCATGCGCACCAAGCCACATGCGCACCTGGCCGCATGTGCCACTTTGCGCCCTTGAGCACGAGCCCGAGTTCGAGTCCGAGTCGCTAAGCCCATGCGGGGCTTAGCTCCTAAGGAAAACTTTCCAAATATGGTGACAAAATAAAAATTATCATAATAGAGTTCACACTTAATCCCTCCAGGAAAAGTCAACCCACATGGGACTCCATCCCATGTGCATATACCAATACTAAGCATAGCTATATATTGAGATATACACATTGGTGGTTTTTTAATGTGGGACTAAAACTCCCAAAGCCAAGTATAAAACACCAACAATATATGCCATCATAATGTCATCATACTTTATAACCACATGATCACATGGTTTATACGGTTGAGATTAAATGGTATAATAATGGTGCAATATCCCTCCTCGTATATATATATATATATATATATATATATATATATATATATATATATAGCCAAGGACATCTAGCTCAAGTGGTTAGAGTGAGGTATATCCTCCCAAAAGGTTACAGATTTGAGCAACAGGGAAAGCATATTTAATTTTCCTACAGAAAATTAATGTGAGGGCAACCGGAATGCAGGCTAAGTGCGAGTACTATGCAGTGCAGATACGGGCTAAGAGTGTAGCCTTTAGGCCGAGTTTGTAGGCCTTCGGGCCAGCAGTCTGTAACACAATTAATTATTTCAATATATATATATATATATATATATATATATATATATGGAGGGGATATTGCATCAAGGATTATTGCAACAATTATTGCACCAAGTGTCACATCCCGATCTCCTACAGGAATCGACCGTCCCCGCTGGGCGCGAATCACCGTGCCAGCGCTCCCACGGGATGATCGTTTTTATCTGGACGTGATACCGTACGATCCTGGGGTTGCGCTCGCACAAGGAAACATCGTTAAAGTTGTGGCTATCATCGAATCGATCGAGTACACAGGAACAGTGTTGCAAACAAAAATCCATCTGAGTATACGGGGTAAATCATAAGTCAGAAGGTTCTCTGAATACAATGGCATTATTCCATATATTATGTCCCTCTATACAAAAGCAGCTCAAAACAATCGATATGGCTCAAGGCATCAAAACCAGATTTTCGAGTCCTGGAGATGAGGTACAGCTATCGCTTCCTCGGACGATCCAGTGTCACGCCCCGATCTCCCGCAGGCAATCAACCATCCCCGCTGAACAAGTTCAAGCACGATGTAGTTCTATCAAAACACAATCGATATGAAAACATGTTCAAGCAATCTCTTATTCTTCTTATTTAGCATGGAAAGGTTCTCTATTGACAAGCATTTAAGTTCTAGCTAAGCATGCAGTTCTATTATTCATGCAACAAAAACAATAATCTTCTTAGAAACAGGCATTATAAAACTCAGATTCATTATTAAGGCATACAAGAATCAGAGAATGAAGTTCTGCTCCAATATGTCATGCCCCGATCTCCCGCAGGTAATCGGTCGTCGATCCCCCTGGGCGCGAATCACCGCGTCAGCGCTCCCGCAGGACGATCTTTCTCATCCGAACGTGATGCCGCACGAGCGTGAGTCATGCCCGTGCAAGGCTATGATCCGAACAGGCAGTAAGAGGTTTAAGCCATAGAGTCGCACAGATAGTCCAAGTGAGCCTTTGAAAGTCTAAGTCCGAACTCCTGAAGGGCCAAGTCTGAAAATGTTTTGTCTCAAACGAGTCTTCTCCCTGAGCAAAGCGCTTGGCCCTTCAAGAGTTCTACTTAGACTTTCAAAGGCTCACTCGGACTATCTGTACGACTCTGTAGATTATACCTCTTACCGCATGTTCAGATCATAGCCTTGCATGAATGTGGATCACGCTCGTACGGCATCACGCTAGGATGGGAAAGATCGTCCCGCGGGAGCGCTGGCACGGTGATTCGCGTCCAGCGGGGATGGTCGATTACCTATGGGAGATCGGCACGTGACATATTAGGGCAGAACTTCGTTCTTTGATTCTTGCACGCCTTAATAATGAATCTGAGTTTTATAATGCCTGTTTCTAAGAAGATTATTGTTTCCGTTGCATGAATAATAGAACTGCATGCTTAGCTGGAACTTGAATGCTTGTCAATAGAGAACCTTGCCATGCTAAATAAAAAGAATAAGAGATTGCTTGAACATATTTCCACATTGCTTGTGTTTTGATAGAACCACACCGTGCTTAAACTTGTTCAGCGGGGACGGCCGATTACCTACGGGAGATCGGGGCATGACATATTGGATGTCCGCTTAAACGAAATAGGTCATCACATCCAGCACCTGCAAACAAGAAAATTATTGGTGGGTCAGCATTTTGGAGAAAGTGCTGGTGAGTCTAAAATCAACGAACAGAAGCAACATTCACTAAAACCAACACTAAGTAAGCATGTGATAAAATATTATATTACTAGTGATCTTTCTAGTTTTACCTAGGTTCATTACATACAGTACAGAAATGGAGTCATATTACTTCTTTTGGAAACATCTTTGAAATTAGAGTTCAGTTCAATACAACCAAGCATACAAGGCAAACAGTTCAAGCACGATGTACCAATCAGGGTATGCGCAATGTGTCTCGTGAGCTATACTCAAAGACTCTAGGGACAATGCAACATTTAGTGGACTATCTTTCAATCAAGCAAACAAGATGAACTAACTATAAGATGTCGGTCCCCGAGAAACTCAGGATCAGTAGCGGTAATCCTGCTAACTAATAACTCCTTTATCCGATGTTATTAGCAGCTGTGACTCATGGTTGCTCTTCACTAAAATATGCTTAAAATAGCAGTCGTGACCAAGGTTCAGCTCTGCACTAATAGCCATTGTCCAACCGATGCAATGCATGAAACACTATCAGATAAACTCTACGATGCACATGATCATGAACAAGCAGGCTATATATACTCTTCGTGATTCTTACCCATTGTCGAATGGTTATCCTTGCAGTAGATATACAAGTTAGCAATAATTTGCATATATATAAGGTTCTCTTTCTCTGTCCGTCTCTACATCAAATAGTTAGGTATGCAAGAAGGCTAGCCTAGCATGCTCCCTAACTACCTGAATGCAGCTATCTCCATGAACAAGCTAACTTCTCTAACTCACTCTTTCCAACATAAGTACTGCCTCCCATCTAATAGCCACGTCCCCTAGATCCCGTAGGACCGGAGCATCAGGACGTAATATAAGTCTTACCCCATCAATCTCCATCCGCCATTCTAATAGCCGCGTTCCCTAGATCCCGTAGGACCGGAACATCGAGATACACTATTAGTCTCCAACTTGCCATTTAGCCTCCATCCTCTGCAAGATCCTCGATAACAAGCATATCACAATTATAGCATAACATGACAATACAAGATTTAAATCTATCTATCTCTTATCTAATACCCGCACCCCACTAGATCTCATAGGACCAGAATATCAGGGCGGGCTACTAGTGTAATGACCCGCTCCGCTCAACCTGGAGGGCCGATTCAAACGACACAAGTGTAGCGAACCGACCAGCCTTGCTCAGCAAGATGGCTCGTTCGATGCAAAGGCATCCATACTTGGATATTCAAATAGAGTCAGACTTAGACTTTCAGAGGCGCGCTCAGAGTCTCGCTCGACCGATGCGATTCATCGCTAAGGTGGGTAGCCCCGGTAAATCTGTCTCTACTTAGCTGCACACTAAGAAAATGAATGATACATGCTAGTTTTCAAGCGATAACCTTTGCATGCTAATAAAAGAGATGAACGCACATAGCTAAGGGGATAACCCTGCCTTATCATTGTATAGAACATGGAGATCTTACTTGTTATTTGCGTAGTCGGACTTATTGAGTTAAAATGTAGTAGTTTCTTATATATGCCATAAAAGTAGTTTGAGTTCATACTGAGGCGTTGCACCACACGGAATATGACACGGGATAGAGTAGAATCATGTTGCATACATTGACGATGAAGGCTATCAAGTAGTCGTTCCGAGTCAAGAGAAGGAAAGAAAAGAAAGTACTTGGGATATCCAGATCACCAGGCAGTCTCTAATCATGGAGCTGCGTAAAGAATAAAGATTTGAGTGTAGTCCTCGGCAAGATTGAACCAGGTTGTTTCTCGGCTAGGAGATTGGAAATGGGGGAGTAGTTGCATGGTCACGGACAACTGGTTGTGCACCAGGTAGAGATGAGTCATCGACATGATTGCTGAGGCATCCGAATCGTGTCGGCCCGGGAGGACAGTGACAGTGTAGTCCTGGTAATACGCTAGCTGATGACTAGCAGACGAGAGCGGGACATCCAGCAAGGCTTGCTACCGACCTGGATGGACGTTGACTCGTCAGACGGTTCGGGAGGCCCAGCAGGCTAGCAACCGAGCTGGAAAGACAACTGTCCATCGCAGATCATGTCCAATATGGCTAACAGAGCCAGTGAACTTTATATAGATAAGTCATGTTTGTATAGCGGCTATCCGCATTTAAAAGAAGAGTAGCGTGAAGGAGTACATTTGTACGATATTTTGCATAATTAGAATGGATGTACGATAACACACATAGTTCAAGTAAAATGGGTTTTATGGCAGAGACACGACATAACACTTGGACTTCATAAATATTCTTTGTTATTCAGTAGATCATTGTTATATTGTTGCATATAACAGGGAAGGTCGAATGGTAAGAAATGGTAAGACGAACTCAGTTGTTCATTATTATGACACTATTGAGCAGACACGGATATTACTTTTATTATATTCCTATGTAACTGATCCTAAGGCAAAAGACTAGAAAGATAACAAAATCAGTCGGTGCACATAACTAAGAACGTGCTTATTTTGTGGCGTGGGCGAGAGGCCTCCCCACCAGTGCATTCAATGTACTGACACCCAACCAGTCTTCATGCAGGGTGCAGGGAAAACTCGTACGGATTCAGAGATCGCTTAACGCAATGAGGCGCCGGACTGTACTTGGCATCTTGGAGCGTGGCGCGCGGACCTGGAGCTCGCATATATGAGACATAATATATGGAAACATTATCATCTAGATTATTTGAATCGGTTGTAAGCCTAAGGGCACATTTATTATAGAAAGAAAGAGAGAGTACGAGCGACTTGTAATCTTGACCTAGCACCGCTTGAAATCTTTACTTCATATCAATAAAGAGCTTGATACGTGTACACCCCGCACCCAGATATTCGGGCACGAGTACGTGGGTACTTCCAGCCTACGCCACAGAATCGGCGATAGAACGTTGTCTGGATCATTTCTAATTATCTAGCATCTCAAAAATATAATATGGTACATGTCAATCATCTCAACTCCAAACGGAGGAACAAAATGGTATCACATAATATAACTAAACTCAATTACAATGCAAACTAAGAAAGATAAGCACGAATGGAATAGCGAAGGAAAGAATAACATATAAACCACAAACTGAAATAATATACAACCCAATGAATCTCAACAATATAATATAATACAAGTCCAACACAAATAAACTAGACCTCCTTGGGCTTTGCAACTAAGCCTTCATGGTCTACCAAAGGATCCTCTAAAGATACACCGTCCTGGGGACTGTAGAATGTGGGACACTGCTCTATAAGCCAATCATCTGGAAAAAATATCCAGTCAGAATTTTAATAGCATAATCGAGCATATAAACAGATATAGAAATAAAATACAAGATCACTAAACATATGAATGAATGAACAAGATATATAGGTAATATACGAGAATATAGATCAACAATATAAATATCTGCAACATGATGAAGTAACTACAATCTAAACTAATGTGCCTCAAAATACAAGTTCAATATGTGATCGGGTTGGGTGAACATAATTAGGTAAGACAGATTACAAGTGAGGTATGTAACCAGAATGTACACGATGTAACAATGGGGCTTTGATCACATAATCAACTCCTACTCTCCCACCCCCAACTAATACCGATAGATCCAATCACGACACGCTATGAACACGAAATATAACCACTGAACACGAGCAGTGGGTCTACACGAATATCATAACCATCGAAAACGAGCGGTGGGTGTACACGAATAAGCACACTGAACATGAGCAGTGTGTGAACACGAAGTATCATCAATACCCAATATACATTATGAGATATAATATACACGAGTACCTGCTGAACACGGTAGGGGATAACATCTTCTGACAGAATTCATATAGTACCAGTCCGTGAAATCACTGTGTCGGAATCAAGTATACAATTCTTGAACATGCATATATACAATATTATGAATTAAAAATTATCAGAGAAATATACTCGCCTGAAGTCCTGAGCAAGGTGTGTCTCTCGATGCCCAAGCTGGTGCCACACAACCTATATTTGGTATATTGCATCAATACAAGATTCTAAAATAAAAATAAGTTAAGTTGCTGCAATTCTAAGTCATAAAGTTATTTCTAGGTCAAACCGATAAAATTTAGGTTGCACGTGTCTAAAACTAAGTCACTAAGTCGAAACACTATGAAACTATACTATATAATCCAAGCTAAGATACTAAAAGGCATTCAAAAAGTCGTATCCTAAGATACGCAAGTTTATTTATGTGAAAATAGTATTTTAGATATATATACAAGTCAATATACTTAATTCTATATTAAAACAAGGAATTTAGGATACATTGGCCTTGCACTAATGCGTATCGTACCTATCTCGATACCCAAACTCAATACCTTGGGTATCGGCCCAATACCTTGGTAATACCTTGGTATCCCGAGGTAACCCAAAACACAACATATAACTAATACCAATAGATATATAAAACCCCAAACTAATACTAGCTATAACTAATACTAATATATATATATATATATATATATATATATCAATATAACATAGAACTAATTATAATACTAACATACATAGATATGTATAGCTAATATAACTAACTATCAAGATACACTACCTATTAGTATATGCGACTAACTATCAATCATAACATATATATACTAGTTTACATATCTAACTATCTACATAATCAAACATATCTAACTAACTAACTACTATAGTAACCAACTAGACTAAACCAACCCATTACTCAATACCTTGAGTATCCCTCAATACCTTGACATTACCTTGGTATCCCAAGGTAATTAAAATCTAATATATAGCTCACTACCCAACACTATAACTAACATACTAAACTATTACATACTACTAAATACCTAATACTAAATACCTACTATATATATATATATATATATATATATATATATATATATATATATATATATAGCTACTTACCATATACCCTTCTATTAATATCGAGTATCATGATACCCAATATTACCTTAACATGTGTTGTAATACCTTAGTATTCTAAACTTAATACCTTGGTAATACTTCAAGGTAATTAGAACTAATAGTAACTAATACTAATACCTAACTAACTAGTTATGATACTCTAACTAAATACTAACATATAGCTACTAATCTATTTAACACTAACAATGCATACAATACATAGATACAAGTACATATATATATATATATATATATATATATATATATATATATATATATATATATATATATATATATATACACACACACACTATAGACACACACATACATACATACATACATATAAGTACATATATATACACATATAGACACACACATATACACTTAATTATATATACCAATATATATATATATATATATATATATATATATATATATACACACACACACAATATATAAAAATATCATCTAGATATATAAATATACATGTACGTATAGGGAAGAGGACAAAACAAACAAACACGTGGAGTGCACCGCACCCGTATCACACTAGTTCTATGATACGCTTGTGATATGGCTCCAACACACAACCAAACGCATCCCGGAGGATATGAGCAAGTCTAATACAATAATTATGAATAATATGTATAATAATTAAAGTATCTACGTATCCGTGTCATAATGTGCACAAGGTCCCGTGTCGGAGGAAAACCCCCAAAATTAACCCGTTTTGTTAAATTGACGAGATACGGCCTACACGTATCCAATTATGGATATGACACTAGTTACAAACAAGCAATCACATGTTATTTAGATCTATTAGACCCAATAATAAGCACTACATATGACAATCTCAGAATTCTCCCAAAATTGGTACCAAAACACACATAACTTCCACCATATGTGTCCTATGAACCTAAAATCAATTCCTATGGGTAGCATATTCATGTGGATTGATTTCTAATGGTTAAATCTTAGATTTAGAGTCTAATAGAAGAAGAAAAACTGAAATGTACCTATTAGGAGATGGATTCCCAATAAAAAATTCCTAAAATAGAAAATAACTCCTCTTTCTAGATCTTGGCCTCCTCCTTCTAGATCCTTGTTTCCTTCTTGTAGATCCTTGTTATAGTAGCCTCAATTGATAAATAGGAAAGAAATTTGGGTAAAAATTTGGTGAGGAATGGTGACAGAATGAAGGAATTTGGAAAGAAAAAAAAATCTAGATCTATTTGGAAATAAAAAAAATGAAATGGGAGACACTCTCTCTCCTCCTCTAATGGCTGGTCATAAACTCTCTCCCAAGCAATATAAAATGTCCAAAACACTCCTTGGGGCCTCTCATGAAGAAATTAATTAAGGAAGAAGGTTCTAGTCTAATGGTTTCACTAATTAATCCAACCTCATAATCCATGGGCCTAATTTAATGGCTCAATCTAAACTAATCTAAATATTAGGTTCATGCAACTAATAAATGGGTTATGTCCATTACACAAGTCCAATAATAAATACTACAACTAACAATCAATAAATAATACAACGATTAATTAATACACATGTACAATATTAAATACAAATAAATTCTAAAAATAAATATTACCTATGTCAATTACCAAACTACCCTTAAATGAAAATATGAGGGTGACAATCCTACCCACCTTAGAAAAATTGTCCTCGAAATTAAAACTCTCACCCCTCTCTCTTGGGCCAGTCATATAAATTTATATAATTGTCAAACTCGCATCAATCACAATCTAAAATAGTCCTATCATATAACATACAATCCTACCATTCTACTGAAAGAGAAATCATACTTGGATATAGTCTATAATTATCATGAATTTCAGTCTCTGTCTTGCTGGGGTGTCTCCCTCTACTGGTGCAGGGTAATCTGCTATGCCACATGTGGTCTATTCCATCACGCACTAAGCATTCACTAATCATCAACCTAGTCAAGATATTCTTAATACTAAGTGTTACCAAATACTAGTGATATATTAAAGTTCTAGGTCATGGACATGTTTAACTCACTGGCACTTGCTACCTAGGATACTATACAAAATACTGCTAAGATACTACCTTCTTTATCTGTTTTAATTCTTGTAATCACCAAAATTTCTCAACCATTCTCTTGCAAGGAACACTTGTATACCTTTTTTTAATCATGTATTTTATTAGCACACCATTGTCCATCTTAAATACTCCCAATAGGATGCCTTACTCAAATCTTGTTACTATCTACACAAGGCACCAGCTCTTATATGCTTTTTAGATAACATCCTCATACCAATGTTTACTCATGTCTCTCCTCTATATTATTATACTGAAATGCTTGTGTCTAAACTTTCATAATACTTGAGATACTCCGGCTCTTGTTACTAGGGTACTCTTTCTATCTGATACTTGGTGTAACTCATTCTCTAATACTTGTTAATCATCCTAAGGTTCTTATCTATACATTAGTATCACAATACATACACAATTACCTTCTAGTTATTACAACACCATGACATCTCACTGGTATCCTTATACCCCTCGTACTATTCCCTGATACACACGACCTCTATACTCAGAATTTGCAAGGTATTATACCTACTAAACTTACTTCTATAAATATATTGCATCTCTTCTCTATTTCCTGGATTACTTGCACTATTACTTCCAAATGCTCTTCTATCCATATTAACTGATACACCAATCTAATATTATCACACAAGGTACTTACTGTTACTAGCACATTACTCAACTAATCACTGGTATAGAAATACTAGTACTCTTGATATAGTAACACTAGCTTCCTAACTACATCACATATGCCCTTAATGTTCTACGACACTAGTTTATCATTAGATCACCTTATCACACTCACTAGAACTCATGATCACTTGCATCCAATGCTCTACTTATTAACTTCTATAATACTCATGTTTTACTTCACTCTCAAAGGCAGGTACATCGTTCCATAACTCTATTGATGTATATATATCTCCTTAAACCATTTACAGACTGATACACTAATCAGTGATACACTATATATCTTCTATGACCAATCTTGATATTTCTTAACCCACGATATACTATTATAATTTTCTAATACTCAGGCTTCCACTTTCTGATATTCATGAACTTCCACACTGACACTCATCATCCACTGTGCATTCTGCATACAATTTCTAGATATTCTTCCACATATTGCTTCCAACACATCATTAGCCTCAATATCAGGTGATATACCAATCACTAGTCATCTAATGGTACACTCATATCTACTCACATTAATGCTCTACTTATACTTGTAACACAAGTCCTACTACCTTAGCACAATGTATTCTTATTTTCTTATACTCTCCTATACACTTATGGGTACCCTCCCACTATGGCATACTCACTAATACCCTTTATGCATATACATTTTTTTACTCTTGACACACCCAAGTATCAACCACCAAATTAAATATCATGCTCCATTAATTTTCAACATAATTTCTTTAATACTTAATTGTTTATATGGATCACTCAACTACATAAATTTATGACTATCCAGAACTGGCATGCTGACTCTGATACTAACTCCTGGAAACATCATTGATACTCTTTACTCTCCATTTTACCTATAGTACCAATACTAACTATGACACCTTATCATAGAACTATTGCTACAAGGTACTACGCTATGGGTTATCTCTAGATTGATGCATATTGCTCACATGCCCAACCAAAAACCACTTACAGACTCACAAGTGTCACGCCCCAGTCCCAAAATACGTAGGACTAGGAATACGTAACACGCCAGCCGTATGTATACGAACTCCAATATATGGAAACCATATATACACGTACGCTGTACATGAATATCCAATCCACCGTGGTAAATATATGTCACAACAAGTCATACGCAGTTCTATATCTCATCCACAGCACAAATAATGGAATAATAGAAATCAATAACTGAATATCAAAGAAGTAGTCTCAAATAGTAATCTCAAAGTGTGATAGTCGGGTGGAAACAAATCCACTGCAAATCGACTATAATAAACTAATAAAGAGAGAAGAGAATAAACTCTAATATAAGAAATAATGTCTAGAAAAGAGTAGCAACTAGAATCTCTAAACAGCTGCAATGAATAACATATAATCAGAAGGTAAGATCTCCTCAGACTGATAGGTAGCATCAGGTCCAGGTCCATACTCCTGCGGGTACTCCTGCTCATCTATATCTGGGAAAAGGACCAGGTCCTCAGAGGGACGTAACAAGATACATATAAACATGCCAATAAAGTACTGAAAATGAACATCCATTGGGGTCGCCTAATCATCTAAGTGAATGCAGTTAAGAACACCTTTCCCCACAAGTGAGCTATCTGGTTGAAAACTAGGATTTGGCATGGTTCTCTATTGGAGATCCAGGGGCCTACAAAGGCATGACGACTTTCGAATGTCGGAGGCCCGCCTGATAATAATATAATATATAGTGGTCATCACCACCCGTATCTCCGGCGGAGAATCCGGGCGCACAATAGATAAAAGTGCAAAGGAGCTCAAATACGGTACTTGTTGTTCTCCCCACCCAATGCTCTAAGCATGTCATGTCCATGACACGATAAACCTCTAATAACCGCCAGGTCTACTAGCATGCAAACTTTCTATTGGCAGTTATCCCTATCCGTCGCACGACCTATACGTACCGGGGGCCAGCCGAGTACGCAAGTCCGTGTCCTACATGTGACTCACACTCGTGTATGAATAGTGTTATAGCCAATGAAACATAAATGCCTCATGAAAATGGGGTAGTCTCATAAAGTAGGTCCAATGCATATACATAGATAAAAACATAGTACGACGACACCGTCGTTGCCCCCAAGTTTCCTTGGACGCGCAGTTTATATAGCAGTTAAAATAAATAAACTAAATAAACAGAAAATAAATATGCATGCCTCATATGGAATGTAAATACAGTACAATGGCAAGGTATACTTGCCTGGCAAGAAATCTGTAAAGTGTACGCGCCCAACTGTCAAGGACACAGAACCTGGAACTAAGGACTCCGAACAAACGTCCCCGGATGCTGAAATAAACATCACCAACGTTTCTAGAATGAGCAAAATAGCTAAAAAGCATATCTCTTTCGTCCAATTTGGACACAGGGGCAAAACGGTAATTTTGGGTAAAAGTGGGGTCCACGTGTGGCCCACTTTGCACCGAAAAGTGTGCCAAGGGTAACAGTCTCTAAATGGGACAAACTATAGGTCAAACAACTCTAGATGTCAATACGAACCCAACGGTATGTCCAAATGTGGATTCCGATGAGCCGAACACTATTTTGTCCAAAAAGTCAACTGTGGGCCCGCCAATTGGTGATCTGGTCAACCGTCTCAGAATCGCGTGAAATTTGGGTCACATGACCAGCGCGTTACCACGAGTCCAGTGGCGCAAGTTTTGTCGTAATCTGACAAGCGTGCACAAAATACGTACGAGTTCCACAAAAGTTGCGACACGAAATGTGTCCGCGGATACGGCCTGATTCCGGCGCGTACACGCGTCCGAATCAGTCCCCACGAATTTTCACGTATCCGGTTATGCTGCGTGCACCATTGGGTACACTTCGCACACGGCGGGGCGGTCCCGTTTGGCAGGACGCGCTCCGTTTTCCAACTTTTGGAAAACTGGAAAAAGTGGGTGCGCACGGTTTTGTGACGAATTTAACTATGTCCACAGCGACTAATAGCATAGGGTTATTTAACAGAAAATAAACTAGGTCAGGAATTCTACAGGTATCAAAAAGAATCACCGAATTCGGATCTCTGTGGTGGGAGATACAAACTCGGCAATATGGGTGGTCATTCTGGAATTCTGCGATTCCAGAATCGGGTCTGTCCGTCCACTTTGGACGCTGTTTTACACCTAGGGGCACACGTTTTCCGAGGTTGACTATAAAACAGATATTTGAGAGGGTTAAGGGATGATCATACCTATGAAAATGGAACAGCGTTTGGTCGAGCGAGTCGACGGGAAATCACGCCGGAACGAAGGTGCCTCGAGTAGGAATCTGCAGGGCGCGATGTCGGCGTCGACGGGATGGTTGGATGGCTAGGCGGGGCTTCTCTGGCTGCGATGACGGCTCTAGATGGGAAGAGGAAGTCTGGAGTTTCTAGGTTAGGGTTTTGAGAGAGAATTATATATATTAATAGGGAAGGAGAGAGGGTTGGATGGTTTTCGCGGGTGAAGCCTAGGAAAGGTCGGGTTAAGGGGCTTCTCTGGCTGAGTGGGCGGATTGGTTCAATAGTGGGCGGAATGCTAAGGGGTTTAAGCATGCTGCTAAGGAAAAGTTAAGTTAAGTTGTTGCTAGTTTCGGCTGAAGGTATTCTAAGGTTATTTGTTATTATTAATATTATTATTAAATTCTTATTTTCTTTTCTTTTCTTTCCTTTCTTTCTTTATAAAATATATATACATATATATATATTTGTATATACATATATATATATATATATATATATACTCATAAGAAAATTTATAGATTAGGGTATTGCACATCGTTAGGCTAGCAACATCTCAAGGGGTCTCCTACATGGAATAAATTCCGAAAAAATTTCTGATGGTCCCATAAGTCATCTAAGTGCCCGAACACCTAACATAAAAATTATTAAAAATCTATTTCTCCTATTTAGACCTAATTACTAAAATTTAATTAATAATTAATAAATAAAAGGGTATATACGATTTTCTAGGGAGAGGGTTTTACATTCTACCCAACTTGTAAAAATTTCGTCCTCGAAATTAAAATTAAGCCACGATAGAATGCAAGGATGGTATAAGATATAATTTAACAATATAAATTCATACCTTGGTCTGCGAATAGGTTCGGAAAGCGCTTGCGCATGTCGTCCTCGCGCTCCCAAGTTGATTCTCCTGGCGCGCCATGCCTCCATGCTACGCGAACCAAGGGAATAGACTGGTTCCTCAATACCTTCTCTCGACGATCAAGGATTCCCACGGGTTGCTTTTGGTATGACAAGCTCGGCCCAATGGTGATCTCTGAATGGTCAAGAACATGACTGCTGTCTGCCACATATCGCCTGAGTTGCGACACATGGAATACGTCATGTACTCCCTCCAGTGAAGGTGGTAGCGCAAGTCGATATGCCACCTCTCCAACTCTCTCGAGCACGTCAAATGGTCCAATATACCTTGGACTCAACTTGCCGCGCCCTCCGAATCGGATGGTGCCTCTGGTCGGTGATATCCTCAAGAAGACATGATCGCCCTCTTTGAACTCCAAGGGACGACGATGAAGGTCTGCCCACTGCTTCTGCCTGTCTTGCGCTGCTCGCAAGTGTCCCTGAATCTTCTTGACTGTCTCTATGGTGTTGACCACCAACTCGGGTCCCAGAATCTGACGTTCTCCCACGTCACTCCAACACACAGGAGACCTAAATTTTCTTCCATACAATGCTTCAAACGGAGCCATCTGAATACTCGCTTGATAGATGTTGTTGTAAGAAAACTCTACAAGTTGTAGGTGGTCCTCCCATGATCCTCCGAAGTCTAACATGCAAGCCCTCAACATATCTTCCAAGGTCTGAATAGTGCGCTCCGACTGCCCATCTGTCTGCGGGTGGTAAGATGTACTGAACTTCAGACGAGTACCAAGACTCTCTTGCATGCTCCTCCAAAAGTGCGATGTGAAGCGCGAATCTCGGTCCGATATAATGCTGACTGGTATGACGTGCAATCTCACGATCTGCCTCATATATAAATCAACTAAAGCTTCTGTAGACTGACCCACTCTAAAAGGTATAAAATGGGCTGACTTGGTGAGTCGGTCCACTATTACCCACACTGCATCTCTCCCACTTGGACTCTTGGGAAAACCCGTGACGAAGTCCATAGTGATGTGCTCCCATTTCCACTCCGGAATCAGAAGTGGTTGCAATAATCCTGCTGTCCTCTGGTGCTCCGCCTTCACTTGTTGACATACCAAACATTTAGCTACAAAGCGAGCTATCTCTCTCTTCATCCCATGCCACCAAAAATGCTGTCGTAAGTTACGATACATCTTGGTGCCTCCAGGATGAATGGAATAGATCGAACTATGAGCCTCTGTCATCAGCTCCTGTCGAATCTCTCCATTTGGAACATAAAGACGATCACCACATCGTAATGTCCCATCCTCATGAATGCGCAATCCTGTCTGCTCTCCGGCCTCTGTCCTTTCCTTCAGTCTCCTGAATCTGGCATCTGTAGGCAAAGCTGCCTTAATCCTCTCTACCAATGATGATTGAACTTGTAAGTTGGCTAGTGTCCCATCTGCTCCGGGTAGTATCACTTCAATGCCAAGCTCTTGCAAGTCCTCCAATAGTTCCCTCTGTGCGGTCAAGAAGTAAACTGCTGGCTTCCGGCTTAACGCGTCTGCTACCACGTTAGCCTTGCCTGGATGATAATGTAGCTCTATCTCGAAATCTTTCATCAACTCGAGCCATCGACGTTGCCTCATATTTAACTCCTTCTGCGTGAAGACGTACTTGAGGCTTTTGTGGTCTGTATAGATTTCCACTCGTTCCCCATATAAGTAATGTCTCCATAGCTTCAGAGCAAATACAACGGCTGCAAGTTCCAAGTCATGAGTCGGATAATTCTTCTCATGTACTCGTAACTGCCTAGATGCATATGCAATCACCTTGCCATGCTGCATCAATACGCATCCTAAACATTTTCCTGATGCGTCACTGTAGATCACGTAACCTCCTGATCCTGACGGAATCGCCAATACTGGTGCTGTAGTCAGTCGCTTCTTCAACTCTTCAAAGGCTGCTTGACACTCGTCAGTCCATATAAATTCTTGATCCTTACAAGTCAGACAAGTCATAGGTGCCGCTATCCTTGAGAAGTTTTCCACGAACCGTCGGTAATATCCCGCAAGTCCAAGGAAACTCCTCACCTCTGCTGCTGATTTCGGAACAGACTACGTCTCAACTGCGGAGATCTTCTCTGGATCAACAGAAATACCATCTCCTGTAACAACATATCCAAGAAATGAAACTCTGTCCAAGAAGAACTCACATTTGCTGAGTTTAGCATATAACTGCTCTCTCCTCAAAGTCTCTAGAATAATCCGCAGGTGCTCCTCGTGCTCCTCGTGGCTCTTCGAATAGACAAGTATATCATCTATGAAGACGACCACGAACTGGTCCAAGTACTGGTGGAAGACTCGATTCATCAAGTCCATGAAGATCGCTGGAGCATTGGTCAATCCAAATGGCATGACCAAAAACTCGTAGTGTCCATATCTTGTTCTGAATGCGGTCTTCGGAATGTCCTGCTTCCGTACCTTCACTTGGTGATATCCCGATCTCAAATCTATCTTCGAGAATACCTTAGCTCCACTGAGTTGATCAAACAGGTCATCAATGCGTGGCAATGGATATTTGTTCTTCACTGTCACTGCATTCAAGGCTCTGTAGTCAATGCACATACACACTGACCCATCCTTCTTGGGTACAAACAACACTGGTGCTCCCTAGGGTGATGCACTCGGTCGGATGAAACCTTTCTCCTCTAGCTCTTTTAAATGTGCCTTCAGCTCATCCATCTCCTTCTTCGCCAGTCTGTAAACATGCGATGCTATAGGTGCTGCTCCGGGTGTTAGTTCAATTGAAAACTCTACGTCTCTGTCTGGGGGTAGTCCTGGCAAATCCTCTGGAAAGACGTCTAGAAATTCTAAAATAATAGGGTGATAGACAACATCGTCCATTGCGAGCTGCATACCATCAAGGATTTCTATGGATCCTCGGGCAAACTCAAGTTCAGGCTGGCCTGGTACCTTAAAAAGAATGCTTCCTCCAAAACAATCGAAGAAAGCGTGGTTCTTGCTCAGCCAGTCCATTCCAAGCACAATATCAAAAGACGGCATAGGAAGGACTAAGAGTTGGGCATTCATCTCTCTGCCACGTATCACTATAGGGCCCGATCTACAAACTCGACTAACTGGTACAACTCCTCCTCCGGTAAGAATTCTAACACAACTAGATAATGGTGTAGAAGCAATGTTGTGTTTGGCAATAAAACTAGATGATATGAATGAGTGGGTGGCTCCCGTATCAAATAATGTCACAACAGAAAAAGTAAAAGCAAGGGTAATACCTGCTATGACATCCACCTCATGATCCAGGTCATCTACCTCCAATGCAAAAGCTCACTCGTTCCTCTGTGGCTGTCCATGTCCGGTCCTCATATACTGCTCCTCCTGAGTGGGTAGCGGTGGTCCTCTCTGAAATCCTCCTGCTGCTGGGGGTCGAGGTGCTCCCGGTCCGGTCATCTGCTGGGCTGGCTTTGGTGCTGGAAGCGCTAGTCTCTGAACTGGTGGTGGGAGTGTCGATGTCTGCATTGGGCAGTCTCTCGCCATGTGTTGTCCGGAGCCACATCTCATACACTGACCCAAGCGAGTCCGACAATCCCTCAAAATATGTCCGTTCCTCCCACAATAATTGCAATAGGGCTTCCCCAGATTCTGGTACGGTGCTGCTCGGTGTTGCTGATGCTGTTGTGCCAAAGGACGTCTGATAGGTCCTCCCTGTTGTGTCCTGGCTGGTCCCTGCTGTATCCTTGTTGTTCCTTGTTGTGTCCTCAGCTGACCTCCTCTTCCTCTGCTAATGGTTTCCTGAAATCTGGCCTCTGTCAGTAGTTCAGCATAAGAGACTCGGGACTGCGAGCTTGTATAATGTTGAAGCTCCTGGGTCAGTCCTCGATGAAATCTCTTAGCCTTAGCCAAGTCATTTGGTATCAATGCAGCGCCATATTTGCTGAGTCGACTAAACTCGGCATCATACTCGTCCACGGTCCGGTTCCCATGCTCTAAGTGAAGAAACTGATCATACAAGGTGTCCCTGACAGTGTCCGGGAAGTACTTTCCCTCAAAGTACTCCAAGAACTGCTCCCAAGTCTGGTAAGTACCCAACTGGCGCTCCAGGGATTCCCACCAGTGATGAGCATTACCATCCAGAAGCGTCCGTACACCCGTCATCCATAGGTCCGTAGGTAACTGCGATGCCTCCAGTAGCTTCTGTGTGTGAGTGATCCAGCTGGTGGTCTCCTCGGGGCTCTCAGTGCCCTGGTACTGCCTTGCACCCATCTGAACAAAATCCTTTACTGATCCAACCCTAGCTCGAGGTACTGGAGCTAGTGCTTGGGCTGGTACAGTAGCATGTGCAGCCATCCTCTCCAGTGCTGCCAAAAATTCTTGCCTCTGCTCGACTGCCTGCTGCCTCTGCTCGGCTGCCTGCTGCCTCTGTTCCTGTATCATCATCTGAAAGAATTGGAACATCTGCGCTTGGCCATCTTGCGGTACTGGGGCAGGTGGAAGGTTCCCAATAGGTGAAGTGGGAAGATCAGATGGAACTGGAGTGTGAGTCTGTCCATCTGGCCCCGGAAGTCTAGGAATCGTTGGGGTCCCTCCTTGAGTCTGACCATTGACTCCAGAAGTTGCGTCGCCATTGGCGGTAGTACATCTATTCTGCAAATCTATCTCTCTGTAGTTGATGTACGAAACGATTAGAAAAAGTACAGGAATCAAACAGGATGCAAGTATTAAATAGGAAGGATGAATTTCAATCAAGCGTGGATGAGATCCTTATACTCTATTCCTATACGCAGGCTTGTTCGGTACAGTTACGTAACCGAGACAATATATTCTTGACCTGCATGGGCCACCACAAAAATATGTCACGCCCCAGTCCCAAAATACGTAGGACTAGGAATACGTAACACGCCAGCCGTATGTATACGAACTCCAATATATGGAAACCATATACACACGTACGCTGTACATGAATATCCAATCCACCGTGGTAAATATATGTCACAACAAGTCACACGCAGTTCTATATCTCATCCACAGCACAAATAATGGAAATCAATAACTGAATATCAAAGAAGTAGTCTCAAATAGTAATCTCAAAGTGTGATAGTCGGGTGGAAACAAATCCACTGCAAATCGACTATAATAAACTAATAAAGAGAGAAGAGAATAAACTCTAATATAAGAAATAATGTCTAGAAAAGAGTAGCAACTAGAATCTCTAAACAGCTGTAATGAATCACATATAATCAGAAGGTAAGATCTTCTCAGACTGATAGGTAGCATCAGGTCCAGGTCCATACTCCTGCGGGTACTCCTGCTCATCTATATCTGGGAAAAGGACCAGGTCCTCAGAGGGACATAACAAGATACATATAAACATGCCAATAAAGTACTGAAAATGAACATCCATTGGGGTCGCCTAACCATCTAAGTGAATGCAGTTAAGAACACCTTTCCCCACAAGTGAGCTATCTGGCTGAAAACTGGGATTTGGCATGGTTCTCTATTGGAGATCCAGGGGCCTACAAAGGCACGACGACTTTCGAACGTCGGAGGCCCGCCTGATAATAATATAATATACAGTGGTCATCACCACCCGTATCTCCGGCGGAGAATCCGGGCGCACAATAGATAAAAGTGCAAAGGAGCTCAAATGCGGTACTTGTTGTTCTCCCCACCCAATGCTCTAAGCATGTCATGTCCATGACACGATAAACCTCTAATAACCGCCAGGTCTACTAGCATGCAAAGTTTCTATTGGCAGTTATCCCTATCCATCGCACGACCTATACGTACCGGGGGCCAGCCGAGTACGCAAGTCCGTGTCCTACATGTGACTCACACTCGTGTATGAATAGTGTCATGGCCAATGAAACATAAATGCCTCATGAAAATGGGGTAGTCTCATAAAGTAGGTCCAATGCATATACATAGATAAAAACATAGTACGACGACACCGTCGTTGCCCCCAAGTTTTCTTGGACGCGCAGTTTATATAGCAGTTAAAATAAATGAACTAAATAAACAGAAAATAAACATGCATGCCTCATATGGAATGTAAATACAATACAATGGCAAGGTATACTTGCCTGGCAAGAAATCTGTAAAGTGTACGCGCCCAACTGTCAAGGACACAGAACCTGAAACTAAGGACTCCGAACAAACGTCCCCGGATGCTGAAATAAACATCACCAACATTTCCGGAATGAGAAAAATAGCTAAAAAGTACATCCCTTTCGTCCAATTTGGACACAGGGGCAAAACGGTAATTTCGGGTAAAAGTGGGGTCCGCGTGTGTTCTACTTTGCATCGAAAAGCGTGCCAAGGGTAACAGTCTCTAAATGGGACAAACTATAGGTCAAACAACTCTAGATGTCAATACGAACCCAACGGTATGTCCAAATGTGGATTCCGATGAGCCGAACACTATTTTGTCCAAAAAGTCAACTGTGGGCCCGCCAATTGGCGATTTGGTCAACCATCTCAGAATCGCGTGAAATTTGGGTCACAGGACCAGCGTGTTACCACGAGTCCAGTGGCGCAAGTTTCGTCGCAATCTGACAAGCGTGCACAAAATACGTGCGAGTTCCACAAAAGTTGCGACACGAAATGTGTCCGCGAATACGGCCTGATTCCGGCGCGTACACGCGTCCGAATCAATCCCCACGAATTTTTACGTGTCCGGTTATGCTGCGTGAACCATTGGGTACACTTGGCACACGGCGGGGCGGTCCCGTTTGGCGGGGCGCGCTCCGTTTTCCAACTTTTGGAAAACCGGAAAAAGTGGGTGCGCACAGTTTTGTGACGAATTTAACTATGTCCACAGCGACTAATAGCATAGGGTTATTTAACAGAAAATAAACTAGGTCAGGAATTCTATAGGTATCAAAAAGAATCACCGAATTCGGATCTCTGTGGTGGGAGATACGAACTCGGCAATATGGGTGGTCATTCTGGAATTCTGCGATTCCAGAATCGGGTCTGTCCATCCACTTTGGACGCTGTTTTACACCTAGGGGCACACGTTTTTCGAGGTTAACTTAAACAGATATTTGAGAGGGTTAAGGGATGATCATACCTATGAAAACGGAACAGCGTTTGGTCGAGCGAGTCGACGGGAAATCACTCCGGAACGAAGGTGCCTCGAGTGGGAATCTGCAGGGCGCGATGTCGACGGGATGGTTGGATGGCTAGGCGGGGCTTCTCTGGCTGCGGTGACGGCTCTAGATGGGAAGAGAAAGTCTGGAGTTTCTAGGTTAGGGTTTTGAGAGAGAATTATATATATATATATTATATATATTAATAGGGAACGAGAGAGGGTTGGATGGTTTCCGCGGGTGAAGCCTAGGAAAGGTCGGGTTAAGGGGCTTCTCTGGCTGAGTGGGCGGATTGGTTCAATAGTGGGCGGAATGGGATGCTAAGGGGTTTAAGCATGCTGCTAAGGAAAAGTTAAGTTAAGTTGCTGCTAGTTTCGGCTGAAGGTATTCTAAGGTTATTTGTTATTATTAATATTATTATTAAATTCTTATTTTCTTTTCTTTCCTTTCTTTCTTTATAAAATATATATACATATATATATATTTGTATATACATATATATATATATATATACTCATAAAAAAATTTATAGATTAGGGTATTGCACATCGTTAGGCTAGCAACATCTCAAGGGGTCTCCTACATGGAATAAATTCCGAAAAAATTCCTGATGGTCCCATAAGTCATCTAAGTGCCCGAACACCTAACATAAAAATTATTAAAAATCTATTTCTCCTATTTAGACCTAATTACTAAAATTTAATTAATAATTAATAAATAAAAGGGTATATACGATTTTCTAGGGAGGGGGTTTTACAACAAGCCACACTTCCAATAATCAACACTGATACTCAAGATACAGAACTAATTGTAAGTCACCAATTATCACACTAACAAGGAACCGTAATAAATAAAGCTCTATAAGAAAGTGGACTAAAGAACTGAAAGTATCTCTACTGCTAAGCTAAAGAAAATAATGGAACAAAGTCCTATAATAACAAAAGTGGATAAGTGTTGAGAGGATACTTTAAGAACCAATTTAAGATACAATCTGATAATCATACACGTCTGTCCGAAATTATGACACTCAGAATCCTCGCCACGCCAGTAAGCATAGCTGCGATAAACGATATATTTCATAACTTAGGTATGCACCTCTATAATTGTCACGACCCGCACCCGGAAATTCGGGCACGAGTGCGTGGGTACGTCCAGCCTATACCGCAGAATCGGCGGTAGTACGCTGTCTAGGTCAAATCCATATTTACTAACTAGCTCATTCACAATTAACATAGACAAGATAATAATGAGAAACTGATACTTAAGATTACAATTGAAATAAATGCGACAACAGATTCAAATATTTAGTACAGAAATTCAGAATGAAATCGGGGACAAACCCGATTACTAAGATAAAGAGCAAAACTAAGATAACTACTGCTAACTATTCAGCAGGAGTAGCTTCCTGTGCGGGAACTGGCTCTGCAACTGTATCACCTGCTGCCTCATAGGGGCCATAATAGGTGGGGGCAAGGTTCTCATCATCGCCTATACAACAGATCCAGTCAGGAAAGGAGCAAAGTACACAGTGCACAACAAGATTAAACTAAATATTTATGACAATTAAATATTGAATATCATGTTAAGAAACTGCATAACAGAACATCATTATCTCAGAGTTAAAAACTGTAAGCAGGAATATGAGAAACAGAAATAAATGAGACGGGAAATGAAACTACAACAGTCAACAAGATCTAGAACTATCTGTGTGAACTTGTGTTTGTTTTAGAATACATAGTTGGCATGTAGGGGTTTATAAGGCTCATCCGGCCGTCATAAACGGCTATTAAACAGGAATAATCGAGATCCGGCTGAGGGTACAGTCGCGTACCAACAGCTATTAAACACGACATGGGAATGGGTAAACTATATGCCTTCTAGTATTCTCCCACCCGACATGAAAAATAAGACATGAACTCTAATATTCAAGACATGAAATCTAGTGTTCTAGCACTACATGTAATCATCAATGGTACTAGTAAAGCAGGGAATTAATTATCACAATATAAAGATTAACTTGAAGTGCAGGTACTTGCCTGTTGTTTGGATCTGATTAATATTGGCTCTCGGAGAAAATTCCAGAGATGAGTCCAAAAGCTGAAATAGACATTACCATCATGCTCAGAAGATGTCAAATAGCTAGAAACGCCTGTCCTTGGGTTCAATTTGGAGACAAGGGCAAAAACGGCAGTTTCGGGTCAAAACGGGGTCCGCCGGTAGGCCCGCTTTGCACCGAAAAACGTGTCCGGGTCAAAGGTCTCCAAATTTACCAAACTTAGTGTCAACAGGTCAGGAACGCTGATACGAACCCAACGGAACTTCCAGATTTGGATTCCGATGAGCCGAACACAAAATCGCCCGTCGAGCGGGGCTTGTGGGGCCCACGACACGCGATTTCGTCAACGTTCTCAGAATCGAACCAAACTTGACCCACAGGACCAGCGTATCGCTACGAGTACGATGGCGTAAGTTTCGTCTCGATCTGACGAGTGTACAAGAAGTTAGGGCGAATTGTCGAAAAGTCGGATACGGGGCGATGTCCGCGGATACGCGTTGATTCCGGTGTGCACGCACACCCGAATCAGCTTCCACGAAATCTCACACGTCCGTATCGACGATGCGCACGTATCTGTGAAGACCGCACGCGACCAAGTCGTCCTGTTTGGCGGGGCGCACTCAGTTCCGGGGTGAAACAGGGTCTGGTTTTTCTTGTTTTTGGATCGCGGTGTGCGATCACCACAGGACGCGATGTCCCGAACAGTTTGTCCGGACACCGAGAGGGTCATACAGGCTTCCCAACGCAATTTACGGAATTGAAAACTGAGATACAGGGTGCGAGATACGAGTACCTGAACTGGACCAGAAAATCGGGAAAAAGCCGTGTCCGTGTCGTGTCCGACACGACACGAGAATTGGGGATTTAGGGTTAGGGTTTGGGGAAAACGGCCGGAGACGCGGCGGGGACGGCGGCGGGGCGGCCGGGCTGAGGCGGAGGGGGCCGGGGGCAGCGCGGCAAGGAGGCGGCCGGCTCGTCGGCGCTGCGGGCGGCCGGAGGCGGCTCGGGGAGCTGCCCGAGCTGCTGCTGCTGTCGGTGGAGAAGACGAGGGAGGCGGAGGGGGAAACTGCGGGCGGCGACGACGTCGGCGGATCTGGTGGGAGGTGGTGGAGGGCGGCGCAGCCTAGGGCGGAGCCAGGGGGAGAGGGCGGAGGCTTGGCCGGTGGAGGTCGATCGGGGGGGGGTTAAAGGGGAAGAAGGAGGCTGGGGTGGCCGGCTAGGCGGAGGGAGAAGCGGAGGAGGGGAGGTCGTGGCCGCGGGGTGCGGGGCTGCGTGGCCGGGCGGGGCGCCGCGTGGCCGGGCGTGGCGGCGGAGGAAGCGGGCGCCGGCGCGGTTCAGGCGGGGGAGAGGGCTGGGGGAGAACGGGTCGTTAGCGGTGCGGGTCGGGTTCGGCAGACCCGACCCGACCCGATAAGGTTGATGGGCCGCGGGGACTGGGCCGGGTGTCTGTGGGCTGGGCCGGGCTGATATTTAATAATAAATAATAATAATAATAATAATAATAATATTAAATAATAATAATAATAATAATAATTAGTTAATTAAATAAATAATTAGTTTAAATAGTTTTTAGGTATTTAAAAATAGGTCTGAGGCCCAATAAATTCCAGAAAAATTACCCTAAGTCCAGTTTTTCATTTTACACCCAAAAATATTATTTTCACAATATTTTAATGTTGTTTAATATCAATTAAAAATTATATAATAATTCAAAACCCTGATTTTAATTTCAGAAAATTCCCAGAAAATTCCAGAAAATTGTGAAAAGTCCCAATTTTAGTATTTTTGAAAAATCAGGGGCTTACAATCTACCCAACTTATAAAATTTCGTCCTCGAAATTTAAATTATGGTAGGGTTCTCTATGTCTAAACTTACTTGATTACAGTCTAACGGGTTTCTCTCAGGTGAACATTGCGGTCGCTACCCAACTTATAGTTTTACCCATATCCTCTAAGGCTGTACAACTAGTAAAGCTAGGTCTCAACTTAATAAATCAGGGTATTGAATCTTAAGTCTGCAACACAAAATACAGCACCTAGGGTCTTGTCTTAGTCATAAAGGGTTATCATCAATTCGACCGGTCCGAGGGGTATGTCTAGCACTACAAATCAACTTATACCAACCACAGGTTTTGTCTTTCCGAAATGAGGGAAGACGAGGATCAATAGTAAAGAGTTTAAGGCGAGGTGGTAGAACAGAGGTATAGGGATCAAGGCGTTTAAGGAATTCTAATGGGAATTGTCAGGCGGTTATGGATTTGAGGTTCTATTCTGGTAATCATTGTTCGTATGCTCGTTAGTACAGTTATGTAACTGATACGATATGCTTGGGCGTATTTAGGGGCAAGTATGCTAGTCAACTATATATCTCAATCCACATAAAGTAGTCGTGCGAAGTGCGAATCAAAATGCACTAAGGTTGATCAGACTGTAGTACACTGATTCTGAGTAGACACTCGTATTAGTGGGGTTGATCAGGCCTCAATAATACAGGTGTCATGAACAAGCCCAATAAAGAGTAAGCTCGCAAAACTAGGCTATAAAATAGCAGCATCAGTCGAGTTCAGCAAAATTAAGTGCGCTAGATGATGATGAAAAGAGGTACAAATTTATTGAAGTTCACAAGACACAAAATAAGCACAATAGCAAAAGCTTCTAAAAACTCTACAGTTATCAAAATTAAAAAGCATACTAGGTTATTTAGCAAGTTCAAAAATTACTAGGTTGGGGCTGAGGTCACGAATCAATAGGCACGAAAATAATACTAGAAAAAGGTATCTACGAATCACTTACGCGCATTAGCTGCTTCCAAAGTTTGCACGTTCTCCACGGTCATCACGTAAGCTTGTCCGCGTCCTGGAGCAGTGGGGCAGTCCCTTACTTGATGTTCTGTTGATCCAAAATATAGACAGACACCCAGTCTCTTCCTACAAACTTGCCAGGTGTGACCTTGTTTTTGGCAAAAGTTACAAGCAGCCGCTGGTTGGTTCTGTCCTTGAGCCTGGTGTTGGGGTGCTGGAGCTCGAGGGAGAGGACGCTGAGTTTGCTGCGGGGCCCTCTGCTGTTGCTGTTGTTGTTGAAAAGGGCGTTTGTTAGGTCCGGCATTTCCGGTATCTCTTTCTCGCTTCAGTTTGTGTCCCATATCTCTCTCTACGTCTTGTGCCACGCTCAAGATTTTCTCGTAGGTGCGAGCTCGGCTGGTGGTGACAGCAAGGCGAATATCCGGAGACAGCCCCTTCTTGAATCTACGGGCTCTGTCTTCCGGGGTACGGACCATGTACTCCGCAAAGTGGCTTAACCTGCTAAATTCAGCAGTATACTCATCAACAGTCAGGTTACCTTGCTCCAGTCTCTCGAATTGGCTTTCGAGAGCTTCCCGAGCCACTTCGGGGTAAAATTTCTCCTTGAATAGTCTCTTAAAATCTTCCCAGGTGAGGTCAGGAGTAGTTAGTTGGGGTTCATCTCTGAACCAGGTCCGAGCTATGTCGAACAGTTGCAGGCTTGCGGACTCCACTTTGAGATCATCAGGAACCCGAGCAGTCTTCAGGAGTCTCTCTACGTTCTCTATCCATTCATCGGCATAGAGAATGCCTTCAGTTCCGTAGAATTCCAAGGGTCTAAGGTTCTTAAAGTCCTTGGCACTTCCTGGCCTCTTTTGTGGTGACTCCCGGGTCCGAAGAGCTTCTGAAAGGCTGGTCCGTAGCAGGGCAGTTTGTTCCTTCTGGGATTCCACCAATCCCTGGAACACTCCAAGTAGCTGTGCCCCATCTAGAGTAACTGCCGGAACAGATGGAGGCGGCGGGAGTGCAAGAGTCTCGGGCATATTCTGCTCAGCTGGTTCTGATGTGCCTCCTACTGTGTTCCTCGTCTGAACCATTCTGAAAGATGAAGGGATAGGAGATCAGAATAGAATACTTGGAAATCAAAGGCGATAGGAAAATTGAGTAGAAATGATATCAAGAATTGAAATAAGGACGCTATACTGTGAATGAGCTTTTCCTAGAATCCTCAATTTTATTCCATACCCTGTCCTAGGGTATTACCCTATTTTAGGATATGACCAGCATGGGCCACCATAAAAACGTGTCACGACCCGCACCCGGAAATTCGGGCACGAGTGCGTGGGTACGTCCAGCCTACGCCGCAGAATCGGCGGTAGTACGCTGTCTAGGTCAAATCCATATTTACTAACTAGCTCATTCACAATTAACATAGACAAGATAATAATGAGAAACTGATACTTAAGATTGCAATTGAAATAAATGCGACAACAGATTCAAATGTTTAGTACAGAAATTCAGAATGAAATCGGGGACAAACCCGATTACTAAGATAAAGAGCAAAACTAAGATAACTACTGCTAACTATTCAGCAGGAGTAGCTTCCTGTGCGGGAACTGGCTCTGCAACTGTATCACCTGCTGCCTCATAGGGGCCATAATAGGTGGGGGCAAGGTTCTCATCATCGCCTATACAACAGATCCAGTCAGGAAAGGAGCAAAGTACACAGTGCACAACAAGATTAAACTAAATATTTATGACAATTAAATATTGAATATCATGTTAAGAAACTGCATAACAGAACATCATTATCTCAGAGTTAAAAACTGTAAGCAGGAATATGAGAAACAGAAATAAATGAGACGGGAAATGAAACTACAACAGTCAACAAGATCTAGAACTATCTGTGTGAACTTGTGTTTGTTTTAGAATACATAGTTGGCATGTAGGGGTTTATAAGGCTCATCCGGCCGTCATAAACGGCTATTAAACAGGAATAATCGAGATCCGGCTGAGGGTACAGTCGCGTACCAACAGTTATTAAACACGACATGGGAATGGGTAAACTACATGCCTTCTAGTATTCTCCCACCCGACATGAAAAATAAGACATGAACTCTAATATTCAAGACATAAAATCCAGTGTTCTAGCACTACATGTAATCATCAATGGTACTAGTAAAGCAGGGAATTAATTATCACAATATAAAGATTAACTTGAAGTGCAGGTACTTGCCTGTTGTTTGGATCTGATTAATATTGGCTCTCGGAGAAAATTCCAGAGATGAGTCCAAAAGCTGAAATAGACATTACCATCATGCTCAGAAGATGTCAAATAGCTAGAAACGCCTGTCCTTGGGTTTAATTTGGAGACAAGGGCAAAAATGGCAGTTTCGGGTCAAAATGGGGTCCGCCGGTGGGCCCGCTTTGCACCGAAAAACGTGTCCGGGTCAAAGGTCTCCAAATTCACCAAACTTAGTGTCAACAGGTCAGGAACGCTGATACGAACCCAACGGAACTTCCAGATTTGGATTCCGATGAGCCGAACACAAAATCGCCCGTCGAGCGGGGCTTGTGGGGCCCACGACACGCAATTTCGTCAACGTTCTCAAAATCGAACCAAACTTGACCCGCAGGACCAGCGTATCGCTACGAGTCCGATGGCACAAGTTTCGTCTCGATCTGACGAGTGTACAAGAAGTTAGGGCAAATTGTCGAAAAGTCGGATACGGGGCGATGTCCGCGGATACGCGTTGATTCCGGTGTGCACGCACACCCGAATCAGCTTCCACGAAATCTCACACGTCCGTATCGACGATGCGCACGTATCTGTGAAGACCGCACGCGACCAAGTCGTCCCGTTTGGCGGGGCGCACTCAGTTCCGGGGTGAAACAGGGTCTGGTTTTTCCTATTTTTTGATCGCGGTGTGCGATCACCACATGACGCGATGTCCCGAACAGTTTATCCGGACACCGAGAGGGTCATACAGGCTTCCCAACGCAATTTACGGAATTGAAAACGGAGATACAGGGTGCGAGATACGAGTACCTGAACTGGACCAGAAAATCGGGAAAAAGCCGTATCCGTGTCGTGTCCGACACGACACGAGAATTGGGGATTTAGGGTTAGGGTTTGGGGAAAACGGCCGGAGACACGGCGGGGGACGGCGGCGGGGCGGCCGGGCTGAGGCGGAGAGGGCCGGGGGAAGCGCGGCAAGGCGACGGCCGGCTCGTCGGCGCTGCGGGCGGCCGGAGGCGGCTCGGGGAGCTGCCCGAGCTGCTGCTGCTGTCGGTGGAGAAGACGAGGGAGGCGGAGGGGGAAACTGCGGGCGGCGACGACGTCGGCGGAGCTGGTGGGAGGTGGTGGAGGGCGGCGCAGCCTAGGGCGGAGCCAGGGGGAGAGGGCGGAGGCTAGGCCGGTGGAGGTCGATCGGGGGGGGTTTAAAGGGGAAGAAGGAGGCTGGGGTGGCCGGCTAGGCGGAGGGAGAAGCGGAGGAGGGGAGGTCGTAGCCGCGGGGTGCGGGGCTGCGTGGCCGGGCGGGGCGCCGCGTGGCCGGGCGTGGCGGCGGAGGAAGCGGGCGCCGGCACGGTTCAGGCGGGGGAGAGGGCTGGGGGAGAACGGGTCGTTAGCGGTGCGGGTCGGGTTCGGCAGACCCGACCCGACCCGATAAGGTTGATGGGCCGCGGGGACTGGGCCGGGTGTCTGTGGGCTGGGCCGGGCTGATATTTAATAATAAATAATAATAATAATAATAATATTAAATAATAATAATAATAATAATTAGTTAATTAAATAAATAATTAGTTTAAATAGTTTTTAGGTATTTAAAAATAGGTCTGAGGCCCAATAAATTCCAGAAAAATTACCCTAAGTCCAGTTTTTCATTTTACACCCAAAAATATTATTTTCATAATATTTTAATGTTGTTTAATATCAATTAAAAATCATATAATAATTCAAAACCCTGATTTTAATTTCAGAAAATTTCCAGAAAATTCCAGAAAATTGGGAAAAGTCCCAATTTTAGTATTTTTGAAAAATCAGGGGCTTACAATAATCATGTCGTCTAGAATTCTCACGGTGCCGACTAGTATAGCTGCAAGAAATTTTAAATTTCATAACTAAGATATGTACATCCGAAGTCAGGTACCCATGTTTCCGTCATGCCAGCTAATATGGCTGCGATAAATTCTAGGCTCCATAATCAAAGCAGACGTTTTACCTTTCTCACTGTCCTCATCGACATATGTCATCAGATGATACTGTAATTTAGTCCATAAAATTTATCTCGATATAAAATTAAACTTAACAACAAACACCAAAAATTAAATTCAACAACTGATCACCAAGAATCAAATTCAATAAAATAAAATAAGTGAGAACGGACGAAAACAAAGAAAAAGATTTGAATTAGAATTTATAATAAGATTCTCAATGGTCGTCCCAGGAATCTCTCAAGGAATTTGTGATTAACCTCTCTCATCCTAGTGTCCTATGTCTTATATCCTATCTTAGGCTCGCAGTAGTACAACTAAGTCGTCTCACTACCACGACATCGCATAACTTGTTAAGCCTGACCTGCATGGGGCCACCACTAAAAATGTGTCATGACCCGCACCCGAATATTCGGGCACGAGTACGTGGGTACGTCCAGCCTACGCTGCAGAATCGACGGTAGAACATTGTCTGGGTCATTTCTAATTATCTAGCATCTCAAAAATATAATATGGTACCTGTCAATCATTTCAACTCCAAACGGAGGAACAAAATGGTATCTCACAATATAACTAAACTCAATCACAATGCAAACTAAGGAAGATAAGAACGAATGAAATAGCGAAGGAAAAAATAAGATATAAACCACAAACTGAAATAATATACAACCCAATGAATCTCAACAATATAATATAATACAAGTCCAAGACAAATAAACTAGACCTCCTCGGACTTTGCAACTAAGCCTTCATGGTCTACCAAAGGATCCTCTAAAGATACACCGTCCTGAAGACTGTAAAATGTGGGACACTGCTCTATAAGCCAATCATCTGGAAAAATATATCCAGTCATGATTGGAGCAAATTACATACCTCTGAAAGCAGTTTTAATAGCATAATCGAGCATATAAACAGATATAGAAATAAAATACAAGACCACTAAATATATGAATGAATGAACAAGATATATAGGTAATGTACGAGAATATAGATCAACAATATGAATATCTGCAACATGATGAAGTAACTATAATCTAAACTAATGTGCCTCAGAATACAACTTCATTATGTGATCGGTTGGGTGAACATGATCAGGTAAGACGGATTATAAGTGAGGTATATAACTAGAATGTACACGGTGTAACAATGGGGCTTTGATCACATAATCAACTCATACTCTCCCACCCCCAACTAATACCGATGGATCCAATCATGACACGCTACAAACACGAAATATAACCACTGAACATGAGCAGTGGGTGTACATGAATATCATAACCACAGAACACGAGTGGTGGGTGTACACGAATAAGCACACTGAACACGAGCAGTGTGTGAACACGAAGTATCATCAATACCCAATATACACGATGAGATACAATGTACACGAGTACCCGCTGAACACGGTAGGGGATAACATCTTCTGACATAATTTATATAGTACCAGTCCGTGAAATTACTGTATCGGGATCAAGTATAAAATTCTAGAACATGCATATATACAATATTATGAATTAAAAATTATCAGAGAAATGTACTCGCCTGAAGTCCTGAGCAAGGTGCGTCTCTCGATGTCCAAGCTGGTGCCACACAACCTATATTTGGTATGTTGCATCAATACAAGATTCTAAAATGGAAATAAGTTAAGTTGATGCAATTATAAGTCATAAAGCCATTTCTAGGTCAAACCGATAAAATCTTGGTTGCACGAGTCTAAAACTAAGTCACTAAGGCAAAATACTATAAAACTATACTATATAATCCAAGCTAAGATACTAAAAGGCATTCAAAAAGCCGTATCCTAAGATACGCAAGTTTATTTATATAAAAATAGTATTTTAGATATATATACAAGTCATTATACTTAATTCTATATTAAAATAAGGAATTTAGGATACCTTGGCCTTGCACAAATGCGTATCGTACCTATCTCGATACCCAAACTCAATACCTTGGGTATCGGCCCAATACCTTGGTAATACCTTGATATCCCGAGGTAACCCAAAACTCAATATATAACTAATACCAATAGATATATAAAACTCCAAACTAATACTATCTATAACTAACACTAATATATATACATCTCAATATAACATAAAACTAATTATAATACTAACATACATAGATATGTATAGCTAATATAAGAACTATCAAGATACACTACCTATTAGTATATGCGACTAACTATCAATCATAAAATATATATACTAGTTTACATATCTAACTATCTACATAATCAAACATATCTAACTAACTACTATAGTAATCAACTAGACTAAACCAACCCATTACCCAATACCTTGAGTATCCCTCAATACCTTGACATTACCTTGGTATCCCAAGGTAATTCAAATCCAATATATAGCTCACTACTCAACACTATAACTAACATACTAAACTATTACATACTACTAAATACCTAATAATAACAACATATATACCTTGATATTACCTTTTGGCCAAGTTGTGCTGAGTGTCATACGCCAAGACCCTTGGTGCTAGTCGTCCTCGAAACTTCAAGGATAAACTTCTCGATATTCTGAGCAGCGATAGTGCCATCCCTCGTCGTACTCAATCGAAACAATCAAGCAATTCAAGTTCAGAAAACATTTGCACTTTGAGAATATCTATGGACTTATTGTATGGAACGCTCTATTGCAATACCATATTGATATAACTCAGAGTCATAACAACAGATTTTTGGACCATAAAATTGATTTCGATCTGATACCATTATGTCACACCCCGGCCCCCGAACCGAGGGGCCGCCCGTACAGCCGGACCACCGCCTTGCCCCCGTAGCCGGATTGAACCGGACGCGAATCACCGGGCATCGGCGCACCGGACGTGAATTACCGCGCCTGTACCGTGGGTGCGAGGAAGGGATGGCCCGTTGGAATATATCGGGACGTGATGTCGTACGAGCCTGGGGTTGCGCCCGTACAAGGCCTTATCGTTTCGGTTGTTTGTTGGCTATCATCGCATCAATCGAGTAAGCACCAGAAAGGGAAATTGTTGCAATGCAATGCATTTAGCCAATTGAGTATTCGGGACAATCGAGGGACTTGGGTTCTCTTATGCAAAGACATTCGTTCCATACATTATGCCCCCTTATACGATAGCAATCTCGGAGCACAATCGAAACCAGGATTCTGGGTCTTAGGGACTGAGGCACGCCTATCGCTCCCTCGAGCGATCCAGTACCTGCAAGCAAGTAAACTGTTGGTGGGTCAGCACTTTTATAAGTACTGGTGAGATAAAACAACTGAACAGAAACAAGCATTCACTAAAACCAACACTAAGTAATCATGTTATAAAATATTATATTACTAGTGATCTTTCTAGTTTTACCTATGTTCGTTTCATGCAGTTCTAGCAGAGTCATATTACATTGTTTGAAAACATCTTTTGAAACAGAGTTTCATATGCAATAAGCAAGACAAGTAATCGTTCATGTTCAGGGTGTGCGTAGTGTGTCTCATGGGACTCTAGGGACAAATGCATAGCTAGACACACAATGCACAATCTTAGGGACAGTCCATCTATCTAAGCCAACACAATGACTTAGCTATATGCAAGGCGGTCCCCGAGTATCTCAGGATCGGCAGCTGGTTGTACATCATACCAATGACTCATTTCTCTGATGCCAATGGCAGCTGTGACTCATGGTTGCTTTGACGCATGTAGTTCAGCTCTCCACCAAAATCTATTGTCCGACCGATACGAATGCATAGAACACTATCAAATAAACTCTAGTATACAGACGAGACGAACCATCAGAACGGTTATCGTTGTTGCGGGGTAATCGGACTTATCACTTGAACATATTCAGGCATAATATGGTTCTCTCGAAGCATAGATGATAGTGAACATGTTCATGCACTCAAGACAAGCATTTCAGAATTCTCGTTAAGCAGACATGATCATTTCAAAGATAAGCCAGGTGAGTTCGTTCATTAACATGCAAGGCAGGTTCTATCATTCTCTTATAAAAATATTGCAAGCAAAAACTCAGATTATTATTAAGGTATGCAAGAATCAGAGAACGAAGTTCTGCCCACTCACCTTATACATAATGTCGACGCAGAGCGGGGCATTACAACTACCTACCTGGATGGGCGCCGACTCCTCAGACGGTTCGGGAGGCCCAGCAGGCTAGCAACCGAGCTGGAAAGACAACCGTCCATCGCAGATCATGTCCAATATGGCTAACAGAGCCAGTGACCTTCATATAGATAAGTCATGTTTGCATAGCAGCTATCCGCATTCAGAAGAGGAGTAACGTGAAGGAGTACATTTGCACAATATTTTGCATAATTAGAATAGATACACGGTAACACACATAGTTCGAGTAAAATAGGTTTTGTGGCAGAGACACGACATAACACTTGGACTTCATAAATATTCTTTGTTATTCAGTAGATCATTGTTATATTGTTACATATAACAGGGAAGGCTGAATGGTAAGAAATGGTAAGACGAACTCAGTTGTTCATTATTATGACACTCTTAAGCAAACACGGATATTACTTTCATTATATTGCTATATAACTGATCCTAAGGCAAAAGACTAGAAAGACAACAAAATCAGTCGATACACATAACTAATGAACGTGCTTATTTTGTGGCGTGGGCGAGAGGCCTCCCTACCAGTGCATTCAATGTACTGACACCCAACCAGTCTGCATGCAAGGTGCAGGAGAAACTCGTACGGATTCGAAGATTCGCTTAACGCAATGAGGTATCGGACCGCACTTGGCGTCTTGGAGCATGGCGCGCAGACCTGGAGCTCACATATATGAGACATAATGTATGGGAACATCATCATCCAGAATGTTTGAATCAGTTGTAAGCCTAAGGGCACATTCATTGTAGAGAGAGAGAGAGTACGAGCGACTTGTAATCTCGGTCTAGCGCCGCTTGAAATCTTTACTTCATATCAATAAAGAGCTTGATTTGGATCCAATACTTGTGTTTTATTCTAAGTTTTTGCTATGACGACTCTGCGAACTAGTTATCAAACGGCCGTTTCGGTAATTGTCTCGCGCGGGCGCAACTCCAGGCTAGGGCGACATCGCGTTCCGATGGAAACGATCGTCCCGTGGGAGCGCTGGCGCGGTGATTCGCGCCCAGTGGGGAAGGCCGATTCCTGCCGGAGATCGGGGCGTGACAACTAGTCTCTTCTCTAACAAGACAAGCCATTTACTCTTATAACAAAACAAGCATACATTCAATCTAGCTTTTGTATCGAAGACAAGCAATTATAAATACGACGACAAGCAAACATACGAACGATCTTTAATTTAAGCAAGCATGGCATGGGTCTATTTATCTCTTCTAGTTAGCATGCAGTTCTACTCTTTTTTTAGCATGGCAAGGTTCGTTCAATAGCGGTGTCAGTGTAACTAGCATGCAACATTTCTTTCTTACACTTAGCATGACAATGGTTCTATCTCTTTTTAGGCAAGCAGGTTCTAGTTCTATCATTCTCAATACGAACATTATCTTATTAAGCAAACAAGCATTTCAAAACTCAGATTCATTATTAAGGCGTGCAAGAATCAGGGAACGAAGTTCTGCCCACTCACCTAGATCAGTCATGTCCTGGTTCAACAATGAGCTCTTAAGGAAGATATCATTTTTGAGTCAGCAACCGATATCTCTTGTACATAGTGCCAACACGGAGCGGGGCATTATACCAAGCAATCTCAGGCACACATTATTTTGAAATGTGTGGTTATAAAGCATGCTGACGTGGCACATACTTTATGGGATGATTTATAACCACATGATTGAAATAAATTGTGGTTGAGATTGTTTGGTGTAATAATTGTTGTAATAATTTGGTACAATATTACGCTCCATATATATATATATATATATATATATAGAACTGTCAGGATTCTGGCAGTCCTTACTACAGTTAGGACTACCAAAATCCTTGTAGTCCTAAGACAGAGTATTTTTTGTCTTATGACTGTCAGGATTCTGACAGTCCTAAATATAGTTAGGACTGTCAGAATCATGGGAGTCATCCGTCGTCCCCAATCCGTCTGTCACGATTTCTAAAGCTTCCAAACTTCTATAATGGGGTTCGAAACCACCAATAATGGTGCTTGAAAGAGGAAGTTATTACAGGAAGAGAAATTTGTGTTAGAGGAAGAGAAAGAGGGAATATAATTGTGATAGTCCTAACTTTTTAAATGATAATTTGGGTATAAAAAAATGACAATATTTTTTAAAAGATGTGGTAACTCCTATCACTTTGTGTGGTGCCTCTAGCAAACTTTTAAAAAAAAAAGATGCATAATGCATTTGAATTGCCAAGATTCAAGTTCAATTTTCATTCATAAAACACATATTTATGGACCTGGTGACACAATATCGATACATAAACCATACATTCACCTAAATAAGAAGAAAACACAAATGAACAACTATATCAAGTTGAGCTACATTGTTGCTTTTCAAATATTCAAACCCAAACATTTTTTAACAGGAGAACAAGTCCAATTCCATTTCCGTAGCACCAAAACCAAAAGGTCTTCGTAACTCAATTGTTTGATACTCGAAATGAGACCCTGTACTTTGAAGAGGGGAATTAATACTAACCACTAATAGATATCAAAATAACCACCAAGAAGTCTTACTACTTCAAGTTACATAATTTTCTCAAAATAAAGGCATATACATACTAATGTCACATCCTTCTGCACTAAATACATTTGTCAAAATGGAGAGACTGTGTTAATAAAGCACTATCACAAAACCTTCATCAAAAGTTACATCAAAATGCAACCTCCAGTTCAAATCATGCATCTACCTCACTTTCTTTTTGGTGAAATTTAAACATGAGAATTTCTTGCGTAAAGATCCATAGATTTAACTTCCTTATATAACGATAATAACCATAGTTGCTATAGGGACTCTCTTTGTTATATTTGATTCCTGAATCTGGGGTTGTATGAGTTTTGATTGGCTAGTACCAAGTGATACATGTGTCTTTGCATACACTGTTGGTTGAACTTCATGTACAGCGAAACAATTATTTTTTGAAAAAATTTGACTTACCTTTTAAATTTTTTATCCATATTCAGAATGTATTCCACAGTTTTTTTATAATGTACAAGTCATCTAACTTTTGACAGAAACGGTCAACTGTTTTGACCAAAATATCTCTCTCATTTCTCTTTCCTCTCACCCCCTCATTCGCGGACAGGTTGTCGTCGCCGCTGCCCACCCAATTCCCCCCCCCCCCCCCCACCCCGCCGCCCCCCCTCCCCCTCCCTCCCAGCCACCGGGCCCCCTCTCTCCTCCCTCCCACCCACCGCCCCCTTCCATGCCCCCAGCCAACAGCAGCAGTCGCTACCTCGCACGCGCCGCCACGCCGCTCGTCACTGCCGCCGCTGCTCGTGCGCCACTTCTATTGCTGCTGCGGGGGGGGAGGGGGGTTGGTTGCTGGGAGACGAGGAGCGGGGGCGAGCAACGGGGAGGAGGGCGGTGATGGGGTGGGGGGGGGGGGGGGGGGCGGTGGCGGGAAGGGGATTCGAGCGACAGGAAAGAAGGGAGCGGGGCCTGTGGCGAGGAGGGGGGGCGGTGGCGGGAAGGGGATTCGAGCGACAGGAAAGAAGGGAGCGGGGCCTGTGGCGAGGAGGGGGGGCGGTGGCGGAGTGGGGGAAGAAGACGGAGATATTTTCGTCCAAAAAAATTAGTCAACCGAGTTGACCGTTAGGAAGAAACGATTTCCGTCAAAAGTGAAAAAATTTGTACACTATAAAAAAAACTGTGAAGAGCATCCTGAATATGGATAAAAAAAAGTGAGAGATAAATTATTTTTTTTTATTTTTTCAGACAAACTTTATGAAATTATAATATAGGGATTTTTGATATTATTCTCCTGCATCTATACCCCATGTTGTTTCATAAGTTGATATTATCGTTCTAAATATATCATTTTTGACTTTATAGTGACACATTTAAAACTTTTTAACGACACTTTTAGGAAGATAATATCGAAATAATAGGGAGATAATATCAAGAGCATGCATAAGGTAATATCAAAAAGTCCTATTATATATATGAAAACTATAACTGATTATAGAGATATTTACTACTTGTTCTAGAAGCTATTGCTGCAGTAGATGCTCCACTTGGTGGTACGAATTTTTCTACTATTCTATGTGGTGTAATAGAAGCTATTGACTGCATTAGATGTTGTAGGCACTTGAACTCTACTGCAATGTTTGCTCTGTTTGTATTTGGTGACCTCTTATCTCGAACCATGGTCCTAGTTGGAATAATTTTTTCAAAAATTATCTCCCACCAACCTTCAATTTGAAAAAAAATCTTAAACAAAAAAAAAGAAAAAAAAAAAGAAAAAAAAAAGGATGTTTGATCCTCAAATTTGAAAAACAAAACAAAAAAATACTCAAATTTGAGGATCCATTATTCATGACTATTTTTTCCTTCAAATTATAATAAATTACTAATATATCCTACGTATGATAAACATTAAAATTAATTAACTTGTCATATTTTTAAAATTTTTAAGTATAAATAATATAATAATTATGCAACATTTTTATAGGTGAAATAAGTGGTAGTATTGTCACGCCCCAGTCACAAAATGCCGAGGGACTGGACACGTGGCAATGGCCAGCAGCACGCACCGATGGACAACCCAATTTAATGGATCCATCAGGGCATGCTTAAGCTGTAGTCTAACTGTAAATAGAGCCATTGTTACAAGTCCCAGGTATTTCTAATCTCATCCACAGAATAATCACAGATTAAATGCCAGAAATAATGCAATAGAATAAATAAGCAAATCTCAAATAAGAGCGTCTCGGAAAACAATCCGAGCATAAGTCTGTTACATTTAGATGAAATAGACATGAATTAAAGTACTGAGAATGGAAATATCTGAGTATGTAGAGCCAATACTCAGGAGAAGTCTTCGGCCACTATCTCGTCCTCGGTTCCTGGTTCTGCTCCAAGGAGTGCTCCTGTACCGTACACCTCGGGGTAGATCTCCTCGGCTATACCTGGGGACATCATCCAGATCCAGGTCCTCAGGGGACATAGCAAGGTACAAAATAACTCATGCCAAAAATAAATAATAGTGCAGCAATAATGAAACAGCAGGGTAAATATGTAAACCAGCTAAGTGATATGCAAGTTGAGAGTTTTAGTCATACTCAGGCTGAGCCTACTACAGGATCGGTGTTGGAGATACCCATAGCAGTTGTTAGAGTTATTTTATTTTATTATTTATCATATGAGGGTATAATAGTAATTGTGGGTGTATTGCATATTTATATAAATAGACATGAGATGCAACCTAGGGTTTTAAGCCCTTGCAATCTCCTTTCTCATATTCTCTCTTCTCCTCTCCATATCCAAACTTCACTTGGTATCAGAGCATATATTTGTAAGTACTGTACATCCCATCCCTGACAGGGCCGATCGAACTTTTCATGATTGGGCTATTTTTCGTCTATTTTTCATGATTCGCCGTTCGTCGTTCGCTGTTCGTGGTCGTTCGTGGTTCGTTTATGAGATCTAGGGTTTTTACAGATCTCCGTTGGTTATTCGTCGTCGGTTGAGGTTCGTTGTGAGATCTAGGGTTTCAAAGATCTCGTCTTTTTGTTGCATCTGCAAGTATGGTGGGGACCGAATCTTCTAGCGAGATTAATAGTGGTGGTGGTGGCGGAGGTGGTTCTCCTTTTACTGTTATTCATAATGATGAATTGGGAAAGTCGATTACAGCGGTGAAACTCAATGGTGCGAACTACCTTGCCTGGTCCAAGTCTATCAAAGTGGTGTTAAGGGCGAAGAAGAAGTTGAAGTTTTTGACGGACGAACCCCTGCCTGAAACGTCCGCTGAGTATGAAGATTGGATGAGTGCAGATGCATACGTTATGTCGTGGTTGTGGCATAGTATGGAACCACATATCGCTGCTAATGTTCAGTGGTGTGAATCAAGCAAACAGATTTGGGCATCTCTGGAAGAATCATATTCGCAGAAGCGAAATGTTGCCCGTATCTATGAGTTGTACGAGTTATTGTTCAATACAAAGCAAAATGGGAGGCCTGTGAATGAATATCTGGCTTCAAAGAAGGCTTTGTGGGAGGAACTGCTTCAATATCATCCTGTTACTACTGATTTGAAGGAAGCTCGGAGGCAGAAGAAAGAGTTTCATGTTTCACTCATCCTTGCCGGCTTGGATCCTGCGCTCGAACCTTATAAAGCTCAAATCCTTGCTGGAGAGCAGTTACCTACGGTGGCAGATACTTTCTCCCGTCTCAATCATTCCTTTCTGGGACAGAGTTCTGTGGTGCCGAGTACTGACTCTTCTGCCCTAGTTTCTAGTGCTGCTGGTCGTGGTGGTGGACGTGGTATTGGACGTGGCGGTAGAGATAGTGGTCGTAGTTTTGGTCGAGGAGGAGGCCGTGGTGGTAGAGACAATGGTCGTGGTGGTGGTCGCGGTGGTGGTGGTAGCCGCGGTGGTGGTGGTGGTGGCCGTGGTCAACCACGAAAGTGTAACTATTGTGGAATGCTCGGTCATGTAGAAGACTATTGTTGGGACAAATGGGGCAAACCAGAATATGCACATCAAGTGCATGATGAAAATATGCAGTCCCAGGACACCACTTCTGCTCCCAGAGATGATACTTGGGGTTTCAATCAGACTTCAACGTCTGATACCTCATCTCCATTTCAACAGATCCTCCAGAAGTTGAACGCGCTTGCTAGTACCACCTCCCAACCTACTGCAACCATGGCACATATAGGTAATCCTGCTTTTGTGGCAACCCAATCACCGTCCACCTCTTGGGTCATCGACTCAGGAGCGAGCTCTCACATGTCTGGTATAACATCTATCTTTCATAATCGTAGTTCCATGAAACATAATATTATCTTGGCTGATGGGTCTACTCGTCCTGTTCTTGGGAAAGGTGTCATTCACCCTACTCAATCACTATCATTATTTGATTCATTATATGTGCCTAATTTTCCATTTAATTTGTTATCTGTGAGCCAGTTAACCAAATCTCTTCAATGTTCTGTGATATTTTCTCCCAATTCGTGTATTTTTCAGGACCTCAGGACGAAGAAGACGATTGGTTCGGGGCATGAAAAAGATGGACTGTACTACTTGGATCTACCTGGAAAGGCCTTCACTTCTGTTTCTACTTCTCCGTTGCAGTGGCATTATCGTTTGGGACATCCGTCTTTGGCTAAGTTGCGTCAAGTTGTTCCTAGTTTGAGTCATGTATCTAGTCTTGAATGTGAGGCTTGTCAGTTAGGAAAGCATCACCGTAGTTCCTTTCCTCGTCGTAGTGAGAGTCGTCAATTAGAGTCTTTTGATCTTGTTCATTCTGATATTTGGGGTCCGTCTAGAGTCAAAAGTCCGAAAGGATTTCAGTATTTTGTTATTTTTATTGATGATTATTCCAGAATGACTTGGTGTTATTTAATGAAAGAAAGATCTGAGTTTCCAAATGTGTTATCTGCCTTTTATAATGAAGTCTATGTTCAGTTTAATAAACGTATCAAAATTCTGCGTTCTGATAATGCTTTGGAGTATACTCAATCTTCTGTGAACAGTTTCTGTATTGATCGTGGTATGATTCATCAAACCAGTTGTGTCCACACCTCTCAACAAAATGGTATAGCCGAACGCAAACATCGACACATTTTAGATGTGGCTCGAACTCTCATGTTCAATATGCATGTCCCCAAACAGTATTGGGCAGATGCCGTTCTTACTGCATGTTATCTTATTAATCGCATGCCATCATCTGTATTAAATAACAAAGTTCCATTTACTATATTACATACAGATGTCGCACCCTTTTCCTTATCTCCTCGAGTGTTTGGCTGTGTCGCTTTTATTCATAATTTGGAACCTAATCGAGATAAGTTGGCTCCTAGATCTCTGAAGTGTGTCTTTCTTGGTTATCCCCGTACTCAAAAAGGTTATCGTTGTTACAGTCCACAGTCACGCAAATATTATGTCAGTGCGGATGTTACATTCTTTGAGTCTACCCCCTTCTTTCCTTCAGGAGACCGTGGTATTCCTTTTACAACAGATTTGATATCTTCCATACCACTTTCGGTCATTCCTGAATCAATTTCTGTCTCCATTCCCCATTTACAGGTTTATCAGAGATCCAAGGACAGGCCAGTGGTTCTGCAGAATTCAGCCTTCAACCAATCATCTTCCGTGCCTGAGGTTTCTGCTCCCATCACCACAGATCCAGATGATCTTCCTATTGCTCTCAGGAAAAGACAACGCCTTTGTACCACAAAGAATAAGCATCCCATTTCTAACTATGTTTTATTACACCGTGCTTCATCATCTTTTCATGCATTTGTTGTTTCATTGTCTTCTACTTTTATTCCCAAAACTTACAAGCAGGCTATGTCATCTTCTGGTTGGAAAAGTGCAATGGATGAGAAAATATATGCTTTACATCAAAATCAGACTTGGGAGCTTACATCACTTCCTGTTGGAAAACAAACAGTGGGTTGTAGATGGGTGTACACTGTTAAATATCACCCTGATGGTTCTGTTGAGCGCCTCAAGGCACGGTTGGTTGCCAAAGGATATACTCAGAGATATGGCGTGGATTATATGGAGACTTTCTCTCCAGTGGCTCGGCTGAATTCAGTTCGAATTCTTATTTCTGTGGCGGTTAATCACCAATGGCCTATATATCAGCTGGACATAAAGAATGCTTTCTTGCATGGTGACTTACAGGAGGAGGTTTATATGGATCAACCACCGGGATATGTTGTAACAGGAAATAAAAGACTCGTATGTCGATTGAAGAAAGTATTATATGGACTGAAACAGTCACCTCGTGCTTGGTTTGACAAGTTCAGTTCAGTTCTCATTCAGTATGGCTTTCGGCGTACCACATCAGATCATTCAGTATTTTGCCATTCTTCCTCAGCAGGTATTATCGTGTTGATTGTTTATGTTGATGATATCATTATATCTGGGAGTGATCATGCTGGAATTGTGGACTTGAAGGCCTACCTTAGTCGTCAGTTTCATACTAAGGATTTGGGTCTTCTTCGATATTTTCTTGGAATCGGGGTTGCTCGATCTAAGAAAGGTGTGTATCTGTCACAACGCAAGTATGTTCTAGACTTGCTCTCCGAGACTGGGATGTTAGAGTGTCGGCCAGTTGAGACTCCTATGGATTATCATGACAAGCTTGATGCTGACAGGGGAGAGTTATTTGAGGATGTTGGATATTATAGACGTTTGGTTGGCAAACTTATATATCTTACTGTTACTCGACCAGACATCACATATGCAGTTGGAGTAGTTAGTCAGTTTATGCATGCCCCTCGGCAACCACATTGGGAGGCTATCTCTCGCATTCTTCGATACTTGAAGGGTGCACCTGGAAAGGGTTTGTTGTACAAACCTTCCCAGTTGCTTACGGTGACTGGATTCAGTGATGCTGATTGGGCAGGCAGTCGCAGTGATAGGAGGTCTACTTCTGGCTATTGTACGTTTGTGGGTGGCAATCTTGTCACGTGGCGTAGTAAGAAGCAGAATATTGTGGTTCGTTCTAGTGCAGAGGCCGAGTACCGTGCGATGGCTCATACAGCTTCTGAGATGATGTGGGTGCGGTCTCTTCTTCATGAAATGGGAATCATGATTCATATTCCGATGGAGATGTATTGTGATAATCAGTCGGCAATATTTATCGCAAGTAATTCGGTGTTTCATGAGCGCACGAAGCATATCGAGGTGGATTGTCATTTTATTCGTGATTTGTTGCTGAAGAAACAGATTGTCACTCCTTATGTTCGGTCAGAGGATCAATTAGGTGATATCCTCACCAAACCACTTTCTCGTGGTCCATTTTCTGATTTATGTAGCAAGCTGGGCATGTCTGATCTCTATGCTCCTGCTTGAGGGAGGGTGTTAGAGTTATTTTATTTTATTATTTATCATATGAGGGTATAATAGTAATTGTGGGTGTATTGCATATTTATATAAATAGACATGAGATGCAACCTAGGGTTTTAAGCCCTTGCAATCTCCTTTCTCATATTCTCTCTTCTCCTCTCCATCTCCAAACTTCACTGCAGTATTTTCTCGAAAGGGCCAGAACTTGCGCCAAAGCTCTGTATCAGAGACTAAGACGCCTCCAGATGACAGTATTTATATTATAATCAGCCTTGATATGGTAATACTCTCCCCACCCCATGTAATCTCACGTCACAGTTCAAGGATATCTCAGGTACAAGTCACGCAAGATCGAACTAATGCAATGAGTCGGGATAGAATCTAAGCATGTAAACTGTATATATCATGAATATGTATCATATACGGAATCACCATATATATCTCAGGGAAATTCCGTCACATGAATAGTGTCAGGTGTCCTGGGTTGAGCAGTTTATATCAAGATTATATATGTAAACAAAAGAACTCAGGAAAGCACTATAACCGAAATCACTGTGAGTTGGCAAGGTTTAATCGCCTACTGATGTATAAATAAGCCAAGGAAAATAGTAGCAAGCTGCAGGGTTTGGCAAGGTACACTTGCCTGTGGTTCCGGTTCCAATTGCTGCTCTGACTTCAGCTGAAATTGCAGGCGGTACTCCGGTTGCTGAAATAAACATCACCATCAGATCCAAAAAATATCAATCAGCTAGAAACGCCTGTCCATGAGTCCAATTTGGAGACAAGGACAAAAATGGCAATTTCGGGTCAAAACAGGGTCCACATGTGGGCCCGCTTTGCACCAAAAAATGTGTCAGGGTCAAAGGTCTCCAAATTCGCCAAACTTAGTGTCAACAGATCAGGAACAATGATACGAACCCAACGGAACTTCCAGAATTGGATTCCGATGAGCCGATCACAAAATCGCCCGTCGAGTGGGGCCTGTGGGGCCCACGACACGCGATTTCGCCAACGTTCTCAGAATCGAACCAAACTTGGGTCACAGGACCAGCGTATGGCTACGAGTCCGATGGCGCAAGTTTTGTTTCAATCCGACGTGTGTACACAAAGTTAGGGCACAATTCAGAAAAGTCGGATATAGGGCGTTGTCTGCGGATACGCACTGATTTCGGTGTGCACGCACATCCGAATCAGCTTCTGTAAAATCTCACACGTCCGTATCAACGACGCGTACGTATCTATGAAGACCGCGCACGACCAAGTCGTCCCGTTTGGCGGGGCATACCAAGTTCCGGGGTGAATCAGGGCATTATTTTTCCTGTTTTTGGATCGCGGTTCGCGATCGCCACAGGACGCGGTGTCCCGAGCGGGTTGCACGGGCACCGAGGGGGTCATGCAGGCTACGCAACGCAACTGACGGAATCGAAAACGGGTAAACGAGCAGGGAGATACGCGTACCTGAACAGGGTCCAAAAAACCCAAAAATCTCGTATCTGACACGTGTCCGACACGTGTCCGGCACGTGTCCTGTACACAGAGTCCTAGGGTTAGGGTTTAGGGTTCTCAGGCGGAACTCCGGCGGCGCTGTGGCGGGGGAGGCCGGCCGGAGGGGCTAGGGCGGTGGTCGACGAGGCTGGACGGAGGCACGGCGGTCGGAGTCAGGCTCGGGGCGGCTGGGAGAAGAGAGGGGAAGAAAGAGGGAGAAGGGAGGAGGCTGTGCGGTGGAGACGCGGCGGAGGGCTCGGCGGCGTCGGGCGGAGCGGTGGCGGTGAGGTCTGGGGCGGCGGGGTGCAGCGGAGAGGAGTCGGCGGCGAGGGGCGGTGACCGAAGAGCCGAACGGGGGGGGTTCTTATAGGCGGATGAGAGAGGGAGCCAGGGCCGAGCGGGGCGGGCGTCGTGGCGGGGAAGGCGGAGACGAGGGGGAGGCGTGGCCGCGAGCGGGGCGGCGGAGGAAGCGGGCGGCCGGGCGGAAGTCGCGGGGGAGAGGGCTGGGTCACGGGGCGGGTCGCGGGTGCGGGTCGGGTTCGGTTGGGCGGACCCGACCCGACCCGATAGCCCAATGGGCTGGGCCGTGGGCCGAACTGGGCTGGGCTTAGCTAGGGTTATTGATTTAAATAGAATAAATAAATAAAATAATTAATTAATTAATTAATTAATAGTTTTTAGGTGATTAAAACTAGGTCCGGGGCCCAATAAATTCCCAGAAAATTATCCTAAGTCCAGTTTTTCATTTTACACCCAAAAATATTATTTTCATAATATTTTAATATTATTTATTATCATTTAAAAATTATTTAATAATTAGAACCCTGATTTTAATTACAGAAAATTCCAGAAAATTATGAAAAATCCAAATTTAAAATTTTGAAAAATCAGGGGGTTTACAATCTACCCCCCTTAAGAGGATTGCGTCCTCGCAATCAAAGAATAACCGGTCAACAGAGATGACGCGGTTGCAAGCACTGTTCGAAACACGTCACAAGACACTCAGGGAAAATATCGTTTCCCTAAGAAATGAAAGTTATGCACTTTTCAGAGTAAAGAAAATTTAATTAACACAAAAGAACTACAACTTTTAGGAAAACCAGGTTATTATTAACAAGTTGCAAATTACTAGGTTGGGGCTGAGGTCACGAACCAATAGGCACGAGCTAAAACAAGAGTAGAAACGGATAACTACGAATCACTTACGCGCATTAGCGTCCTCCACAGTCATCGCATAAGCTTGTCCGCGTCCGTGTGGTGGATTCCTCTGCTGCTGCTGGGCTTGCTGGTAGGGTGCTGCTTGAGGCACTGGTGGAGTTTGCTGGTTCGCCCTTGGTGCTCCTTCTCCACGTTGAGTGCAGTCCCTTACCAAATGTTGACGGGATCCGAATGCCAAACACAATCCTAATCTGTGTCGGCATTCCTTGGCGAGATGACCTGCTTTGCCACAGTAGTGACAAGTAGAAAGGACTATCACTTGTGGAGTGGTTGCTTTCTGCTGTTGGTGTCACGCCCCAGTCCCAAATGCCGAGGGACTGGAGATGCGTGGCAATGGCCAGCAGCACGCACCGATGGATAACCCAATTTAATGGAACCATCAGGGCGTACTTAAGCTGTAAATAAGGTCTACTACAACAAGCCACACTAATCTCATCCATAAAGATAAAGAAATAAACTGCATAATCAAATGGAAATAAGTATCAACAACATCACAGCAAGTCAGTCGGAGAAACGATCCGACTTAAGTCTGAATAAACTGGCTCTATAGGCCAGGAACAAAAGAGATAAACATGAAAAAAGAGTACTGGGACAGGCACTCAGGAGAAGTCCTCGGCAGTCACCTCGTCTTCAGTGTTTGGTTCAGCTCCAGCAATAGCTTCAGCTCCTGTCCCGTATACCTCGGGATACTGCTCCTCAGCTATACCTGGGGACATCATCCAAATCCAGGTCCTCAGTGGACATAGCAAGGCACAAAATAATACAAGCCAAAATGAATAAGCAGTGCAATAGATAAATGAAACAGCAGGGTAAACTAAGTAACCATCTATGTGATATGCAAATGAGAGCAACACTAGTACTCAGGCTGAGACCGCTACAAGCTCTGTGTCGGGGAGCCGATAGCAGTAATAACACGTAAAGGGTCTAGCTCTGCTGGAGAGTCTACAACCTCACAATAATAGTAGATATATATATGGAACAGCCTGTAGCCTGTGTGTCTCTCCCCACCCAATGTAATTACGCAAGCCATGACCATAACGTCTCATGTCCATGTCAGCGGGATTATAACTAATGCAACAAGTCATACTGTCTATAAATAAATAACTCTGTCAAGTCCTGTATCCTATTCAGAATCCCCACGAATAACTCAGGAAGATTCTGTCCATGATAGTGTAAAGTGTCCTGGGTTGTAGGGTACTTGATAGGTCAAGTACAAAATAAGGGGATCGTAAAGCCATCTCTAAATGACGAACCCAACACCGCGTACGGTGTCAGTACCCGACTATGATCGGACACTAGGCACGTCATACGTTCCCTAGGTTAAGCAGTTTAAAACAGATTATATAAATTTGCACAAGACATCCAGCAGAGTATTTTTACAGAAAATATGAAAATAATGACTGCAAGATTGGCAAGGTGCACTTGCCTGATATTTGAATTCCACTAAGGTCCTGGTTTCGAAAATTTCCAGAGATGTCTCCGAAAGCTGAAACAAACAGTACCATCACGCTCAAAAGGTGTCAAACAGCTAGGATCGCCTGTCCTTGGGTCCAATTTGGAGACAAGGGCAAAAACGACAATTTCGGGCTAAAACGGGGTCCACCGGTGGACCCGCTTTGCACCGAAAAACGTGTCAGGGTCAACGGTCTCCAAATTCACCAAACTTAGTGTCAACAGGTCAAGAACGCTGATACGAACCCAACGGAACTTTCAGATTTGAATTCCGATGAGCCGATCACGAAATCGTCCGTCGAGCGGGGCCTGTGGGGCCCACAACACGCGATTTCGTCAACGTTCTCAGAATCGAACCAAACTTGACCCACAGGACCAGCGTATCGCTACGAGTCCGATGGCACAAGTTTCGTCTCGATCTGACGTGTGTGCACGAAGTTAGGGTGAATTACAGAAAAGTCGGATACGGGGCGATGTCCGCGGATACGCGTTGATTCCGGGGTGCACGCACACCCGAATCAGCTTCCGCGAAATCCCACACGTCTGTATCAACGACGCGCACGTATCTGTGAAGACCGCACGCGACCAAGTCGTCCCGTTTTGCGGGGCGCACTCAGTTCCGGGGTGAAAAAGGGTCTAGTTTTTTCCTGTTTTTGGATCGCGGTGTGCGATCACCACAGGACGCGATGCCCCGAGCGGTTTGTCCGGGCATCGAGAGGGTCATACAGGCTTCGCGTAGAAATTCACAGAATCGAAAACAGAGATCCGAGGTACAAGTTTCGAGTACCTGAAGGGGACCCGAGAAACTGGGTTTTAAACTGTGTCCGACACGCGAGTTCGTGTCCCGCTGTGTCCGGCCTAGGGCTGGGCTGTGTCCGCGTGTCCGGGGCTTCGCTGGAGGAGCGCTGGACGGTCGAGGCATCGTCGGCCGGCTAGGGCGGCGCCGAGGGGGTCGGGGAGCTAGGGACGGCCGGCGTCGGGGTCGGCTCGGCCTGGGAAGGGTCGGCTCGGCCTGGGGGGTTTTGCTTGCTGGAGGAGGAGGAGGAGGAAGAAGAGGAAGGGTCGCCGGGGTCGGCGCTGGAGCGAGGTCGGGGCGGCGCTGGAGGAGCGCTGGTCGGTGGGCTCCGGCGAGGGGCTGAGGGCAGCGGCTAGGGTTCCGGTGAGGGCTCGGGTAGGGGAGGATTGAGGGAGGAGGAAGGCCGGAGCTAGGGGTTTTTATAGGGGTCGAGGGAGGGCTGGCCGGGGCGTCGTGGGCGAGGGGTCCGGAGGGGGAGGCGACGTGGGGTCGTGGCCGACCGAAAAATGCGGCGGCGGCGGGGATTTCGGGCGGTCGTGGGGTGACAGGGGAGAGGGGATGAAGAAGCGAGTCGGGTCGGGCGGCGGGCTCCGGGTGAGCGGACCCGCCCGACCCGCTAGGGGTGTGAGGCTGGGCTGGGTTCAATGGGCTCGGCCCACTGGGCCGGGCCGGGCCCAAGAAAAACAAAAATATAAAGAAAACAATAACAGTAAATAATAATAATAATAATAATAAATTAATTTAATTAGAAATTAGTTTTTTTAGGCTTTTAAAAATAGGTCCGAGGCCCAATAAAATCCCAGAAAATTACCCTAAGTCCGGTTTTCTATTTTACACCATAAAATTATATTTTCATTTTATTTTAATGTTAGTTATTGGCATTCAAACTCACCACAGGTCATATGTAAATTCCTGAAAAATGCATATTAAATCCCAAAATTGATTTTAAAAATATTTGAAAATTTAGGGTGTTTACAATCTACCCCCCTTAAGAGGATTACGTCCTCGCAATCGAAGGGTAAACTATAAAGGCAAGATTTACAGATTTAAGGAATGCTTAGGTTCTACCTGATTCTGCAAATAGGTGTGGATAACGCTGCCGCATAACATCTTCTCGTTCCCAGGTCGATTCGCCAGGAGAGTGCTGTTTCCAAGCTACTCGAACCAGCCTGATTTTCTGCCCTCGCAGTGTCTTCTCGCTGGTGTCGGGTATACCCACTGGCTGCTCTTCGTATCTCAGGCTAGGTCCCACTGAAATCTCAGAATGATCAACTATATGACTTGGGTCCGTCACATATCTCCTCAGTTGTGAGACGTGGAATACATCATGCACTCCCTCTAAGGATGGAGATAATGTAAGACGGTAAGCCACCTCACCAATGCGCTCCAAGATATTAAATGGCCCAATGTACCTTGGGCTTAACTTGCCTCTGCTGCCGAATCTGATAGTACCTCTAGTGGGCGAGATCTTCAAAAATACATGCTCTCCTTCCTTGAACTCCAGGGGTCGTCTGTGTGCGTTGGCCCAGTGCTTCTGTCTATCTTGGGCTGCACGGAGATGGTTCTGAATCTGTTTTACTTTCTCCACTGTCTCTGTTACCAACTCTGGACCCAGTATTTGACGTTCGCCAACGTCACTCCAGCATATTGGCGATCTGTACTTCCTTCCGTACAACGCCTCGAAAGGTGCCATCTGAATGCTTGCCTGATAGCTGTTGTTGTAGGAGAACTCCACTAAGTGCAGATGATCTTCCCAAGATCCTCCAAAGTCCAGTATACAAGATCGCAGCATATCTTCTAGGATCTGAATTGTGCGCTCTGACTGTCCGTCTGTCTGAGGATGATAGGCAGTACTGAATTTGAGCCTGGTGCCGAGACTCTCTTGCATGCTTCGCCAGAAGTGAGATGTAAATCTCGAGTCTCGATCTGATACAATACTAACCGGCACTCCATCCAATTTTACGATCTGTCGCATATACATGTCGGCTAGTACATCCGTGGATTGTCCGACTCTGAACGGCAAGAAGTGAGCCGATTTAGTGAGCCGATCCACGATGACCCATACTGCATCCTTACCACTAGGGCTTCTTGGAAATCCAGTGACGAAGTCCATGGTAATATGCTCCCACTTCCATTCAAGGATGGGAAGTGGCTGCAACATACCTGCAGTCCTTTGGTGCTCGGCCTTCACCTGCTGGCAGACTAAGCATTTTGCCACAAAGCGGACAATCTCCCTTTTCATTCCATGCCACCAGTAATATTGTCTTAAGTCCCGGTACATCTTAGTTCCTCCTGGATGAACCGAGTATATGGAGCTATAGGCTTCTGTCATCAACTTCTGCCTCAATTCTCCGTTCGGAACACATAGGCGATTCCCGCACCTTAATGTTCCGTCCTCGTGGATGCGAAGTCCCGTCTGCAAGCCTGCTTCCGTTCTCTCTTTCAGCCTTCAGAATCTGGCATCATTAGGTAAAGCTTTCTTGATTCTCTCCACCAGCGATGACTTCACTTCGAGGTTAGCCAGCAAACCATTTTGTCCAGGTAGAACAACCTCTATCTTAAGATCTTGCAAGTCTTGTAATAGTTGAGGCTGCTCCGTTAAGAAATAAGCCGAGGGTTTTCTGCTGAGGGCGTCGGCTACAATATTTGCTTTCCCCGGGTGGTACTGCAGATCGATGTCAAAGTCCACCATCAACTCAAGCCAACGCCTTTGCCTCATGTTGAGCTCCTTCTGTGTATAAACATACTTCAAGCTCTTATGATCAGTGAATATCTCGACCTTCTCTCCATACAGATAATATCTCCAGATCTTCAATGCAAAAATCACTGCAGCTAGCTCCAGGTCGTGGGTTGGGTAGTTCTTCTCGTGGACCTTCAGCTGCCTCGATGCATAGGCGATAACCTTGCCATGTTGCATCAAGACACAACCTAGTCCACTACCGGACGCATCACTGTATACAACAAAACCTCCTGACCCTGAGGGAAGAGTCAAGACTGGTGCTGTTGTTAGATGCCTCTTCAATTCTTCGAAGGCATTCTGGCATTCTTTCGTCCATATGAACTCTTGGTCCTTCCGTGTCAGCTTAGTCATCGGCTCTGCGATCCTTGAAAAATTTTCTACGAACCGCCGGTAATACCCAGCAAGTCCAAGAAAACTTCTCACTTCCGCAACAGAGGTAGGGGTAGGCCAGGTTTCTATAGCAGTGACCTTTTCTGGGTCCACAGACAGTCCTTCACCCGAGATAATATGCCCTAAGAATGGCACATTGTCCATACAGAACTCATATTTGCTGAGTTTGGCATACAGCTTCTCCCTTCTCAAGGTTTCTAGCACAATTCTAAGGTGTTCCTCGTGCTCTTCGTGGTTCTTGGAGTAGACTAGGATATCATCAATGAACACCACCACGAACTTATCCAAGTACTGATGGAAGACCCCGTTCATCAAACTCATAAATACGGCGGGTGCGTTGGTTAAACCAAACGGCATAACTAGGAACTCATAATGTCCATACTTAGTTCTGAAGGCCGTCTTTGGGATATCTTCCTTCTTCACCCTAATCTGGTGATAACCGGATCTAAGGTCAATCTTTGAGAATACCTTAGCACCACTCAATTGGTCAAACAAATCATCAATGCGTGGTAGTGGGTACCGGTTCTTAATAGTGACAGCATTAAGGGCTCTGTAATCAATGCACAGCCGTACAGATCCGTCCTTCTTGGGTACAAAAAGTATAGGTGCTCCCCAAGGTGAAACACTGGGCCGGATAAATCCTTTCTCCAGAAGGTCGCCAACTTGTGTTTTCAGCTCCACTAACTCCTTAGGTGCTAGCTGATATACCGATGAAGTGATAGGTTCGGCTCCGGAAGTTAGGTCTATTGTGAATTCTATCTCCCGATCAAGTGGTAAACCTGGAAGATCGTCGGGAAATACATCCACAAATTCCGTTATGACTCTTGGGTAACTTGAATCTTCTTCTACAGTCAATACCCTAAGAGTTGGCTGGACCCCTTGTTCTACAGCTCCTCGTAGAAATTCAAACTCAGGAAGGCTAGGGGGTCTAAATATCACTTTTTTAAGCCGGCAATCCAGTGTCGCATGGTACTGACTTAACCAGTCCATACCAAGTACAACATCGTAATCAGGCATAGAAAAGATCAGGAATTGGGCTCGCATCTCTCGGCCACAGACTACTACCGAACATGATCTACAAGTATCACTAACCGGGATAATTCCACCTCCCGTTAGAATTCTCTTCATCTTCGAGAGAGGTGCGGTAGCTATTCTATGTGTGGCTACGAAGCTAGCAGCAATAAATGAATGCGAAGCTCCAGAATCAAATAATGCTACAGCGGGAATTGAAGCTACTAATATGGTACCTGCTATCACTTCGCCTGCAGTAGCTTCCTCAGTGACTGCTAGTGCATATGCCTGACCTCGTCTCTGAGCGGGACCCCTTTGCTGACGAGCTTGTTGGAACAATGCTGCCTGAGGTGGTAGAGGTGGCCTGGCTCCTCCAGGCCCTGTCTGAGTTGCTCCCCCAGCTGGAAGAGCTGCAGGTGGATCTGGTCGATTCGGAACTCCCTCTCGACGTTCCGAGCAGTCCTTTGAGAAGTGTTGTCCAGATCCGCAAACCAGGCAGAGTCCCAGCTTGCGTCTACATTCCTTTTCAATATGTCCTACCTTGCTGCAGTAGTGGCAAGTAGGCAGGTTCTTAGTTGCTGCTCTTGGAGGCGGGCTCTTCTGGGGCCGTTTAGCAGATTCCCCTGGTGATGCCTTGGACGGTGCTGAGGAGAAGGGACGTTTCAGGCTTGATTCCCTCCGAGTAACGCGCTCCAGCCGACGTGCTGCAGCTAGGACGTCGGTGTAAGAGGTGGGCACGACCGATCCGATTAACTTCTGAAGCTCGAACCTGAGCCCATCAAAGAACTTCTCCGCCTTCTCCTCTTCGGTAGGAATTAGCGAAGGGGCGAAGCGGCTCAGGCGAATGAATTCGGCGTTATATTCCTCCACCGTCATGTTGCCCTGGATCAGGCGGTTGAATCTGTCTCGGAGTTCTGACCGAGCCACAGCAGGGATGTACATTTCCTGGAAGAGTCTGGAGAACTCCTCCCAGGTAACCTGATCATGTCCGAGCCTTCTTTCTTCGGACAGCCACCAATGATGTGCGTTGTCCGTCAGTTGCATCCTGACGGCAGTCATCCATTTGTCCCTTGGTAGTTCGGCGGCCTCCAACTGATGCTGTGTGTTTGTAAGCCATTCATGTACTTCAGTTGGTCCTTCCTTGCCTGAGAAGGTACGGGGCTTAAGTTGGCAGAAATCCGTGATGGATCCCGTCGCTGGCTGCCTATTTGGTGGATTTACATGCTCCAACGCTGCGACTAGGCTGTTCCTTAGGTTCTCTGCCTCTCGGCGTTGGGCCTCCTGCTGGGTCAGCTGTTGGGCCTGCATCATTGCGTAGAACATCTGGAATATTTGCTGGCCGTCCATTGCCTGACCTGGAGGAAAGACAGGCATCGTAGGAGGGAACTGGGGAGGAGGCGGGATGTCATCACGCCTGAACCTGGAACTTGGCTGGCCAGTTTGATTGCTCTGGGAGGATTGTCCTCTGGTATCTGGCGTCGTTCCAGCTTCACAGGTAAACCCTGCTTCAGTCGGTGTACCCAAGGGGGTCTCGTCACCACGTCTGGGATCTATTTCTCTGCATCAAAGAAAACAATGAGAACGCACAGAGGAATCAAAACAGGATGCAGTTCAAGCAATTTAATTGAATTCGACATAGAGTTCAAAAACGATTAAATCAATGGATGAGTTCCTATAACCTATCTTATTGCAGGCCTGTTCGGTCCCTAAGTTGAAACTGAACCATTTAGTCAGGACCTGCATGGGCCACCACAAAAACTATGTCACGCCCCAGTCCCAAATACCGAGGGACTGGAGATGCGTGGCAATGGCCAGCAGCACGCACCGATGGATAACCCAATTTAATGGAACCATCAGGGCGTACTTAAGCTATAAATAAGGTCTACTACAACAAGCCACACTAATCTCATCCATAAAGATAAAGAAATAAACTGCATAATCAAATGAAAATAAGTATCAACAACATCACAGCAAGTCAGTCGGAGAAACGATCCGACTTAAGTCTGAATAAACTGACTCTATAGGCCAGGAACAAAAGAGATAAACATGAAAAAAGAGTACTGGGACAGGCACTCAGGAGAAGTCCTCGGCAGTCACCTCGTCTTCAGTGTTTGGTTCAGCTCCAGCAATAGCTTCAGCTCCTGTCCCGTATACCTCGGGATACTGCTCCTCAGCTATACCTGGGGACATCATCCAAATCCAGGTCCTCAGTGGACATAGCAAGGCACAAAATAATACAAGCCAAAATGAATAAGCAGTGCAATAGATAAATGAAACAGCAGGGTAAACTAAGTAACCATCTATGTGATATACAAATGAGAGCAACACTAGTACTCAGGCTGAGACCGCTACAAACTCTGTGTCGGGGAGCCGGTAGCAGTAATAACACGTAAAGGGTCTAGCTCTGCTGGAGAGTCTACAACCTCACAATAATAGTAGATATATATATGGAACAGCCTGTAGCCTGTGTGTCTCTCCCCACCCAATGTAATCACGCAAGCCATGACCATAACGTCTCATGTCCATGTCAGCGGGATTATAACTAATGCAACAAGTCATACTGTCTATAAATAAATAACTCTGTCAAGTCCTGTATCCTATTCAGAATCCCCACGAATAACTCAGGAAGATTCTGTCCATGATAGTGTAAAGTGTCCTGGGTTATAGGGTACTTGATAGGTCAAGTACAAAATAAGGGGATCGTAAAGCCATCTCTAAATGACGAACCCAACACCGCGTACGGTGTCAGTACCCGACTATGATCGGACACTAGGCACGTCATACGTTCCCTAGGTTAAGCAGTTTAAAATAGTTTATATAAATTTGCACAAGACATCCAGCAGAGTATTTTTACAGAAAATATGAAAATAATGACTGCAAGATTGGCAAGGTGCACTTGCCTGATATTTGAATTCCACTTAGGTCCTGGTTTCGGAAATTTCCAGAGATGTCTCCGAAAGCTGAAACAAACAGTACCATCACGCTCAGAAGGTGTCAAACAGCTAGGATCGCCTGTCCTTGGGTCCAATTTGGAGACAAGGGCAAAAACGACAATTTCGGGCTAAAACGGGGTCCACCGGTAGGCCCGCTTTGCACCGAAAAATGTGTCAGGGTCAACGGTCTCCAAATTCACCAAACTTAGTGTCAACAGGTCAGGAACGCTGATACGAACCCAACGGAACTTTCAGATTTGAATTCCGATGAGCCGATCACGAAATCGCCCGTCGAGCGGGGCCTGTGGGGCCCACGACACGCGATTTCGTCAACGTTCTCAGAATCGAACCAAACTTGACCCACAGGACCAGCGTATCGCTACGAGTCCGATGGCGCAAGTTTCGTCTCGATCTGACGTGTGTGCACGAAGTTAGGGTAAATTGCAGAAAAGTCGGATACGGGCGATGTCCGCGGATACGCGTTGATTCCGGGGTGCACGCACACCCGAATCAGCTTCCGCGAAATCCCACACGTCCGTATCAACGACGCGCACGTATCTGTGAAGACCGCACGCGACCAAGTCGTCCCGTTTGGCGGGGCGCACTCAGTTCCGGGGTGAAACAGGGTCTGGTTTTTTCCTGTTTTTGGATCGCGGTGTGCGATCACCACAGGACGCGATGCCCCGAGCGGTTTGTCCGAGCACCGAGAGGGTCATACAGGCTTCGCGTAGAAATTCACAGAATCGAAAACAGAGATCCGAGGTGCTAGTTTCGAGTACCTGAAGGGGACCCGAGAAACTGGGTTTTGAACTGTGTCCGACACGCGAGTTCGTGTCCCGCTGTGTCCGGCCTAGGGCTGGGCTGTGTCCGCGTGTCCGGGGCTTCGCTGGAGGAGCGCTGGACAGTCGAGGCATCGTCGGCCGGCTAGGGCGGCGCCGAGGGGGTCGGGGAGCTAGGGACGGCCGACGTCGGGGTCGGCTCGGCCTGGGAAGGGTCGGCTCGGCCTGGGGGGTTTTGCTTGCTGGAGGAGGAGGAAGAAGAGGAAGGGTCGCCGGGGTCGGCGCTGGAGCGAGGTCGGGGCGGCGCTGGAGGAGCGCTGGTCGGCGGGCTCCGGCGAGGGGCTGAGGGCAGCGGCTAGGGTTCCGGTGAGGGCTCGGGTAGGGGAGGATTGAGGGAGGAGGAAGGCCGGAGCTAGGGATTTTTATAGGGGTCGAGGGAGGGCTGGCCGGGGCGTCGTGGGCGAGGGGTCCGGAGGGGGAGGCGACGTGGGGTCGTGGCCGACCGGAAAACGCGGCGGCGGCGGGGATTTCGGGCGGTCGTGGGGTGACAGGGGAGAGGGGATGAAGAAGCGGGTCGGGTCGGGCGGCGGGCTCCGGGTGAGCGGACCCGCCCGACCCGCTAGGGGTGTGAGGCTGGGCTGGGTTCAATGGGCTCGGCCCACTGGGCCGGGCCGGGCCCAAGAAAAACAAAAATATAAAGAAAACAATAACAGTAAATAATATTAATAATAATAATAAATTAATTTAATTAGAAATTAGTTTTTTTAGGCTTTTAAAAATAGGTCCGAGGCCCAATAAAATCTCAGAAAATTACCCTAAGTCCGGTTTTCTATTTTACACCATAAAATCATATTTTTATTTCATTTTAATGTTAGTTATTGGCATTCAAACTCACCACAGGTCCTATGTAAATTCCTGAAAAATGCATATTAAATCCCAAAATTGATTTTAAAAATATTTAAAAATTTAGGGTGTTTACAGTTGGTGCGGTCTCTTTGCAGCTTCTTCTTGTGGCGCTCTGGATGTTGCTGATGGGGAAGGCCTCTTCAGACTGGTTTTTCTCTTGGTGACGCGCTCCATGCGTCGAGTCGCAGCAAGGACGTTCGAGTATGATGTTGGTGCGACGGACCCAATCAGTTTCTGCAGATCGAAGTTTAATCCGTCGAAGAACTTCTCGGCCTTCTCTTCCTCTGTCGAGATCAGGGTTGGGGCGAAGCGGCTTAGACGAATGAACTCAGCGTTGTACTCTTCCACCGTCATAGTATCCTGAGTGAGGCGATTGAACTTGTTCCGAAGTTCGGATCGAGCGATGGCTGGAATGTACATCTCCTGGAAGAGTCTGGAGAACTCTTCCCAAGTAACTCGGTCTAGTCCGAGCCGTGTCTCCTCGGATAGCCACCAGTGATGAGCATTGTCCGTCAATTGCATTCTGACGGCAGTCATCCAGCGTTCCCGGGGAAGCTCAGCTGCTTCTAGTTGATATCGTATGTTGGTGAGCCATTCATGAACTTATGTGGGCTCTTCCTTGCCAAAAAAAAGTGCGGGGCTTCAGTTGGCGGAAATCGGTGATGGAGCCCGTAGATGGCCGTCGAGCTGGTAGGTTGGCCTGCTCCAGTGCAGTTACTATGCTGTTCCTCAAGTAATCAGCCTCGCGACGCTGAGCCTCGTGTTGGACTTGTTGCTGAGCTTGCATCATCGCGTAGAAAATTTGGAATATCTGTTGCCCGTCAATCGGCTGTCCTTGTGGGAATACGGGCATTGGTGGGACGAACTGCGGCGGAGGTGGGATGTCATCACGCCGAAATCTGGAGGTAGGTTGAACTGCCTGCTGGCTCTGTTGAGTTGATGGAACTCCTCCGACTGGTGTCACTTCGTCGTCATAGGTGACACTTGTAGCTTGTGGTGTTCCGGCGGGAGTCTCGTTGCACTCTTGTGGGTCCATTTCCCTGCATCCAAAATAAACAATAAGAGGTGCACAGGAATCAAGGCAGGATGCAAGTCAATAAATTAGTTCGAATAGATAGCAAGAACGATTCAAGCGAGTGGATGAGATCCTAAAAACTTATCCTTATCTTATTGCAGGCATGTTCGGTCCCTGAGTTAAAACCGAACAATTTAGTCGCTGACCTGCATGGGCCACCACAAAAACCATGTCACGCCCCAGTCCCAAAATGCCGAGGGACTGGACACGTGGCAATGGCCAGCAGCACGCACCGATGGACAACCCAATTTAATGGATCCATCAGGGCATGCTTAAGCTGTAGTCTAACAGTAAATAGAGCCAATGTTACAAGTCCCAAGTATTTCTAATCTCATCCACAGAATAATCACAGATTAAATGCCAGAAATAAGTCAATAGAATAAATAAGCAAATCTCAAATAAGAGCGTCTCGGGAAACAATCCGAGCATAAGTCTGTTACATTTAGATGAAATAGACATGAATTAAAGTACTGAGAATGGAAATATCTGAGTATGTAGAGCCAATACTCAGGAGAAGTCTTCGGCCACTATCTCGTCCTCGGTTCCTGGTTCTGCTCCAAGGAGTGCTCATGTACCGTACACCTCGGGGTAGATCTCCTCGGCTATACCTGGGGACATCATCCAGATCCAGGTCCTCAGGGGACATAGCAAGGTACAAAATAACTCATGCCAAAAATAAATAATAGTGCAGCAATAATGAAACAGCAGGGTAAATATGTAAACCAGCTACGTGATATGCAAGTTGAGAGTTTTAGTCATACTCAGGCTGAGCCTACTACAGGATCGGTGTTGGAGATACCCATAGCAGTATTTTCTCGAAAGGGCCAGAACTTGCGCCAAAGCTCTGTATCAGAGACTAAGACACCTCCAGATGACAGTATTTATATTATAATCAGCCTTGATATGGTAATACTCTCCCCACCCCATGTAATCTCACGTCACAGTTCCAGGATATCTCAGGTACAAGTCACGCAAGATCGAACTAATGCAATGAGTCAGGATAGAATCTAAGCATGTAAACTGTATATGTCATGAATATGTATCCTATACGGAATCACCATGTATATCTCAGGGAAATTCCGTCACATGAATAGTGTCAGGTGTCCTGGGTTGAGCAGTTTATATCAAGATTATATATGTAAACAAAAGAACTCAGGAAAGCACTATAACCGAAATCACTGCGAGTTGGCAAGGTTTAATCGCCTACTGATGTATAAATAAGCCAAGGAAAATAGTAGCAAGCTGCAGGGTTTGGCAAGGTACACTTGCATGTGGTTCTGGTTCTAATTGCTGCTCTGACTTCAGCTGAAATTGCAGGCGGTACTCCGGTTGCTGAAAAAAATATCACCATCAGATCCAGAAAATATCAATCAGCTAAAAACGCCTGTCCTTGAGTCCAATTTGAAGACAAGGGCAAAAATGGCAATTTTGGGTCAAAACGGGGTCCACATGTGGGCCCGCTTTGCACCGAAAAATGTGTCAAGGTCAAATGTCTCCAAATTCGCCAAACTTAGTGTCAACAGGTCAGTAACGATGATACGAACCCAACGGAACTTCCAGAATTAGATTCCGATGAGCCGATCACAAAATCGTCCGTCGAGTGGGGCCTGTGGGGCCCACGACACGCGATTTCGTCAACGTTCTCAGAATCGAACCAAACTTGGGTCACAGGACCAGCGTATCGCTACGAGTCCGATGGCGTAAGTTTCGTTTCAATCCGACGTGTGTACACAAAGTTAGGGCGCGATTCAGAAAAGTCGGATACGGAACGTTGTCCGCGGATACGCACTGATTCCGGTGTGCACGCACATCCGAATCAGCTTCTGCGAAATCCCACACGTCCGTATCAACGACGCGCACGTATCTGTGAAGACCGCGCTTGACCAAGTCGTCCCGTTTGGCGGGGCGTACCCACTTCCGGGGTGAATCTGGGTGTTGTTTTTCCTGTTTTTGGATCGCGGTTCGCGATCTCCACAGGACGCGGTGCCCCGAGCGGGTTGCACGGGCACCAAGGGGGTCATGCAGGCTACGCAACGCAACTGACGGAATCGAAAACGGGTAAACGAGCAGGGAGATACGCGTACCTGAACAGGGTCCAAAAAATCCAAAAATCTCGTGTCCGACACGTGTCCGACACGTGTCCTGTACACAGAGTCCTAGGGTTAGGGTTTAGGGTTCTCAGGCGGAGCTCCGGCGGCGCTGCGGCGGGGGAGGCCGGCCGGAGGGGCTAGGGCGGTGGTCGACGAGGCTGGGCGGAGGCACGGCGGCCGGAGTCAGGCTCGGGGCGGCTGGGAGAAGAGAGGGGAAGGAAGAGGGAGGAGGGAGGAGGCTGTGCGGTGGAGACGCGGCGGAGGGCTCGGCGGCGTCGGGCGGAGCGGTGGCGGCGAGGTCTGGGGCGGCGGGGTGCAGCGGAGAGGAGTCGGCGGCGAGGGGCGGTGACCGGAGAGCCGAACGGGGGGGGTTCTTATAGGCGGATGGGGGAGGGAGCCAGGGCCGAGCGGGGCGGGCGTCGTGGCGGGGAAGGCGGAGGCGAGGGGGAGGCGTGGCCGCGGACGGGACGGCGGAGGAAGCGGGCGGCCGGGCGGAAGTCGTGGGGGAGAGGGCTGGGTCACGGGGCGGGTCGCGGGTGCGGGTCGGGTTCGGTTGGGCGGACCCGACCCGACCCGATAGCCCAATAGGCTGGGCCGTGGGCCGAACTGGGCTGGGCTTAGTTAGAGTTAATGATTTAAATAGAATAAATAAATAAATAAATAAATTAAATAATAGTTTTTAGGTGATTAAAACTAGGTCCGTGGTCCAATAAATTCCCAGAAAATTACCCTAAGTCCAGTTTTTCATTTTACACCCAAAAATATTATTTTCATAATATTTTAATATTATTTATTATCATTTAAAAATTATTTAATAATTAGAACCCTGATTTTAATTACAGAAAATTCCCAGAAAATTCCAGAAAATTATGAAAAATCCAAATTTAAAATTTTGAAAAAACTGGGGGTTTACAAGTATGCAACATTTTTATAGAAAAAAAAAGATAGTAGGATTATGAAGAAACTAATTAAAAAAATTAGTACAAAATTTTATGTATAAATAATATAAAATAATATAATATTATCTCAGTAAATAATATTATTAATATAATATTAATGTATATGATTATATTAAATAATTGTAAAAAAATAAATTTATGTAGAAATAAATAATAGTTGTTTATTATTTGAGAATTAATGGATTAAAATAATAAAATTTTAAAAATAATATAATATAAAATATAAAAAATTTGAGTCCTCAAATTAAATTTTTTTTTTATATAATGGATCAGAGATGGCCACCTTCTTAGTTCTTCCTCTCCCTCTACATAATGATGCTCCACTCTCTTCATTGCTACCATACGGAGGTACTACAAGATGATACTCATGGTCCACGTCACCATCCCTCCTCTATCATCCAATTGACATGTTCAAATTTGGGCATTCCTCTTGGTGCATTACTGTTTAGAAGTACTTATGTAAACAAGTGTCACTCTTATTAACAACTATTAGAAGTACTTATGTAATGTTAAACAAGAGTTATCCGTCGTAAACTTCTCCTCTTTCAAAGAGTTATCCATTGTAAACATGTACGTATGTTAAACAAGAGTTATTCTCTTTTTTTCAGACATTAAAACAAACACTACGTATGCATACGGTCCCCAACTGACAAACACTACAAAAATTAAAATTTTATTTGTTTTATAAAAAGGATTGTGTTATAGAAAATAACACAAAAATGACATGGGCATTGTGGTCCCCAACTCACAAATAGACTCCATCAATGTTTCACCAACCAATTTGCTTAATACTTAATCTTTACTAATTTGTACTCACATGTAGGGGCGGTTTTGGACCGAAAACCGAATCGAACCGAATCGAATAAGAGATTTGGTTCGGTTTAAAAAAAAAATCAGTTCGGTTTCGGTTTTGAAAATACTAAATTTTTCTTATTCGGTTTCGGTCCAAAACCGAAAACCGAATAAGAAAATATAGTTTATATATATATATATATATATATATATATATATATATATATATATATATATATATTCGGTTTTTTGATTTATTTGCAATTTTTTTAAATATATATATATATATATATATATGAATATTTATTTACTATATATATATTTAAAAAAAATTGCAAATAAATCAAAAAACCGAATAAACCGAAAACCGAACCGATTTATTTCGGTTCGGTTTGGTTCGATTATGGTCTAATTCGGTTCGGTTTTGATTTTGCTTATTCGATTTTCGATCGAATTCGGCTTTCTTATTCGGTTCGGTTTTGAACGGAACCGAACCGATGCTCACCCCTACTCACATGGAGTACCAAACAAACAACCCTAAATTAGTAAATTATGAATATCAAAAGCCATAAAATCATTCACTAGTGGACAACCTAGCAAAATCCTAAATAACCTTAAAGAAAATAGTAACCTAACATACAGAATTAGCCCGAAAATGGTTTCATTTAACACTAAACGTGTAGTATCATCATAAATTAACAAGGAAGGGAAAAACTAAAATCAATTCATAAATTACCTCGAACCACACAGAATGATAGGAAGATGGATAGAACGAAAGAGAGGAAGAGCTTGATTAATTCTCTAATTCTTCATAGTAGTGAAAAAAAAAATTGGGATTAGGGTTCGAAGAGAGAAATTGAGATTTTTCTACCTAGCCATTTTCATTGTCATGAATGGGGCAGCCATAATTTAGGGTTTGGAGGGTTAGTTGAAACCAAGGGTAATTTTGTCATCCTCAGTTGTTATCAACTCTATCAAGGTAGTAACTTGCACAGATTATAGAAAGTTTAGGAGAACAACTTGCAAAACTATGATAGCTCTAGATATTTAGTTGCAAATTAGCCTAAGTTATTTTCTCCACAAGTTTTAACCAAAACCTGATGTTCTTATGAATCCTATATCAAACTATTATTTGTCATACGCTGCACTAAAAACTGTTGCAGAAAGGGGATAGCAAAGTAGATATTGATGAAGTTCCACTGAACATCTTGACATGAACCAAGCACAGCCTTGTAAGTAACAGTAAACTATCATTGTTGGCGATGGCAATCAAAACAGACAATAAAATTGTTGTCATCACCATTGCACCTTTTCATTCATAAATAAATTGTAATACATTTTCACTTTCTGTAATATACTAAGTAGGACTTACTGACGTATCATCATGAGGGTAAACAAATGTGAATAAATACGATGGGAACCACAGTTATTAAATGTGACTCACGAATTGCAGCAGTAAACAAACAAAATTGAGAAATCAGCTACAGATGCATGATTGCAGATTAAACCCCCCATGTGACATCTACAAAAATCACAGTAGCTGGCTTCTGCTGACTTTACCGATAGTTGCGGTAAATAGGTGTGTACATGCAACTCTCTGCAAATTTTTCCAGATTTTCAGGACGTGGAAGATGACTAGCCAGACCTACAATTAAAAGAAACTGGTGAGCATATGTATTGAAGCATTTCAACTGTACAAGAAGCTAGAATAAAGAAACCCACCAAGCTCATATACTTTTTCAGCTACTTTGGCAGCAATTTTAGCTGAAATCTTTCTGATATTTGTGAAGGGTGGATAAATCAGACCAGCATCGAAGTTCTCCTGTGCCACCTGTGATGCCAAAGCTTCCGCTGTCCCAGCAAATGGTTATAATGAAGTTACATTTAAATCGAGCCTCTTGAAATTGACACAAATAACAATATGGACATATAATGTCAGATTCTAATTTTCCTCATGCCAGTATGTAAGACTTACGTAAGGGCTATCATATATGTAGTAAAACTGAGAACAATTTGTTGCTCTGAATTAGGAAAATATTTAAATCATCAATCACCATTGAGTTCCTTAGATCACCTCCAGTGCGGACCCAATGCCTTAGAAAACTATGTTCCATTTTAGAGTGCAAATTGGTTTGAGTGCATTTTACCGTCTTTAGTAACCACAAGTTATATTCAAAAATAGTCGGTCTACCTAGGGGAAGAAGCTAAAATTACTTTTGACTTGTTTACTTACAGGCTGCCAGAAGAATGTCATCATGTACACGAATTGCTCCGGACATTATCAAACCCAGACCCAACCCTGGAAATATATAAGCATTGTTTGCCTGGTACCGCACCAAAACAACAAAATCAGTTTTGTAAGACAACAATAGTATATTAATATGTAAATTTATTTTGCTCAAGAGATTCTCTATAAGAAAGAACCAAGTCCGAACCTGGCCAGACAAGAAGGTTTTCCCATTGATCTCAACAGGACCGAATGGACTTCCACTAGCAAATATTGCACGTCCCTGCAAAAGACACAAAATATTGACTAGTTAACCTCTTTTAAGACTTGTCAGCTAGATATGATGGCAACTTAATGGAAACAGGATACTGTCATGTGGCCTTTTACCTCACTCCAGGTATATGCCTGTTCAGCAGTACATTCAGATTGTGACGTCGGGTTGGACAGAGAGAGAATTAGAGGTTTCTGCAGTTTGTACAAAGGCACTATCAGTTTAATTGCTTGATACCATCTGGTAGAAAACCTGAGTGCAAATTTTGACATGAATACGACCAACACACCTCATTCAAGGAGGTCATGGTCTCAATAACTTCCTTTGTGAAGGTTTGCCCCACTCCAGATGATCCTATTAGTACTGTTGGCTTGATTGCCTAAGAGAAAGCAAAACAAAGTTTACAAAACTTTTGCAACTAATCAGCAACTTGCTACAAAATATAAGAGAAGCATACAGCAAATAGTATAGACCAGGCATTCGCCATCAAACAAAATATGCAAGGAGTAAAAAGGTGTTTTGAGATAGCTTTTATGAACAGAGAAATAGAATAATATAGTAAAGAGTATTGGCAGGCATCCATATAACAAGTGTGTATTGGCCAGACATTCAGCGTCTACCAATTTTTCACTAGTAAGGAGGTCATTTCAACAAATTGCATTTGAAACCAGATAATGAATTTAAGTACCAAGTCACTAGAAAATAGTATGGAAAGTATTCATGAATAAAAAAAAATCCTGAAAAAAGATTATTGACAAGCTGCTCAGTATCCAGAAACTCAAATCAAATACAGACTTTATTTGCAGTATCTGAGAGTTAGGGTATTTCTAACCATGATAGAAATGAACAAATATATGAAAAGCTTATTGAACTTATGACATCAGAGTAATAAAAAATGAAAATCTGCAAGTGTTTGATAAAGAAGTAAATGATCAGGAGAGTATGAAAATCCATGAAGTTATAACCAAATCTTCGCAGATGGAAAAAATTAATATTGGCGGTAAGACACCAGTTATTTTGTGCATATACTAGTATACTAGCTGGTGCTAAGCAAAGACAAGGAAAAGGGAAATCTGGAAAACACTGAGGTAGCCACGAATAAATAGAATGAGAGGTACAATTATGTTCTTGAATACTTGAAATGGCTTCGCACCTGGACAGCCTCTAAAAGGGTTTTGACAGGTTCATGCTCATGAGCCCATGGCTTCTTGAAGTGTTGAAGAGACTCCACACGGGAGCTAACAATTAAACCCTACAAAACAGTAAACAGTCTCTATGAGCTAATACAAAATAAAAGACACAAATGAATAGGCATTAACACCTCTGATGAGCTAGAAGATACAAGAAATCTCTTTTGGGGAATCTTCTCTTTTTCAGTTGAGGGTACTATGATTCGCATAAAACTGTTCTTACCTTTGAATCAACCAGCCATATTTTCTTGCGGCACTCTTCCAGTGGAGCATTTGTCTGAAACAGAGACAAACCATACATTCAGATGTTTCTCCAAAAAGGTAGAAAATAACAGTACAAAGGACAACAAAGTTACATTTTTTAATTCTATTAAAATTTTAAGCAATGAAAAAAATATTATACCTGCTTTGACATCTCAAGAGCTATGAGTTCTGCAATACCAGTACCAGCCTGAAATAACCAGAAAAAGTATACTTCATCAATGAAGAAACAAATAAGTACTAGTCAACGCACTTATAAAAAAATCCGATATTGCTCAAAAATAGTTTAAATTAGGATTTGTTATAGATATGATTTGAATATATTTTAATTAGGATTTGTTATAGATATGTTTATATTTTAATTAAGATTTGTTATAGATATACATGCAAGTAGTTAGATAATATCAGGTAGCTATTAGTTAGAATTTATTTATTTTTTGTTGGTATATTAGAATATTCTTGGTATATTTGTTGGTAGATTAGAATATTCTTGGTATATTTGTTGGGACATTAGAATACTCTTGGTATATTTTTTGGGATATTAGAATATTCTACAGGGGGTTTTAATGGGGTATTAATGTAAGATTAAGGGTTGTAAGGCTATAAATAGATCAAGAGATTATCCATAAAAAATATAACAATTACTCCAAAATATTCTACATTTTTCTTAATTTTTAATTACGTGATAGACGGCTCATTTTGAAATGTTTACAAGCCTCTTTTATAATAGTAGAGATATTCTTGAGTAGTTAATTGAAAATCTACTTTAACATGTTCCCCACAAAAAAGTTAGGTTGGTTGAGGTCTAAAAAGTTGATGATCAGAGAATGTACACTATTGTTTCTTTTGATTGAAGAGAGATTATCCGGCATTAAGAATTAGAGGCAAGATTTTCCACTTGAAATAACAATTCCTAGTTGTCGCATGTTAACCGGCCTGGATACAATAATAGGATACTCAAATACTATATATTAGGAAGTAACATTTATATCTACTATCCATGTTAAAGCCTTTCCTGTCCGTGCCTAAATATATCATTCATGTCCTCCAAGAAAAGGGAGTCCTTTGAAATTAAACAAAGAAAAAGAGGGGGCCAGTCTGTCAAGAGTTTATGAAATGGAAATTGTAAATCTATTTTGGGATATGTACCATCAAGGGGTATTATATACCCTGACAATCAGAGGGAGGAACTATACAAGTAGATCTATAGATGGGAATCAGAATAATACCATCGAAACATGGCCTTGTTTAAGCTCAACTATACAAGTATCTTTGTCAATTGGAATCAGAATAATTGAAACATGGCCTGATTTAAGCCTGAAATTAAGCATCAATAATTATTCCAATTAAGGCAAGAGGTGCCAAGCAGTATTTGAAGTTCATCAGTTATACATAAAACTGAGCTCCATCCTCTCCCACCCGAAAAATTGTTAGGTGTAGAGAAAGGCCATGTAGTTTCTCAACCACTCCCCACCCCATAAAACACACTAAGCTACAAGGTATGAAGTTGGGATTTTCCTTAAAATCCAGTCTTAGCCACCCACGCATGTACCCTCTATTCTTTTCTTAGCATTACTAGCTGTCATATGACATATCTAAGACTCTTTTACACTTTTGGCTATTGGGCAAGAACTTATTTTCACTTCCTGAAATTCCTACAAATTAGTTGGATACAGCTCCCTGTTTTGCATGAAAAGTGTTTACTAAAAAAAAATTCTGCACCATTCTGCAATAATAACTACTATGAACTATTGCTTTAGGATTCAGATACATTAAGCTCGACACTGAATAGTTGGCACATGGCTTGAGTGAAATCCTCTCACATTATATAGCAGCAACAGTCTGCTCCCTAAAATGTAAATAAATAGTACACCTTAGCTCTTGAGTCTTGACTGATTCACCAAATACAGATATAGCAAAATTCCACAACTAGCAAACCTGGGTCTAGTTTTTATATTAACAGGTGCAAGTGAACAAAACTTTAGGTAGCACACTAAAATGGAAAAGGAGAAGGAAAAAAAGCCTAATATTAACGACAAATAATTAAGCGCCATTAAGCAGTCGATCTGTCAGCACATTTGATCAATATCACCATAAAAAAAAACATTAGGATTGGCGACTTTTTGCAGTGACATAGGCAGGACTTCTGTTAGGGGATAGGATGACACAGCAACAGGCATGTAAAAAGATTTAAGTGTTATTTGGTCCCAGGATCAAGTATCCGAGTCTTTGAATGATGATACAAACACCAAAAGGCGGCGATAAGGAGACTCGGTTGTACATTGTAATGTCTTGAAGTGGTACAATACGAGATATGTTGCACTCTCCAGACGATATCTAATAGCAATAAGCATTCTCACCACGTGACCAATGGATATCAGCCAACATAAAAACTTTGTTAAACGGTGCCATACTAGACTCCTAATTAAGGCAGAGTATATACAAATGGTAATATGAGTTCATTTTGTCATAGTGCAAGACAATAGACAGTAGTTATTTGTTGGCAGGGGCAAACTTTCTTATCTTGTTAGTATGTGAATGAAACTTCCAGAGATGCAACCTAAGGAAATGTAAAGAACACCAAGAATAAGGGAATGGTGTCAAACCTCGCCAGCACCAAGGAACAAGAATCTGTGGTCTGCCAAGGATCCACCAACCAACTTCAATGCTGCAACAATACCAGCGAGGACTACGGAAGCTGTACCCTGGAATGGTCATGAATCACAAATTAAACAACGTTAACTAGAGTTATCAATCTAGTTCATTGCAAAGTTCAGCAAATTACGAATGTCTTTAAGAAAATCAGGAAGTAATGTGTGGACTGCAAAGGCCCTTTCTTGTCACCTGAATATCATCATTGAATACAAGATGAGTCTTGCTGTATTTCTCAAGCAACTCAAATGCGTTATGGTTTGCAAAGTCTTCAAACTACAAAATATATGCAAGCTTAGTAAAGAACACATCTCACAAGCAGCAAATTTCCCTAACTCTCAGCTTACAGTGGAGTACCAACCTGAATAAGGACTTTCTCCCCATAGTTCTGCTTTACTGCGGACATGAATTCTTCCAGAAGCTCCGCATATTCCTAATTGTTACATATAATAAAAATTAATATTTTAAAAGTAAGTTCTGAGGACTATAGCAATACTGCGTTTCACACCTGGCCTCTTGCACGCCTTTGCCTTAACCCAATGTAGAACTCATCCTTAAGCAATTGCTCGTTATTTGTTCCCACATCAATGGTAATGGGTAAGCACTGCAGCAGCATATCATCAGTTTAGTTTCAGACTCGTCAATGATAAAAGAAGAGTAATAAGGTACATGTGCTATGAACCAAAAATTTAAATCATTTTGGATCGTTTATCCATATTATCCCGTGTCATGTTGTGTCTATGACCATTGATATAGTATTCAACTGAAGAAATTAAATTAATAAATGGAAGAAATTAAATTAATCAATGGGAAACAGCATAAGTTATTAAATGCTTACTGCAGATGGACGAAGTCCACCAAGAGCAGTGTACAGAGAAAGCTTGCCAACAGGTATTCCCATGCCCTGCATTTTATCAAACATTTGCCAGTGATCAAGCCAGGGAAACCTCGTAATTTATTAAATCATAGGCTACATTGGCTCATCAGGGAAAGAAAATCATAACCATAGTAAACATCAAACCTGACAGCCAAGATCTCCAAGTCCCAAAATGCGCTCACCATCTGTGACCACAATAACTTGAACCTTCTTCTCAGGCCAGTTCTTCAATACTTCAAGAATCTTTCCCCTGTAAGATAATGCAGCTTAGAAAGAAAAACCAAAAGAGAATAAATATAGCCAATAACATCACAGCAAGATCACACACTTCTCTTTCAGACTGATATATAGACCCTGTGGACGCTTAAAAATGCTCCCATACTTCTGGCAAGCCTCACCAACCGTTGGTGTGTAGACAACAGGGAGTAATTCTTCAACATGATCAATCAGAAGCTTGTAGAAAAGCCTCTCATTTGTCTCCTAAAAATATAGTTCATACTAATTTTAAAGCAATATTCGAGAAAATCACAAATAGAAGAGAAATGCATCACAAGAGAAGACCTGCAGATCCATCATGGCCATATAACGCTGGATGGGGACCTCATACTGGCGAAGATTGTGCATTGCCTTCCTTTCCTGATGAACAGAAAGCATACAGTTCATGTGAATTTCAGCATATAGCTAAGGGAGTCAACGAAATATAGGCCAATGGGAGAATGCAATAGAACCTGAAGTTCTTGTGTAGCCACAACTGGAGGCAAGAGACCTCGCAAGTAGTGAGCATCTCTTTCCTTTTCGGTGAAGCCAAGCCCTTTGTTATGGTGTGGGTCCCTCAATAGAGAGTAGCCACTAAGAAACCAGAAAATGTTATTATAATTAGGTTTTGAACAAAGTTTTCAAATTTGAACCAGCTTGATTGCCAGATCCTGAACACTGTTAACTATACATTGCGAACAAGTTCCAGCTGAAAATGCATTATTTTGACCAAGTGTTTAAAGCTTCATAATGAGATAAACCTAGATAAAGAATCAGTAAAGCTAAAAATCTCACAAAATTATTAACTTTTGAGGAAAACTAAACAATAGGTGTGAATCCTGCATGGAGGTAGACTTCTATGAATGTTGATTCCATTATGTACTTATGTTAATTAACCAAACTCAGGATCGTACTAAAGTAGACATCTATCAATGCTGATTCCATTATTTATGTTTGTTAAACTAATGTTCCCTAAAGGTCGAGCAATTAGGAACAGGCCAACATTATATATTAGACCTTTAACACCCTCTTACGTGCCGGCCAGGATTAGGAGAACTTGATCCAAATCAAAGAGTGAATTGAGGATCTGCATGGAAAGACAATATATACCATTTAATTGGTGCAAAAAATATTTGTGATAGAATCAGAAATGAAGAGAATGAAAGTATGTATTGGTTCTCTAGCCATAGGGGTATGTATACCCGACAGCCGAAGACTTTGTCGTCCAAGTGGTATGAGTACTATACACTGTGGCACATCTGTATCAAGGTTCAAAGTATCGGTATCGGAATCGGTATCGGACCATTCCTATGAGTATCGGGATCGGTGGTATCGGTAGTATCGGCGGTTTTGGATCGGAATATCGGATTTTTTGGTATCGGAAAGCAAACAAATATTAGTAAATTATTAACATTTTAGAGAATATATTTTATATATTTATGCATAATTTAAAATATTTTCAGTATTGTTTCTTAGTATTTTTGATATTGAATGAAATAGTAGTCATCCTTGTCGATTGATTTATATGTGAGAGATACGTTTTTCTCTTTTATATGTTTTTACAACCTTACTATGCTTTTACATCCTTTCTAATTGGTCTTTTTAATTCAAATTTTTTTGCCGAATTGACTGGAAAAGAGACCTCTAATGTCGGTATCGGTCAGTATCGGGTATCGGTCGGTATCGGATCGGGACATGCCAAACTGTATCGGTATCGGCCGTATCGGATCGGTATCGGCCGATACTTTAAACTATGATCTGTATACACTATAAGTGTCTCTAACAATCCCCTCCCCTCAAACTCACAATGGTAGACCAAATGTGAGTTAGACAAGAGGAGTACAAATGAAAAAAAAAACTACAAACAAAAATCAACTAGGCCCCCAACCCCAACTCACGGATAACCATCAAGAGTTTGTCCAGTAGGAATGAGTGCCTCTGAATTATATGAGGCTTCTTGAAGAAGTCTGCAATTTGCATCTGAGAAGCTATGTTGTATGGGACAGGGCGCTAGGCAGGATGGTGGGATCTAAAATAGAGGACCAGGTCGGAACGGGATCAAGGCAGTCTAACAGTAATGAATATAAAGTTTTCACATACCAATGTAATGAATAAGTTATCTATTCATTATTTTTGTATACTACCAAGATTAAAGCATTGTCATTTATTACTTGTACTAATTGTAAAGTTATCTATTTATTATTTTTGCATAGTAGCAAGATGAAAGTACTTTCATTTATCACTCAAATCACTGTTATTTATTAGAAATAGTAAAGAATTGTCTATTTGTCACTTTTAATTCCTTTAACATAGGTAGTTCCTCTTTTTTCCTTTTTTTAACTCTTACCATAATTAGATAGAATAATCCGCTTTCCCATGGGATCACAAACCCACCCAGTCAGGATGATTTATGTCTTCACCTGCTAGCCATTAGAGTTAGGAGGCTTTAACATGCCAAAGACGTTTTGGGATGCTAGAACATAGGGATGGGTTACCCTATGTAAAAAAAAAAGTCTTTTTAGCGCCCCGGTGGCGCCGTTAACAACATAGCTGAGAACATGCGGTAGCGAGACACTCTCATGAAGATATTGTTGTCTGACATAGTGACAATCAACTTCTATATGTTTCGTTCTCTCGTGAAACACAAGGTTGCAGGCAATCTGAAGAGCACTAGTATTGTCACAATGCAGGGGAGTAGGACCAGAAACAGTAAGACTCATATCAGTAACAAGCCAACGAAATCAAATGATCTCAGCAGCAGCAGTAGTAGTAGTAGTAGTACGATCTGGAAACCACATCTTGCTTCTTTGATTTCTAGAAAATCAAAGAAACACACAAAATCCAGTAGTGCATCAACTATCAATATTTATCGGCCCAAATAGCATCAGAATAAGCACGCAGATTCTAGGACGAAGTAGCTGAGAAAAACGACGGACATAGTATTGGTGCTTCATATATAGTGAAGAATCCACAGCAACGCAGCATAGTGTGTAGTACGGGATGCAAAAACAAACTAACTGACGACATCTATAGCATGAGAAATATCAGGAGGTTGATAATGAGATAGACCAACATGTCATGCCAACTAACTCTCTGTACTGGGACGGATCCAGAAGGTTATCCCCATCATCAGACAACATCTTGAGATTCAACTCAAGAGACGTAAGCATCGTACGAGTATCAATAAGCTTTGCTCTATCAAGTATCTAGCCAATAAACTTTTATTGTGAGAGAAGGTATCCATAAGGATGATGATCAACCTCCAAACCAAGAAGATAGCGGAGAGAATAAAATCGTTGAGAAGAACTATTACCCGAACTAACATGCTGGTATTCAGAAAAATATTTACTATTTCTATTATCTAATGTTGCTACTACTTTAATAACATATATTTTTATATATCGTGATTGTGAATTAATCTCAAGAATATAATTACATGCATCTTCATTATCTATCAAAAAACAATTAGGACCAAAAATAGACTTTAGAATAAAATCGTAATGAATAGAACAACGTTCAATAATAAGATTACGTATATTGTCAAAACTAATATTCGGATAAGTTGAAAAAAATTGGGTTTCTCCTCCTTCGTAATTTATTTTACCGTCATGCGAGTATACTATTTTTACGCTACGATCCATGATGGCTGAGAAATTTGGCAAGAAGAAGATGAGAAGAACTTTGGCTACACGCTGAAATGAGGGCCAGAGAGAGCGAGAGAGTGCTGGAGACTAGGAGAAATTTTGTTAGAAGCTGACTGGCAGAGAGAGATGAAGATGAATGAAAACTATGGTATGGACGGTGTTTATAAAGGGAACAATGGGTTACTAGCCGTTGCATAACGTTGTACAATGGGTCATTAGCCGCCAACCGAGTTGACGAGCCAAAACGGCTATTTTTTATGTTCTTTGTGATAGTATCAGCCAGCTCTCGCCAACTCAACCCTACAAAAAATTTCCATCACCCGCCAACTCAGTTGGCGGGCTCTCCCATCAGCAGCCAACTTAGTTGGCAGTCTCCCCTTAAGCTCCAATCCGTCAACTCAGTTGGCGAGTTGTCCTTCTCATTTCAATTTTTCAAAAATTATCCCTTTAACCTCAATTTGGAAAAACTTCGTCCCTTTAGACGAAAAAATCCGTATGCAAATTAATGCAATGGTAATTAGGGATGCAAGGACCTGGTCTAAAACATATGACCAATTTTATTCTAAACCAAATTCAGAAAGCAGCTTTGACCAATTTTATTCTAAACCAAATTCAGAATGCAGCCTTGAAGAGGTCGTGTCAAGACCCAGAAGTCAAAACTGGTAGGCACTTGAGTCAACATAAATCCTACTTGAGGAACACGCATAATATAAGTCTATAAGGATTCTTATTCCATTAACAAAAAAACCTTCATGACTGATGTCCGTGACTTGGTGCAAGCATGCCACGCAAGTCGAGCTTGATTATCAACCAAACACATGACACTCATATGTAATCGTCAGTTAAATTTTTTGCATTTCAAATATATATATTTAATTATTAATGTCTTTTATATAAGAAATGGGAACCTAATGTCATCTCAACCCAAGTTACCCAACAGTTAAAACAAAAAAATTATTTATATTAATGACACAATTTAAAGCAACAAATATTATAATAAAAGCATACGAATTCTTAAATTATACTAAAAAACTATAAGCTCCGTTTGTTTCTTCTTTTTGTTCCGTCGTAGATCTACTCTTTTTTCTTTGATATGCAATGAAAGTGGAAGGAAAAAATAAAGATATAAATTTTACCAATGATATTATCAACTAAAAATACTTATTAATTATTTAATTTTATTGAACCATTTTTAAATTATAGGATTAACTACATTAATCTCTTTAATGTTTTAGGTTTATTACATGAAATATCTTTATTTAAAAAAAAAAAAGATAATTACACTGATTATTCTTGTTTTGCCCATAATAAAAATACTTTCTTTGTTCCACTTTTCTCACCAACTGATTTCACGCTTTCCACTCCCACTCAACAAGCCAAATGCTAATTTGTGAACTCTTATTAATTATTAATTAAATCGTAAAGACGAATTGAGTCACAACCACCTTACTAGTAAGAAACTTCCTAGGGGATTTCAATGTTACATTAGAAAATACAAAAGAAAACAGATCTACCAACAAACACTAATAACAACGGAGATCTCTAAAAAATAAAGGTAGTAGTACGTAAAATCTAAAATCCAAAAAATAAAATAAAAAAGAGAGTTCGGTGAAGCGGGTCACGTGACATTTGAACGGTCCGGACTACTTCTTTTACTTTCTATGGTCACTTTCAAGACAGCTACACCTACACCCACACGCACGCGGCACACGCACAATCACATCCCAACACACCAAAGCAACCATGATAAAAAATGCACACACAAAAGTCCAAAATATTACCAAAAATTAAAAAAAAAAAAAAAAAAAGCCCGAAACAAATTAAATTAAACTAAATTCTCCTGCCTAATTTTATTATTAATCAGAAATCGAGTGAATAGCGAGTCATTCATATTCATATTATTACAGTATTAAAAAATATTTGACTTTGATCTAACTTACTAATATAATTTTATACTTATTTTAAAATTAAAATATTTATTAGACTTATATTTCAATTTTTTACTTATAAATTTTATTTCATCATGAAGTCTATTTTTCCTTCCTTTCTTCTTAAGTTGTCCACACATGCAAAAAATTTAAAATATAAGTATTATATGATCAACGTAAGTTGCACGTGATTACTTTTATCACCTTTTTTCAACATTATTTGATGACTTTGTGAACGTATACTACTAGTACTTCGAATTTTTTGAAAAAACAACGTAAATAAAAAAATATATAAAATTATGGTCACGTGACAGTTGAATGCCCATAAAAAAAAGTAAAATACTAAGTTTAATAAATATCTTATTTTAGGAATAAATATAAAATCATGGGACGAAGTTTAAAACACTTCCGAAGATTTAAAATTAAATTAAATTAATGAGAGATGGTGAAGCGGTCACGTGACAGTTGAATGGTTACACCTACACCAGTAGAATTTTTCAAGTATTCCAAAATATTTTAGCAAAAAATAATATGATTCGTGACGACGAAATTAACGAAAAAAATGCAGCAGACTCCAAAAGAATTAGCGATATTACAAAATAGACAGCAGAAAAGGCCAAAAACAATTCAAAAATTTACACCAACACAAACAATTCGAAACCGACACGCCTCGAGATTCCGGGTCCGATCTAAACGAGAGAAAAAAAAGTGAGAAATGAAAACCTGGCGACAGTGACGCTCCATGGCGTGACGAGCTTCTGCTCCGTGGCCCGGTCCTCGCCGTACGCGTCCTGCACACCACCGCCGACCGCCGACTTCCGGTCAACCACCTCCTCCATCACGCTCCCGTTCGTACTGCTGCTCTCCAGCACGACCCCCCCTCTCGCCGCCGCCGCAGCCTTCGTCGTCCTCTCTCCTCCGCCGCCGCTGCGAACGGACACCGACACGGCCCTCCTGCTGGTGCTCCGGTACGTACCAGTTCGATCCCGATACGAGCTCAGCCTCTGCTCTCGAGCCTTCAAATTCAGACGTTGGGGAGTGATCAGGAAGAGGGAGATTGTAATGGGACTAATTGTAAAAGAAAAAAAGAGGAGTTTCCTTTACTTACCAAGAACGCCGATGATTGCTGGAGGGAGAACATGGTTGGGATTTAGAAATGAATGTGAATAAGGAATGTGGTTCCGGAATTTATGGAGGGAGAGAGAGTCTTATGGGAGAGGGAAAATTGTGGAGGGGACCCTATTTATTCTCGTAATTTCTTGGTGGGAATTGCCTAACAAATTGGACGTTAAATACTACTACCAAGTTCCAAAGCGGAAATGTTAGTACACTATTCTTTAAGGTATGCTCAGCCGCGGAGGAGAATAAGGGGGGTGTTATTTGGATTCTAGATCTAGACTCGCTTTCCCGTGTCGGTTGGTTGAGTTCAGATCTACATAAAATTATGTTTTAAAAGTGAACTTGGTACAATCCAGAGTCGACTTGAGTTTTGTAGAGAAACGTGGGGACCAGTATAAGCCCAGACCCCAGCTACTCGCAAGCTGGATTGAACTCGGGTCAACTTTTTTGAGCTCGTTCGAGACCAAGGTCTCGAGCCTTTGGTAGGCTCGTTTGATGAACAAGTCTAAGTTGAGTAGACATTTTTTATTTGTATATTTAAAAAAGAATAATATAAGACTAAATTATAACTTAATATTTTCAACTATTTCAGTTTTTTTATTTTAATACTATAAATTTTGATAGGTATTAACTTAATACCCTACCTCCCCCCTCCAGCTGCACCGCCCCCGACCCTCCCGCACCCTCCCGGGGGCAGCAACAGCATCCCTCGTACGACGGAGAAAGGGAGACGGCTTTGGGGGAGCGGCACAGGGGGTGGGTGGGGGGATCTGGTGCAACGGGTAGAGGGAGGAAAGGGAGAAAGATGGGATAATTTCGTCCTTTTAAAATTGTATAGTATCAAGTTGATACCTATGAAAGTTTAGGATATCAAGTTATAAAACTTGAATAGTTTAGAGTGTCAAGTTGTAATTTAGCTATAATATAATAATAAGCATTCTCAATTTACTGTGAATTTTATAATTATTTTTAGTTTGATACTAAGTGCATAAATGTCTATTTTTAGTACGAAGCTTAAAATTTAGATTTATGTTTGTCCATAATTGAAGTTCTAACGAGAGGCTCACGAATCGAGCTTTAGCTCAAAGCTATTATAGAAAAGCAAACTTCAACAAAGAAAAGAAAAATCTGGTCTTAAACTTAACTTTGAATTCGAGTTCTGTTTTTTTCTTACAGATCACAAGTAGAGAAGAGGGACTCTCTCAAAACTCAGCTTGTTAACAACCCTAGACTATTGACACATTATAGATATTTCAAATCCGACTTTAATATCATACATGTAGAATTTAGATCCAAAACTCAATGAATATGTAGGATGAATTGATCCAAATCCAATACTAGCACTAATCGTCCATCCAACCCGATAACGACCCTAACTAGCACTAATCGTCCATCCAACTCGATAATGATCCTAATTGTAACCACCATCCAACTCGATAATGACCATAATTGTAACCAATGAACCGACAACCATACCGATTAGTTTAAACTTATAGAATATGAATTACAAAATTAAGTCAAAATATTTTTAATATTTAGAGTTCATATGAATACGGTGCACCAGTTCATCCGTTAGTTCATCCGTTTTATCGAGCTCTAATACAAAAATTCCTAATAACAATCTATAAGTTAGCCATAAAGCGGGAAAAAAATTTGTTAGTTTTCTAATATGAAGATGATCTCTTCCAACATCTTAGGAATTAATTTATTAATTCCTCCAATACATCCTTTGTTGTGATCAAGTGGTTGAACCGGTCTTTTTTAATCTCTATTCCGAACTCATAAAAGATTATACATAACAAATTCAATGCATGTAGGTGGGGGTATCATCCGGGAAAATCATCTAAATCTTGACCGACAGGGTCGGGTTTACGGATATTAACTCAAACCCGGCCCAAAATGGACCCGCCCACAGTCATTGGCAGAACACGCTTGTATAGGAAACATCGGAGGTGGTTGGAGGAAAGGCCGCCCGGGTCTCGAATTCCTCGCCGAGTTTGGGACACGAGGGAAAATTGTCAGAACGCGGAGAAGCGCAGACGTGTGGGGAACTTGTGGGCCGGTTTTGCCAATAAATAAAATATCGGAGGAGTTTGATGCAAAAGTGCCGGGAATGAAAAAGTAAGAGTTTCATTATGGGAGGTGAGCAGCTTTTACCTACTAATTAATGTTTCCCGGCACGTGGGGTGCGCAAGCAGATTGTACACGAAAGATGCTCATTGTTTTATATTGGGTGCCAACAGTTATGCTCTTAAATTGTATTTAGGGTCAGTTTCATTGGGCAAGTGCTTCGAAATAGAGAATTCCTTCATGGTCCTCATGGACATTATGACCAGTAGTTTGTCATTTTCACGTGAGTGGTACGTATCCAAAAAATAATATAATATTGTTCAAATTTAAATAAAAATTTAAATTATATTAAATATTTTAAGAAAAAAATTGAGTTGAATTACACTTCTATTATTAATATTCAAGGTGTGCCCCACACGATTACCATAATGTATGACATTTTCACTTTTGACGAAAATCGTCTCCAACTAAGGGTCAACTCCTTTGGAAAAAAAAATTAGTACCCCCTTCGAATACAATAGAGGATGGAAGAGGAGTTGAAAAAAGAAGAAAGAATATTTCGGTCAACAATTAACAACCAAAGCAGTTGACTGTTAGTTTCCGTTAAAAATAGAGGGTGTCATACATTACGGTAATCGTGTGAGCTGCATCTTGAATATGGATAAGTAAAATCGGATGCAACTTAAATTTTCTCATATTTTAAATATAATTTTAATATATTTTAATTATAATTTATTATAAATATATTTTTAAATTTTAGATATGTATTTAATTTCGTAATTAATTTAAATATAATTTAAATATTGAATATATTTTAGAGTTTGTTATATGTTTAGATAGATAGACGAATTTTAAATATTTTTTATTTTATTTTTCTAAACTACGTAAGAAAATAACATATGTGATAGTTAATTTTATTTTATATTAACAAACAACTTAGATGGCTCATTTGAGTAATTTCTAAGCTGTATTATAAGAGTGGAGAGGTATTTTATATGCACGTACCTATATTTTTTTTTTGAATGTTTTAGAAAAATAGATATTAGAATTGGAAAATATGAATATTTGATATTTGGATTTTGGCATTGGATGCTAATTGAAGTGATTTAGAAGATATAAATTTTTTTTGTTTCTATGTTTGATTTATAAAAAAAAATGGTTTAAAAGTGATATAGTTTTTTTTTTTTTTAACTGGATGAGGTTACCCTAACACATGATTTATTTTAAAAATTATTGTTAAATTATAATTAGCACGCAATTAAGAGGTTAATAAAATATTAAAATAAATTAGCAAATCTATTAATAAATACAAAATTAGCACACTTGCCCCCAATATAGAGACGTGAGAGAAATAATTAATTTAAAAAAATTATAATTACCACACAACGAAGAAATAGCTCAGTTCAAACAACAAAGAATTTAACATAAAATAACTCACTTGAATTTGTGTTGGTGTTTTCCACTGAGTATTGGGAGTTTTAGTCCCACATTAGAAAATCACAAATGTGTATATCTCAATATATAGCTATGCTTAGTATTGGTATATGCACATGGAGTGGAGGCCCATGTGGGTTGACTTTCCTAGAGGGATTAAGTGTGAACTCTATTATGACAATCTTTGTTTTGTCACCACAGTTGGGAAGTTTTCCTTAGGAACTAGGTCCTGAAGGGGCTTAACGACTCAGACTCGGGCACGGGCTCAAGGGCGCAAAGTGGCACTTTGTTGGCGCACTTTGCACTTAGCCAGGCTCTATGCAGCCAAGGCACTATACGGCCATGTGTTATGCGGTCAGAGTCTTTGTGGCCAGGCGCTATGCTGCATGGGGCTATGCGACCAGATTTGGATAAACGAGATGCATGTGGAGGGGACATGGTCTGCCATAGGCGGCGCTTGCGGCGCTGTCTTCTCTGTGCAGTACAGCGCGCAGGCGGTGCAGGCGGCGCGTGGCTCTTTGTGCCACGCGGTTGCAGCTTTCGGCGCCTGGCGGCGCTGTATGCTCTTTACAGTATAGCGCGCGGGCGGCGCATGCGGCGCGGACGGCGCCTGCGAATTTGACACCCAGATTTTGAGGGATCTGGTCGGTCAGCGCATATACGGCCTGGAGTTTCCTTAAGCCGCATATGTGCTGTTTTCCTCTCTATATATAGAACCTCCTTTTTCATTTAAGGAAAGAGAAAAACAGATGAAAAATCGAGAACACTAGATCATATGCGGCCCAGAGTGTCTCCCTCTTATATGGTGTTTTTGGAGTATTTTTTGAAGGTGACATTGAGCGTTCCAGAAGTTCATTTATGAACTTGCTGGTTCTTGGGGACAGATCGCCTGTATGGTGAATCTTGCTTTGAGCAACGGTGGTTTTGACTACCCAGTAAGGAGCTTTTCTTCAGCATTTTTCTTTTCTTCGTTCTTTCTCATTGTAGCGTCTGCGAACGTAAATAGAAAAATATTTTACTTGTTGCTTGTTGTAAATCTTCTTTTTCCTCGAAGTCAGTTTGTAATATATTTTTGGTTCATGCTTCGTTGGAATCGAGAAATACCAAATAATGAACTCTTGTGTGAATCTCTGATCTCGACGACAACTTGGGTTCCAGTAGAGAGCGAACCTTCGGGTATCGCTAGTAGCTCTGCTATGGCCCGCGTTCTACCATCTTTGATCCATCTCGGGACTAACAATCTCAAAGCAATATCCGAAGAAAGATGTAGAACATCCGATCAAATCTTCTCGACAACAAGTTTTCACAAACTTGAGGAGATTGACGGGATACACTTCAAATATTTGGATGAGGAAATGAGTCCTTTGTCAAATGTTGAAAGTGAGTTGTTGGAACCTACAATTTTCCAGGATGGAGGAGTTAGCGTTTGAAGGATGCATATTCCAGTTGGAAGAAAGATTACAAGATGACCAAGGATTGCAGAGTTTGCGCATGAAATGGCTTAGCACAAGACAGTTCTTGGCGGTTGGCAAGACTTTGTCGTGTGACAGTCTCTTGTCGCATGGAAGTCTCTTGCCTCATGGCAGTTTCTTGCCGCATGGCAGACTCTTGCCGCATGGAAGACACTTGCCGCATAGAAGACTACTGCCGCATGGCAGACTTTTGGCAGATGACAGACTCTTGGTGCATTGAAGGTCCTGCAGCATGGCAGAGCTGGCCGCATTGGGGCTTATGTGCATGGACGTCTCTATGCATGGCAAGATTGGCGCATGATGGCCTAGGTGCATAAAAGTTACTACACTAGACAGGACTTGGCGCATGGCTGGAATTGGAGCTTGAAAGAAGAACACATTCAAACCAATGTAACAAGGTATAGCTAAACTTAGTTCCTTTGATTACTTAACTTGGTTGCTATGATTGCACAGGTTGAGTTATCAAGCGTGGTTACTGACTGGTGGGTAGACACTGATGCATTCAGTCATGCATGTTCTGTGAAAGAACTGTTCACCAAGGAAGAGCACTATCTAAGAAGAATGTCTCTATGGCGAACAAGTGTCAAGCAAAAGATCTAGGGATCAAGATTATGATTCTGGACTTTCGGCTTGAGGAAGAGATTGCTCTTATTGAGGATATCTCCAAGATGTGGGGGTAAGGAGGTAGAGACACGTGATGGATATGTTCAGACATAGGTAGTTAGGAAGCCATTTAGACGGATGACTATAAGTAAATATCCTATTGAGCTGGTGCGCTCAGATATCTGTGACTTCTATTCTCCACAAAGGGTCGGGATAAAGTTTATTACTTCTTTCTTCGACGATTTCTCGGGAAACGCGTTCGTGTATCTTCTCATAATCGAAGGATGAATCGTTCGAGAACCTCAGGGACTTCACGTTTGGAGCTGAGCATCATATTGGTCTACAACTCAATAGACTCAGAAGTTATCAAGACGAAGGGTGTTGTTCTTTGGATTCATATGGTTCAGCTCAGAATATGGAATTGACTATGGAACATGCATCATTCTTTGGATTCGTATCATTCAGCCTAGAACATGAAATTGACTATGGAACGACATCTTCGTACTCTCCCAGTCCATTGAAGGTGCATATAGGAAGGACCAACAGTTGACAGTAATGATAATTTCTATATTGTTGTACAAGTGGCCTTCTAGATAGTCTGTAGGAGAAGGTTGTACTTATGGTCGTGTCCTTAGTACCGTTCACCACTTCTGATGTAACTCTGGTTCAAAGTCAGATCCACATGAATATCGTTCGATTGTGGGGGGTTTTTGGAGGACCGTATCAACCAGAGTTGTTGGCACTTATGTAGAAGAAGACGTAGTCCAGGAAGGAGTTGTCTTTTAAGAGACAATATTTGAACTAGAACTCGAAGAGCCGTTAGCTAGAAGAGTCCGGAGGTCGAAGGACCAAAGATGATCTTATCAACTATAAAATGGAGGTCGTACCACTTACCAATGATGAGGCGATAAAGACCAGGGACTCGATCTGCTGTACTGGCAGTCCATGAAGAGATTGACCCCATAACAACACCTGGATGTTGATCAATCTGCCTGAAGGAGCTAAACCTATAAATGCTTATATATATTCAGTAGAAGAAAATGGAAGCAGACAGAACACTTGAGTTCAAGACTAGGCTTGTAGCCTAGGGGTTTTCTCAGATACAGGGGATTGAGTTCTTTGGTACCTCATTGAAAGTGTCATATATCAGGATAATGATTATCTTAGCTACTATTCATAAGCTGATTGTTTATCAGATGTGTCATGCCCCAGTCCCAAAATGCCGAGGGACTGGAGATGCATGGCAATGGCCAGCAGCACGCACCGATGGACTACCCAATTTAATGGATCCATCAGGGCATGCTTAAGCTGTAATCTAGCAGTAAAATGTTACAGTCTCAGGTATTTCTAATCTCATCCACAAAATAAACATAGATTAATGTCGGAAATAATGAAATAGAAATAAATAAGCAAGGTTATCTCGGGAAACAAATCCGAGAATTAGTCTGTTACATTTAAGGGAAAAGACAGGAAATAAAATACTGAAATAGAAATACTGTGTAGCTGAAGCCGGTGCTCAGGTAAAGTCTTCGGCCACTATCTCGTCCTCAGTTCCGGGTTCTGCTTCGAGGAGCGCTCCGGTACCGTACACCTCAGGATAGTTCTCTTCAGCTGTACCTGGGGACATCATCCAGATCCAGGTCCTCAGGGGACATAGCAAGGTACAGAAATAACTCAAGCCAACATGAATATCAGTGCAGCAGTAAAATAAACAGCAGGGTAAATATGTAAACCAGCTAGTGATATGCAAGTGAGAGTTTTAGTCATACTCAGGCTGAGACTACTACAGGATCAGTGTCGCAGAAACCATAGCAGTATTTTCTCGAAGAGCCAGTAAGGAACCGAAGCTCTGTATCAGAGTCTAAGGCACCGCCAGATAAAAGTATTTATATTATATTATATTCAGCCTTGATATGATAATACTCTCCCCATCCCATGTAATCTCACGTCACAGTTCCAGAATATATCAGGTACAAGTCACGCGAGTTTGAACTAATGCAATGAGTCAGGCTAGAATCTAAGCATATAAACTGGAAATGACATGAAAATGTAGCCTATACGGAATCACCAGGTATATCTCAGGCAATTATGTCATATGAAGAGTGTCAGGTGTCCTGGGTTGAGTAGTTAAACAAGTTACATGAGAATCTACCAGAAATCAAGTAAAATACTATAACCAGAAATCAAGTAAAATACTATAACAAAAAATATCTAAAAATTGGCAAGCTTTACTTGCCCACTGTTGTATAACTAGGTCCAGGAAACAGGTAGCAAGCTGCAAGTTTTAGGCAAGGTACACTTGCCTGTGGTTCCGGCTATGTTTGCGGCTCTGACTTCGGTTGGATTCGCAGACGATACTCTGGTTGCTGAAACAAACATCACCATCAGATCCAGAAAATATCAATCAGCTAGAAACGCCTGTCCTTGGGTCCAATTTGGAGACAAGGGCAAAAACGGCAGTTTCGGGCCAAAACGGGGTCCACCGGTGGGCCCGCTTTGCACCGAAAAATGCGTCAGGGTCAACGGTCTCCAAATTCACCAAACTTAGTGTCAACAGGTCAGAAACGCTGATACGAACCCAACGGAACTTTCAGAATTGAATTCCGATGAGCCGATCACAAAATCGCCCGTCGAACGGGGCCTGTGGGGCCCACGACACGCGATTTCGTCAACGTTCTCAGAATCGAACCAAACTTGACCCACAGGACCAGCGTATCGCTACGAGTCCGATGGCGCAAGTTTCGTTTTGATCCGACGGGTGTACACAAAGTTAGGGTAAATTGCAGAAAAGGCAGATACGGGACGATGTCCGCGGATACGCGTTGATTCTGGTGTGCACGCATACCCGAATCAGCTTCCGCAAAATCCTACACGTCCGTATCGACGACGCGCACGTATCTGTGAAGACCGCGCGCGACCAAGTCATCCCGTTTGGCGGAGCGTACTCAGTTCCGGGGTGAAACAGGGTCTGGTTTTTCCTATTTTTGGATCGCGGTGTGCGATCACCACAGGACGCGATGCCCCGAACAGTTTGTCCGGACACCGAGAGGGTCATACAGGCTTCGCAACGTAATTTGCAAAATCGAAAACAGAGCTACGAACAAAAAGTTACACGCACCTGAAGGGGACCCGAAAATCAGGGTCAAAATGTGTCCGACACGACACAGGACACGTGTCCTGTGTCGGACACGGGGGGGAATTTAGGGCTAGGGTTAGGGTTTGGGGGACGCTGGCCGAGCTCCAGCGGGGGAGGCCGAGCTAAGGCGGAGGGGGCTGGGGCACGGGCGGCCGGGGCTCGTCGGAGGCGGCGGGGGGATGCGGCGGAGCTGCACGGCGGAGGCGGAGCTGCACGGCGGAGGCGGCGCTGTTGCCGCTGCGGCTGCTGACTGCTGCTGTGGCATGCGGCGGAGGGGCGTGGGGGCTAGGGTGGCTGGGGACGGCGCTGCGGGGGAGGAGATGGCGGTGGCGAGCGGTGGTTACGGCGGCGAGGGCGACGGCGGCGTGGCGCTGTGGCGGTGGCTGAGGGAGAGTTCGGAGGAGGAGGAGGAGTTAAATAGGTGGCCAGGGGGCTGGGGGGGGCCGAGATGGGCGGAGCCAGGGCGTCGTGGCGGGCAGCGCGGAGCGAGGCGGGCGGAGCGGCGCCGGACGCGGGCACCGCCGGAGAACGCGGTGGGGCTGGGTTCGTGGGGAAGACGGGTACGCGCGGTGGGTCGGGTTCGGGCAGACCCGACCCGACCTGGTGGGGAGCGGGCTGGGTTCGGGTCTGTTGGGCCGGGCTGGGCCGGCCCAATGGGCTTTAGGGTTTATATAAAAAAATAATAATAATATTAATAATTATAATAATAATAAAATCAGTAATTAAATTAATAAATAAATAAATACTTTTTAGGCATTTTAAAAATAGGTCCGGGGTCCGATAAATTCCAGAAAAATTGCCCTAAGTCCAGTTTTTCATTTTACATCCAAAAATATTATTTTCATAATATTTTAATATCATTTATTATCATTTAAAAATTATTGAATAATTAAAACCCTATTTTTAAATTACAGAAAAAATCCCAGAAAATTCCAGAAAATTGTGAAAAATCCAGTTTTAAAATTTTGAAAAAATCAGGGGGTTTACAAGATGAAGGTAAGACAACAAGTCTTGGAGGAAGACAGTCATGAGAGATTCACGGACAATAGTCAGAATTATTGTCATTCAGGTTTGAAGACAGTCTGCGGGTTGGTGATATCTTAAATACAGCCTAAAGAAAATTCCAGGATGTAGCAGCAGAAGTTTGACAAGTCATCTAGTCAAAGTTGTCGCAAGATCAGCGAGAGAGACAAGTGTGTGTACACAAAGTTCGCTGATAAGAAATGAATCATCTTTTATATCTATGTGGATGACTTGGTAAATCCCAACTGTGGATATAAAAGTGTCACTAGAACAAAGATGTCCTTTTTTCAGACTCAGGACATAGGATTGCGGATGTCATCATAAGATATAAGATAATTCGGATGCCAGGTGGGCTTGCTCACTCAAAATCTCTCTGCATGAGAAGATTGGTCACACGCTTTGGTTATCAGGATCGATACGCCTCAGGTGTAACATGAAAATGGAGAAGCCTAATCCAAGGGAAAGCATCAGACAGTTGGTGTACTCGGCCATCATCAGGTGCATGATTCAAGCTGCGGGTACCACCAGGCCTGATATAACTCTCATTGTAGGGATGCTGAGTCAGTTCACAAGAAGTATGTGTGTTGTTGAACACTGAAAGCTGTGAAGAGAGTCGTCAGTATTCTCAAGTGGACTCAGTAGTATATCGGTACTACAATAATTATCTAGATATGATGGAAGATTTCATTGATGCCAGTTGGTGCTCAGGAAAGAAGAGTAAAAGATCCACATGAGTACGTGACTTCTCCAGGAGTGGTGTTGCTATATCGTGGAAGTCGAAGAAGCAGTCTTTACTCTCAGAGTTCTACGCACTATCAGCTGCAGCATATAAAGCAGGATGGCTCTACAAGCTCTCAGATAATCTTCCTATAGTTAGTACACAGGTTCGGGTGATACCGACATACTGTAAAAATCATGAAGCTACAACGGTGACATCTATTCATCTTTTCAAGTATTTGAAGAGAATTGTGTGGATAAAACACAGAAAAGTGAATGAGCGCAGCTAGCGTGGATCATTACAGTGGTTAATGTTTGGAGCCATGTAATTCTGACAGATCCGTTCATGATAGGCCTCAAGGGCCAGTACAAAATACTGAATGAGCGCAGCTAGCGTGGATCATTACAGTGGCTAAAAGATCAGAGTCAGGTGAATCTAGCAGATCCATTCATAATAGTCCTTAAGTGCCGGCTGATCGTAAGAACTATAAAGGAGCGTAGTACTCCATGCTACCGTGGGGTGTGTCACGACCCACGCCGGGTGTGAGGGTACGAGTATGTGGGTACGTCCAGCCTACGCCGCGACATCGGCGGTAGAACGATATCTAGGTCAATATAACAATCTATCAATCTCACACAAATATATAATATCATAGCATGTCAATGTATCTTAACTCCAATAAGAGGACAATGAATATGTATAATCATCAATCTCATAAATATACTCAATCACTGTAATCTATAAGGAAGATAAATGGCACGATAACGATATAAGAAAAACCAAGCGAGGCAAGAAATATACATCTCATCCAAAATTAGAGTCTAAGAGTCTAGCTATAGCAACACAATATAAGTCACAATATAATAAAACTCATAGTCTCAAAGTTAGAACAATCCACTACAAATGTAATACTACACTAGCTAAAACATTTCTGGTGTCTCCTCTATGGGAAGTGGCTCCTTCTGTGGCTCCAGAATATACCCATCACCTACTCCCAATCCATAATAAGTGGAACAAACTCCTCGAGATCCTCTGAAAAATATTATCCAGTCAGGAATGGAGCGAAACACATAAACTAACAGTAGTTCCCTTAAATTAACAAAGAGTATAAAAATAACAAGTAATGAAAATACAAGATGGAAAGTAATGTTAGAACAATAAGGAAACAGGTAAGGCAGATAATCATCTCTCAGGCAATAGTAAGCAGGTGAATATCAGTCTCATCACGCACAAGCTGGAATAGAATAATAAAGTAAACTAGTTAAGTGTTTGAAATATTAGTTTGTTATGTGATCGACTTGGGTACAAGATCAGGCTCTACCATATATGATTGACTATGCACAAGTACAGGTACGAGGATCAGGTCAATCACGAATTATTGACTATACACAAGTACATGTAAGGAGATCAGGTCAATCACATATGATTGACTATGCACAAGTATATGTAAGGAGATCAGGCTAATCATATATGGGAAGCTATGCACAAGTAATAAGATCAGCCTACGTGTGGTGAGGGTGATCTATGCAAAAGTAAGTGGGGTATGATCACATAACTTGCTAATACTTTCCCTGTCCCCCGACTAGTATAATGGATCCAACCATGACGCATTACGACACATGATTCATGGAGCAGGGGGCAAACATACTCTTGAATCGGTGTCTATACATGTACAAAAATCACAAGACATGTACAGGGTCCTCAAGAAAATAACATCTCATGACGGAATCCAAAATATACTAATCCATGTAACATCGTGTCAGAAATCAAGAACAACAGTACAAGCTGATATAATAATAATCATCAAAATAACAGAAACTGTCAGAGAATGTACTCGCCTGAGGTCCTGAGCAAAGAATAGTGAACAGAACCCAACTAGAGTCCAAGAGTCCTAAAATATGGAATATCAATGTTAATTGTTGATTTGGAATGATAATTAATATTAACTAAGGTGAACTATGATTTCTATGCCAAAACTAGGTCATGAAAGTCAAACTTGGTCAATATCTTGTTTTTAGGGTCAAACTAGTCATCACTAGACTATACCCAGGTTTCTTGGTCAATTATAGGGTATACCAGGTTATGGGCACTAGCATAACACACATACACTATATACCTTAATATCTAGGTGCTAGCTAAATTCAATACCTACAACTTAGCTATAAATAGCATTACCTTAGTATCACCCTAACCTAGTATTTGACTAATACCTTGGTACTAGTTCTCAATACCTTGGTACTAGGCAATACCTATTATCCCATAATACCTTACTAATATATACCAATATCTTAGTAACTCTAACACTGGTATTACCTATCCCTCGACTATGAACTTAATACTTACTTTATACCCCACATCTTAGGATAACTTAGTATCTTAGTATAACTCAATATACATACTACAAATATATATATATATCACTTTATCTAGTATCCTAACCTTAACTGATACTCACTCTAAAGTATACCCTCACCAATAACTCACTCCACTCACCCAATTACTTGCCTACACTCATGCCAACCATGACCTCACTGATACTCAAACATTTACTTCTAATGCTCTTCTACCACTCACTCATTCACTACTACCCATATACCTACACCTTCATTTGTTCCAACTTATGAGACACTCAGTTAGATTTTACCTCTGTGTACTGACACAGACTGGATACACACACTAAATACTCAATTATACTACAGTGCTCACACATACCTTGCACAGGTTCTTATCCACACTATAGTTCATTGCCTTCTCTGGTTAGGCAATAACTGACAATTTGGTTTGGAAACCAACTGCCAAATCCTATTTTGAAGCCTTAGTCTCTGATGCTCACTCTCAGTCTGCAATATCAATAATTGCCCCTTGCTGATACTGATGAATTGGCACCATCATTCTAACTCGTTACTCTTTCTCATAATAGTCCTACCTTTACACTCTAAACAAGTTCACTCCAGAGTTCCTAACATGCAATACAACCTTTGCACACCCTTGAACTCATTGCCCGACCATCCCCCAACACTATGCCAACACCAACACTCTACTGATACAACTGATGCTACATCTACTTGTTTCCTTGAAGGTACTGCACACCAGTGCCAATGCGGCTACCACCTGTGAACATCCCTCTTACTGAAATCCTCAAATGCATTACCTCACCACTCTAACCCTGATACCAAATGATACACCATCACTCATGGCCCACAACCCCCAATTCTGATTTGCTATGCTCTCTAAACACACTCTTACCTATCACCACCATACTACACTGCTCACTGGTATCTTGCTCCCACTGCTACTTAATAGTCTCTACTGAAACTAAGACAAGCCTGCACTCATAACCAATAAACCTGATCATAAGTTCAGTTGTCACGCCCCAGTCCCAAAATACGTAGGACTAGGACACGTAAGCATGCCAGCCGTATGAATATGGCACTCCAATATATGGAAACCATAACACACGTACGCTGTAATATGAATATCAAATCCACAAGTGGTATAAACCATCATAAATCACAGGGTAATAGCTAATCTCATCCACAAAAAATCAAATATAATGAATAACCAATATCTATAACCAGATCCCAAATGAAGTATCTAGAGATGACAGTCGGATGGAAATAAATCTACTGCCGAACTAGAATGAAGAATAAACAAGACAAATAATATAAATACAACCTCTAACAATCACGAGGCTCGAAGAGTAGACCTCTCGCAATATAAGTAGCCAGTCCGGATCTGCGCTCCTGTAAATACTCACGAACAATACACCTGGAAAGGGACCAGGTCCTCAGAGGGATATAACAAGATACACAGAAGCATGCCATAAAGTAAATACTGAATAAATAAAAAGGGGTGCGCTAACCATCTAAGTGAATGCAAATTTTTGAGGACAACTTTGAGTGTATGGGAAAGTGTAGGTAGACATATGCTGACGTAATTCACCAATCGTGACAACTGGCTAGTATATGCCACATATGCCCCCATAGGAGGGCGCTCAGTAATAACGTCCATCTCTGAAGAGCATGTAATCTGTATAATATATCGTCCATATCGCTCCGAAGAACGTTGCATCAGTGTAGTATATATCGTCCATATCACTCCGTCGAGTGTGGCAGCAGTGTAAAGGAAGTGGGTGTCCCATACGCCTACTAGTCGTCCTTCCCGCCCAATGATCTATGCATGTTGTATCCACAACACGCCTTAGCTACTATGCCGCGGCGTCGTAACTCTGGCTCATAGTCTATCGTTAGAATAGTAGTCCAACCTTACAACCAAACAAGGACAAGGATTGGGCCATCGTACCACGATAGTCTATGCTCCGCATACTTTTAACTGCTAAGTCTTCTAACATGCATCACTATTAGCAGTTATACCCTATCCGTCACACGCCTACACGTACAGGTGGCCAACCACATACGCAAGTCCGCTCCCTATATGAGACTCACAATACATGTAAGAAATGTGTCAAGGCCTGGGAGTCATACCAATAACTCCACAACTTTAGGTGGGTCTACTAGACACTAGGTCAGACACTATCCTAACGTCAATGCCTCCGTTGACTGCACCCGAGTCTCTCCCGGACACGCACAGTTATATAATATAAATATGCAAATAATAATACAGAATTTAAACAGTACAACAAGGCAAGGTATACTTGCCTGGCAAGAGAGTTGCAGAGTGAAATGTCCAGATGTCAAATACCAAGAGTCAGAAACTACGGCCTCAGAATGAACGTCTCCGGATGCTGAAATAGATATCACCAACGTTCCCAGAATAAGCAAAATAGCTAGAAAGCAAATCCCTTTCGTCCAATTTGGATACAGGGGCAAAACGGTAATTTTGGGTCAAAGCGGGCTCCACATGTGGGCCACTTTGCACCAAAAAGTATGCCAAGGGTAACAGTCTCTAAATGGGATAAATTATAGGTCAAATAAACTCTAAATGTCAATACGAACTCAACGGTATGTCCAGATGTGGATTCCGGTAAGCCGAACACATATTCGCCCAAAAAGTCAACCGTGGGGTCCGCCAATTGGCGACTTGGTCAACTGTCTCAGAATTGCGTAAAAATTGGGTCACAGGACCAGCGCGTTACCACGAGTCCAGTGACACAAGTTTCGTCTCAATCTGACGAGCGTGCACAAAATATGCACGACTTTCACAAAAGTTGCGACACGGGAATTGTCCGCGGATACGGGCTGATTCCGACGCTCACACGCGTCCGAATTAGTTTTCGCGAACTCTCATATGTCCGGGTACACTGCGCGCACCATCTGGTATATTTGGTACACAGCGGGGCGGTCCCGTTTGGTGGGGCGCGCTCCGTTTTACAACTTTCAAAAATATGGAAAAAGTATATTTTCGGGTTTTTCCAATTAATTAAATTCCACATACAACAGTTAATAGAATAATGTAAATGACAAAAAATAAACTAGGACAAGTGGTCTTCGCATACCAACAAGAAAAACCGGATTCAGATCTCTGTGGTGGGAGATACGAATCCGAGAACAGGGGTGGTTGCAACATAATTTTTGGAATTTGGAAAGTGGTCATTTTTTTTCGACTTGGCGTCAATTTTTTACCTAGGTTTGCGCACTGTTCGAGATAAACTAATCTATAGGATGGGAAGGGGGATAGATGAGGATCATACCGGTGAAGACGGGGTCGAGTTGGGTCCAGCGAGGGAGCGAGAATCGAGGCGGGAACACATGTATGCTGTTTATCAGTTTCTGTTGTGCGGCCGGCGGCTCCGGCGCATGGCGGCAGCGGGCTCCGGTGGCGCGGCGGCGGCGTCGAGGTGGAGAGGGAGGATTACGGTTAGGGCTTTGTCGAGGAGAATATATATAGGGAAGAGAGGGAGAGGGACAATCGCGAGCGGGGGGATTATGTCCGCGCGGGGGGGGGGGGGGCTTAGCAGCTGATGTTGCGGCTGCTGTTTGGTTATATATATGCTAACGGGTTGCGGATCGAGCTCAAGCGGGTTTGGGTTAGATGGGTTAGGGTTTTGATTCAATTAAGAATCTTTTTCTTTTTCTTTTTCTTTTTCTCTATTTTTCCTTTTTCATTTCTTTCTCTTTCTATTTCTTTTATAAATATATATATATATATATATATATATATATATATATATATATATATATATACATAGAAAAATTCTAGAATTATGTTAATGCATACCATTAAGCTAGCAACCGTCCAAAGGGTCTCCTATATGAAATAAATTAGGAAAAATTTCTAATGGTTTCATAAATCCCCTAAATGCACAAACACCCAAAATAAAAATTAAATAAAAATCTATTTCTCCTAATTAGCCACTAATTACTACAATTAAATTAATAATTAATAATAATAAAAAATAAATACGGATTTTAGGATCAGGGGTTTTACATCCTACCCAACTTATAAAAATTTCGTCCTCGAAATTAAAATTAAGCCGCGGTAGAAAGTCAAGGATGGTATAAGATTTGTATTGTTTAAAATGCAAGGCTAGGTTTAAATGGGTGGACTATGTTCCGCGTTGCACATTCCAAAGATTATGGAGAAGAATCCACATGAACGAAAAAAATAGGTTTCTTCATGTGTCGTGTCCAATGGTGGGGACACCTTAATGCACTTTTGCATAAAAGCACCCAACAATTAGAAAAATTGCACTTAAATAATCAAAATTAATGCTCAAGGCGTTCGAAAATTAATTAGAAGTACATGGGGCTAAAATTAGGTAGACGCAAGTGTCATGGGCATAGAGGGCTCATGATAGAATATTATCATAGATTGGGTTGTACGAGACGGGTCAAAATTGTGTCTCCAAATTTCGATTGGAACGCATAAGGATACAAAGTTAGAATTATTTTAGGATTAAGAAATAACATCTGCGACGAATATTATGCGACTAAAATGTAGCACAAGAAAGCATAATTATAAGTTACACAAAAGGTCAGAATAGAAGGCGGACATGTCTAGGACAAGGGTGTAGAATTTGTAGGAAGGCAATGACTAGTGAAGTGCTCCAATTATCGATGCATTGGTAAGGTGCGCTAAGTGGTACAAATATTAAAATAAAAATACTGTATTCTATTTCTAATTGGATTCACCCTAGCCTTAGTCTCACTATCCAAGCCAAGTAGGTCTAAATCTTGGGTGAGAGGATTTTACAATCCAGCCAACTTAAAACAATTTTATCCTCAAAATTAAATAAGGCATAATTTATTAATCCTTTATGTACATAGGGCAAGTTAATCGCAATCTCTTTGCGATGATTACAATCATCATCATATCCATCGCAATCACTTCAAGGTTAAGATAATCACTGTTCCAATCAAAATTCAACCTATTGTAATCTCTTCTCACTTTTTTAAATTATTAATATCCAAATTTAAATTAATTCCATATAACATCTTCAAGAATTAAACACGCATATGAATTTTACATCACGATCTCCCGTTATCATAATCTCCGCTAAAAACAATTCTAGTCCAATATTATTCCTATTGTTCCCTTATGAATTTTGTATCCTTCAAATCTTTAAATTTAATTCACCTCCCCAATAATTCCAATAGAAAATCCAGCAATCAAAATTTAACTTTTAATTCAAATCATCCAATTATAAAATTTTATCTCTACTTCACCAATTGTTCAAGCCTAGGATTCTATATTTATCCTTAAGGTTTAAGTCAATGATTCAATCTTCAACATTCAAACTTCAAATCATGCGCTCAAGGTATAAATATTTGATCCTCCATATCGAGATTTCAAATTTCATTAAATCTTCATCATCGTAATCATTCTTTTTTAAAATTCTCAATATTAAAGTGACTTGAACCTCCCAATCTAGTCTTGCTCGATCGCAAAGAAATTCCTCTCAAGTTGCCAATGCAACTTCTTCCCAACTTAGGATTTACCCATCTACCATATAAGGCTATACATTTAAGAAATCCTCCTCAAATTATTTAATCATGTTATTCAATCCTCAAATTTTTTTTTACACCAATTATATCACATATGATACGCCCTTAATCAATTTATAAAAGATAGTCACCAAATAATGCGATTGGCCTATGGGTATCTCTTGTACTACATGTATATCAACTTATACTAAGCACGAGGTTTCGTCTTTCCGAAATAAGGGAAGACGGATAGCAATAATAAAGAGTTCAAGGGGGAGGTTCTAGAATAGAAGTATGGGGATCAAGGCGTTTAAAGAATTCAATGGGAATTGTCAAGGCAGTCGTGGATTGAAATCCTATTTTGGTAATTTCTTATTTATATGCAAGTATCAGTACAATTATGTAACTGCTACGATATACTCAGGCATGTCTAGAGGGCAGTACATTCGTCTACTAGACACTACGTATCTCAATCCACGTAAAGTAGTTATACGAAGGGCGAACCAAGCGCACTAAGGTTAGCTAGACCTTAATATACGGATTCTGAAACGTATTAGTGTATGCATCCACTAATACATATGTTGTGAATAAGCTTGATAAAAGAATAAGCTTGCAAAACTAGGCTATAAAATAGCAGCATAAGTCAAGGTAGTATAAAAGGTAAATGCGCTAGATCATGATGAAATAAGGTACAAATAATTCAAGTTCACAAACAAAACAAAATAAGACTCTACAGTCCCTACCATCGTAGTACTAACACCTTGTCTAAGCTGCTAGTCGACAAAATAGGGGTGTGGGACTTTAAGTTCTACCATCAGAATAAACAATATTGTTTTATGCAAGCATATAGCTAATATCATTCAATTATACTACAATAATAGTTCAAAAGACTATGTGTCACTAGGTTGTGAGGCATACTACCCAACTTAAAATAATTATCTAATACTGTGATAGTCTTAAGGGGGTTCTACAAAATAATATTATCCTTGCAAATAAAGCATAACTCTTATTGGGGTTTACGAGAAAATCAGCCTATTGCATTATATCGGTAATTGTCACCTTAAGTTTTAACCATAGTGCTCATAGAACAAGTGTCAATAGTAAGAATGGAAGAGCTACTGGTTCTTAAGTGAAAAGAGGATATACCTATTTTAGGTTATGGATACGGATTATGCGATTTAAAACTAAGGGTAATCATCAAGTTACAATCTACAAGAATAACTCAAAACTATCAAATTCTAACTATCAAGCACAACTTTTCAAAGTTTAACATTGACAACTATAATCCTAGCAAACTACATATCCTTAACATGAGAGAATTCACTTGGCCTACAATCGAAAGTGTCAGGTGGCACGAGTTGAAAGGTTGAAGAAGAAAAAGCATAACTAGTCGTCGCAAAATAGCGAGCGCTAAGGTTACAGAGGGACAAGATATGAAATATAAAATAGGGGCTCTAGATAGCATCATGGTTTCTTAAGGAAAGGTAACATGCTAATCTCTATGTTCAAGGTATGATCGAGGAAATACTATATTCATTTCTCTCGGCTTCCTAGGGTACTGTCTGCTAATATTCAGTCAAGAATCAAGGTAAAGTTCTATCATACTATCTCACTATAAAAGTTAGGGTTGGTCCTAACATTCCACCTTGGATTTCTATTGGTTTCTCAATGCTAGGATAAAACAGTATGGTCAACTCTCTAACTAACTGTAAACCCCCTGATTTTTCAAGAATTTTAAAATCAATTTTTCATAAATTTTTTAGAATTTTCTGGGATTTTTTAACTAATTAAAACTAAGGTATTTTGAAATTAAACAATTTTTAAATGATGTTAAATAAATATTAAAATATTATGAGAATAATATTTTTGGGTGTAAAATAAAATAATAGACATAGGATAATTTTCCGAAAATTTATTGGACCCTGGAAACAATTTTAAAGACCTAAAAACTAAGTTTTTAAATAAACCAAAATTAAACCCTAGAAATAAACCAGGTTTATTCCTGAACCAACCGGTTTAGCGAACCAAAACCAACCAGAACCGGATCGGTCTAACTGAACCGAACCCAATTCCTATCGGGTCGGGTTCGGATCTAAACCTGACCCGAAACCCGAGAACCCAAACCCGCACCCATGCCTTAGTGGATCGGGTCGGATCCCCATCCGCCCGACCCGGACCCGAACCCGACCCGAGAACTAAATCCCTAACCCCTCTTTCCCCCGACGGTTTGACTTCGGTAACCGTCGTCGATCGTCGTGATCCCCGCCGGCAGTTACGACCAGTACTGCACCCCAGCGCCGCTCCGGCTCCCCTGCAACGCCTGCCGCTCCGCCTCCCCTGCCAGCAACGGCCGCCGCTCCCTCTCCCTCTCGCCTCTATAAAAATCCCTCTCCACCCAGAAACCCACCACCGTAGTCCCCGTCGAGCCCTCCGCTGCCACCGTCGTCTCCGACGAAGCCCCGTCCTCCAGTCGTCTCCACCACCGATTCCCGGCCACCCGACCACCGCCTCCACTCCCTGAGCTTCGCCCCGACCTCGACGAACCCCCGCAGCGCCTCAGCCGACTCGTCGATCCGACCCCCGGCATCTCTGTCTCTGCCCTAGCCGCTGCAGCAGCTCCACCTCGCCGCCGACGACCCGCCAGAGCCAGCTCTGCCTCCGCCAGTACGCCACCCCCTCCGGTGAAGCTCCGGCCAGCTCCGGCCGCCCTGAGCAGCCGTCAAAACCCTAACCCTAGAACAGCACAGTACTGTGTCGAGTGGTATCACGTCGCCTCACGGACACGATGAATCCTAGTCTTCGTAGCCCTGTTCAGGTATCCTTTTCTCTCTCCTCATTGCCCCATTTTTTGTTCCGTCTATTGTGACGCGAACTGTGATCCAAAATCAGGAAAAATAATACCCCATTTCCCCCCGAAACTGAGTGCGCCCTGCCAAACGGGACGACTTGGTCGCATGCGGTCTTTACCTAAATGTGCGCACCATTGATACGGACTTGCGAGATTTTGCAGAAGTTGATTTGGATGTGCGTGCACACTGAAATCAACGTGTAAACGCCGATACGCCCCGTATCGGCTTGTACTAGAACTTGTTGTCACTTTCTGTTTATACGTCGGATCGAAACGAAACATGCGCCATCGGACTCGTAGCAATACGCTGGTCCTGTGACCCAAGTTTGGTTCGATTCTGAGAACGTTGACAAAATTGTGTATCGTGGGCTCCACGGCTCCACTTGACGGGCGATTTTGGGATCGGCTCATCGGAATTCAATTCTGGAAGTTCCGTTGGGTTCATATCATCGTTCTGGACTTGTTGACACCAAGTTTGAAGAATTTGGAGACCATTATTTCTGATACATTTTTTGGTGTGAAGCGGCCCACATGTGGACCCAGCTTTGACCAGAAACTGTCATTTTTGTCCCTGTGTCCAAATTGGACTCAAGTACAAGCGTTTCTAGCTATTTGATATTTTCTGAATCTGATGGTGATGGTTATTTCAGCAATCGGAGCAGTACCTGCAATTCCCACTGAGACCAGAGCTACAGTTGGAGCCAGAACCCCAGGCAAGTGTACCTTGCCAACCTTGCAATTTTGTTACTTATTTTCTTGACCTAATTAATTGTTGTACATGCTTAACCTAGGACCATGTGACATTACTTAGCTTCAGATTAATATTCGGGTGTCAACCCTGTACGCAGAGTTGTGTAACGTCACTTAGAGATGGATACCGAGACCCTATACTTTTCGTGCTTGCATTATCAAGTACGTCATAACCCAGGACACCTGACACTATTCTTGAGATAGAATCTTCCTGAGATATTTATGGTGATTCTGTATAGGTTACAGGTTTCATGACATATTCTTTTGCTTAGATATTATATGACTGGATGCATTAGTTATAATCCTACGTGGCATGGTCATGAGACATCGTGGACATGAGACGTATGATTACATTGGGTGGGGAGAGACATACAAGCTACAGGTTGATTATATTATGACTGTGTCGTAGTCTCTCTCTGAGCTAGACAACTGCATGATATCTCTGCTACCGGCTCCCCGACACTGAGCTTGTAGTGGTCTCAGCCTGAGTTCTAGTGATGCTCTCATCTTGCATATCACTTTGCTGGTTATATAGTTTACCCTATTGTTTTATTTATTGATGCACTACATTATTTATGGCTTGAGTTATTTTGTACCTTGCTATGTCCCCTGAGGACCTCGATCCGGATTATGTCCCCAGGTATAGCAGACGAGATCCACACCGAGGTATACGAGACATGAGCATTAGCAGGAGCATGCACTGGAGCAGTACCAGATCCAATAGATGAGTGATCCCCGAGGATATCTTTTGAGTATATGCTTTATCCATACTCAGTATTTGCAGTTGTTATCTTTATTCTGTATCTTGACTATTGTATCAGACTTGTTATCGGGTTGTCCCCCGATTTAATTACTTATGACTTGATGATGTTTAAATTTCCTTTTATGGATATTGATGTATTCATTCTGTGGATGAGATTAGTAGACCCTTATTATTGTAATACAGCTTAAGTACATCCTGATGGGTCAATTAAATTAGGTTTGCCCATCGGTGTGTGCGGCTGGCCATTGCCACGTGGCTAGTCCCTCGATATTTTGGGACTGGGGCGTGACATGGTTTTTGTGGTGGCCCATGCAGGTCAACGACTAAATTGGTTCGGTTTCAACTTAGGGACCAAGCAAGCCTGCAATAAGAATATGATAAGTTTTTAGGATCTCATCCACTTGCTTAAATCGTTCTTGATATCTATCTCGGATTTGAATTAATTCCTTGACTCGCATTCTGCCTTGATTCCTGTGTGCCTCTTATCATTTATTTTGGATGCAGAGTAATGGATTCACCAGCAAGCGACGAGATTCCTGCAGGAACATCACAAGGAGTTGTGGTTACCCATGAAGAAGAAGCGACACCAGTAGGTGAAGGTTAATCAGCTCAACAACGCTGTCAAGCAAATCAGTATACCACGAGAATCCAGCAAGATGATATACCACCAGCTCCAGGAGGGTATCAGCCGAGGCCACCTTTGATACCCCAGGCACTACTCTTCCAGCAGGCTCAGCAGCAGTAGAGGAATCGACTGCGAGGACGCGGACAAGCCCTGGCGATGACCTTAGAGAACGTGCAGACTCGTGGATTAGCTAATGCGCGTAAGTTTTCGTAGCTATCTCGTCTAGTATTTCTTTAGCTCATGCCTATTGGTTCGTGACCTTAGCCTAAACCTGGTAGTTTTAAACTTGCTAATAATTGCTAACCTAGTGATAACCTAGTATATTTTTAAGTGATAACCTAGTTTTTCTAAACTGTAGTTTTCTAGATTTCCTGTACTCCGGAAAATTGCATAACTTTTATTGCTTAGGGAAATAATTTTCCCTATGTGTTTTTCTTAAACCCTCAACCTTGATTCTTCTTGATAGTGATGTGCTTCGAACAATACTAGCAACCGTGTCATCTCTGTTGACCGGTTATTCTTTGATTGCGAGGACGTAATCCTCTTAAGGGGGTAGATTGTAAACTACCTGATTTTTCAAGAATTTTAAAATTAATTTTTTATAATTTTTCTGAAATTTTCTGGGACTTTTTAACTAATTAAAACTAAGATATTTTAAAATTAAATAATTTTTAAATGATGTTAAATAAATATTAAAATATTATGAGAATAATATTTTTTGGTGTAAAATGAAATAATAGACATAGGGTAATTTTTTGGGAATTTATTGGACCCCGAAAACAATTTTAAAGACCTAAAAACTAAGCTTTTAAATAAACCAAAATTAAATCCTAAAAATAAACCCGGTTTATTCCTGAACCAGCCGGTTTAGTGAACCAAACCAACCCAAACCGGACCGGTCTAACTGAACCGAACCCAATTCCTAGCGGGTCGGGTCGGATCTAAACCCGACCCGGAACCCGAGAACCCAAACACGCACCCATGCCTTAGTGGATCGGGTCGGATCCCCATCCGCCCGACCCGGACCCGAACCCGACCCGGGAACTAAATCCCTAACCCCTCTTTCCCCCGACGGTTCGACTTCGGTAGCCGTCGTCGACCGCCATGATCCCCGCCGGCAGTTACGACCAGTACCGCACCCCGGCGCCGCTCCGGCTCCCTCGCAACGCCTGCCGCTCCGCCTCCCCTACCAGCAACGACCGTCGCTCCCTCTCCCTCTCGCCTCTATAAAAACCCCTCTCCGCCCAGAAACCCGCCACCGTCGTCCCCGTCGAGCCCTCCGCTGCCACCGTCGTCTCCGGCGAAGCCCCGTCCTCCAGTCGTCTCCACCACCGATTCTCGGCCACCCGACTACCGCCTCCACTCTCTGAGCTCTGCCCCGACCTCGATGAACCCCCGCAGCGCCTCAGCCGAATGGTCGACCCGACACCCGGCGTCTCCGTCTCTGCCTTAGCCGCCGCAGCAGCTCCACCTCGCCGCTGACGACCCGCTAGAGCCAGCTCCGCCCCCGTCCGGCGAAGCTCCTGCCAGCTCTGGCCGCCCTGAGAATCCGTCGAAACCCTAACCCTAGAACAGCACAGTACTGTGTCGAGTGGTATCGTGTCGCCTCGGGGACACGAGGAATCCTAGTCTGCGTAGCCCTCTTTAAGTATCCTTTTCTCTCTCTTCGTTGCCCCATTTTCTGTTCTGTCTGTTGTGACGCGAACCCTGAGTGACCCTCTCGATGCCCGTGCAACCCGCTCAGTGTGTCGCGTACTGTGGTGATCGCGAACTGCGATCCAAAATCAGAAAAAATAATATCCCATTTTTCCCGGAATTGAGTGCGCCCCGCCAAACGGGGCGACTTGGTCGCATGCGGTCTTCACCAAAATGTGTGCGCCGTTGATACGGACGTGCGGGATTTCGCAGAGGTTGATTTGGATGTGCGTGCACACCGGAATCAACGCGTATCCACCGACAACGCCCCGTATCGGCCTGTTCTAGAACTCATTGTAACTTTGTGTACATACGTCGGATCGAAACGAAACTTGTGCCATCGGACTCGTAGCAATACGCTGGTTCTATGACCCAAGTTTGGTTCGATTCTGAGAACGTTGACAAAATTGCGTATCGTGGGCCCACGGCTCCACTTGACGGGCGATTTTGGGATCGGCTCATCGGAATCCAATTCTGGAAGTTCCGTTGGGTTTGTATCATCGCTCTGGACTTGTTGACACCAAGTTTGACAAATTTGGAGACTATTATTTCTGATACGTTTTTCGGTACGAAGCGGCCCACATGTGGACCCAGCTTTGACCTGAAACTGTCATTTTTGCCCCTGTGTCCAAATTGGACTCAAGGACAAACGTTTCTAGCTATTTGATATTTTTTGAATCTGATGGTGATGGTTATTTCAGCAACCGGAGCAGTACCTGTAATTCCCACTGAGACCAGAGCTATAGTTGGAGCCAGAACCCCAGGCAAGTATACCTTGTCAACCTTGCAATTTTGTTACTTATTTTCTTGACTTAATTAATTATTGTACTTGCTTAACCTAGGACCGTGTGACATTACTTAGCTTCCGATTAATATTTGGGTGTCAACCCTGTACGCAGAGTTGTGTAACGTCACTTAGAGATGGATACTGAGACCCTATACTTTTCGTGCTTGCATTATCAAGTACGTCATAACCCAGGACACCTGACACTATTCATGAGACAGAATCTTCCTGAGATATTCATGGTGATTTTGTATAGGATACAGGTTTCATGACATATTCTTTTGCTTAGATATTATATGACTGGATGCATTAGTTATAATCCTACGTGGCATGGACATGAGACATCGTCGATATGAGACGTATGATTACATTGGGTGGGGAGAGACACACATGCTACAGATTTATTATATTATGACGGTGTCGTAGTCTCTCTCTGAGCTAGACAACTGCATGATATCTCGGCTATCGGCTCCCCGACACTGAGCTTGTAGTGGTCTCAGCCTGAGTTCTAGTGATGCTCTCATCTTGCATATCACTTAGCTGGTTATATAGTTTATCCTATTGTTTCATTTATTGTTGTACTGCATTATTTATGGCTTGAGTTATTTTTTACCTTGCTATGTCCCCTGGGGACCTGGATCCGGATTATGTCCCCAGGTATAGCAGACGAGATCTACCCCGAGGTATACGAGACAGGAGCATTAGCAGGAGCAGGCACTAGAGCAGTACCAGATCCGGTAGACGAGTGATCCCCGAGGATATCTTCTGAGTATATGCTTTATCCATACTCAGTATTTGCAGTTGTTATCTTTATTTTGTATCTTGACTATTGTATCAGACTTGTTATCGGGTTGTTCCCCGATTTAATTACTTGTGACTTGATGATGTTTAAATTTCTTTTTATGGATATTGATGTATTCATTCTGTGGATGAGATTAGTAGACCCTTATTGTTGTACTACAGCTTAAGTACATCCTGATGGGTCCATTAAATTGGGTTTGCCCATCGGTGTGTGCTGCTGGCCATTGCCACGTGGCTAGTCCCTCGATATTTTGGGACTGGGGCGTGACACTAACTCTAGTAGAATCCATGCTACTCTCAAGTCATTCATGAATTATAGCAAGGGATACTGGTAAACCAGTCTATAGATAAGGGGATGCTAGGGTTTACTAAATATTCTAAACTTAGTGAGGTATCAATACTCTAGTCGTATTCTTCGTAGGTGTGTTACCCTAATTATCATCTTAACAACAGGGATTCCTATATTCTAGGAGAGGCTATACTCAAGGAACTATTAGGGGAGCACATGAATCAAGCAAGATGCAGTTATTAAAATAGAACAGATTGGAAGGAAGATAAGTCATAGTCAATTGTGGATGAGATCCTATACTCTAATCCTAGGTGCAGGCTTGCTCGGTACAGTGACGTAACCGAGACAATATGCTCTGACCTGCATGGGCCACCACTAAAAAGATGTCACGCCCCAGTCCGAAAATACGTAGGACTAGGACACGTAAGCATGCCAGCCGTATGAATATGGCACTCCAATATATGAAAACCATAACACACGTACGCTGTAATATGAATATCAAATCCACAAGTGGTATAAACCATCATAAATCACAGGGTAATAGCTAATCTCATCCACAGAAAATTAAATATAATGAATAACCAATATCTGTAACCAGATCCCAAATGAAGTATCTAGAGATGACAGTCGGATGGAAATAAATCCATTGCCGAACTAGAATGAAGAATAAACAAGACAAATAATATAAATACAACCTCTAACAATCACGAGGCTCGAAGAGTAGACCTCTCACAATATAAGTAGCCAGTCCAGATCTGCGCTCCTGCAAATACTCACGAACAATACACTGTAAGGGTACCAGGTCCTCAGAGGGACATAACAAGATACATAGAAGCATGCCATAAAGTAAATACTGAATAAATAAAAAGGGGTGCGCTAACCATCTAAGTGAATGAAAATTTTTGAGGACAACGTTGAGTGTATGGGAAAGTGTAGGCTAGACATATGCTGACGTAATTCACCAATCGTGACAACTGACTAGTATATGCCACATATGCCCCCATAGGAGGGTGCTCAGTAATAACGTCCATCTCCGAAGAGCATGGCATCTGTATAATATATCGTCCATATCACTCCGAAGAACGTGGCATCAGTGTAGTATATATCGTCCATATCACTCCATCGAGTGTGGCAGCAGTGTAAAGGAAGTGGATGTCCCATACGCCTACTAGTCGTCCTCCCCGCCCAATGATTTATGCATGTTGTATCCACAACATGCTTTAGCTACTACACCGCAGCGTCGTAACTCTGGCTCATAGTCTATCGTTAGAACAGTGGTCCAACCTTACAAGCAAACAAGGACAAGGATTGGGGCCATCATACCACGATAGTCTATGCTCCGCCTACTAATAACTGGTAAGTCTTCTAACATGCATCACTATTAGCAGTTATACCCTATCCGTCGTACGCCTACACGTACAGGTGGCCAACCACATACGCAAGTCCGTGCCCTACATGAGACTCACAACACGTGTAAGAAATGTGTCAAGGCCTGGAAGTTATACCAATAACTCCACAACTTTAGGTGGGTCTACTATACACTAGGTCAGACACTGTCCTAACGTCAATGCCTCCGTTGACTGCACCCGAGTCTTTTTCGGACGCGCACAGTTATATAATATAAACATACAAATAATAATACAGAATTTAAACAGTACAACAAGGCAAGGTATACTTGCCTGGCAAGAGAGCTGCAGAGTGAAATGTCCAGATATCAAATACCAAGAGTCAGAAACTACGACCTCAGAATGAACGTCTCTGGATGCTGAAATAGACATCACCAACGTTACCAGAATAAGCAAAATAGCTAGAAAGCACTTCCCTTTCGTCCAATTTGGATACAGGGGTAAAACGGTAATTTCGAGTCAAAGCAGACTCCACATGTGGGCCATTTTGCACCAAAAAGTGTGCCAAGGGTAACAGTCTCTAAATGGGACAAATTATAGGTCAAACAAACTCTAAATGTCAATACGAACTCAACGGTATGTCCAGATGTGGATTCCGGTGAGCCGAACACATATTCGCCCTAAAAGTCAACCGTGGGGCCCGCCAATTGGCGACTTGGTCAACTGTCTCAGAATTGCGTGAAAATTGGGTCACAGGACCAGCGCGTTACCACGAGTCCAGTGGCATAAGTTTCGTCTCAATCTGACGAGCGTGCACAAAATATGCACGACTTTCACAAAAGTTGCGACACGGGAATTGTCCGCGGATACGGGCTGATTTCGACGCACACACGCGTCCGAATCAGTTTTCGCAAACTCTCACGTGTCCGGATACACTGTGCGCACCGTTGGTACATAGCGGGGCGGTCCCATTTGGCGGGGGCGCGCTCCGTTTCATAACTTTTGGAAATCTGGAAAAAGTGTATTATTAGGTTTTTTCAATTAATTAAATTCCACATACAGCAGTTAATAGAATAATGTAAATGACAAAAAATAAACTAGGTCAAGTGGTCTTCGCATACCAACAAGAAAAACAGGATTCAGATCTCTGTGGTCGGAGATACGAATCCGAGAACAGGGGTGGTTGCAACATAATTTCTGGAATTTAGAAAGTGGTCATTTTTCTTTGACTTGGCGTCGATTTTTTACCTAGGTTTGCGCATTGTTCAAGATAAACTAATCTATAGGATGGTAAGGGGGATAGATGAGGATCATACCGGTAAAGGCGGGGTCAAGTTTGGTCCAGCGAGGGCACGGGAATCGAGACGGGAACACATGTACATTGTTTATCAGTTTCTGTCTAGCGCGCAGCGGCGTCGCGATGTGCGGCCGGCGGCTCCGGCGCATGGCGGAGGCCTGGGGCTCCGGTGGCGCGACGGCGGCGTCGAAGTGGAGAGGGAGGATTAGGGTTAGGGCTTAGTCGAGGAGAATATATATAGGGAAGAGAGGGAGAGGGACAATCGCGAGGGGGGGGGATTATGTCCGCGGGGGGGGGGGGGGGGGGGGGGGGGGGGGCTTAGCAGCTGATGCTGCGGCTGCTGTTTGGTTATATATAGGCTAACGGGTCGCCGGTCGGGCTCAAGCGAGTTTGGGTTAGATGGGTTAGGGTTTGGATTCAATTAAGAATCTATTTCTTTTTCTTATTTCTTTTTCTCTATTTTTCCTTTTTCATTTCTTTCTCTTTCTCTTTCTTTTATAAATATATATATATATATATATATATATATATATATATATATATATATATATATATATATATATATATATAGAAAAATCCTAGAATTATATTAATGCATACCATTAAGCTAGCAACCGTCCAAAGGGTCTCCTACATGAAATAAATTAGGAAAAATTCCTAATGGCTCCACAAATTCCCTAAATGCACAAACACCCAAAATAAAATTTTATTTCTCCTAATTAGCCACTAATTACTACAATTAAATTAATAATTAATAATAATAAAATAAATATGGATTTTAGGATCAGGGGTTTTACATCAGTCACTTACAAGACTTACAACACCCCTCACTAATTGTTCTCCTAGAATCACTCAAGTTTTCCACTGCAGATACTCGAGTAAACAACTCCAGTACCTGAACTACTAATCCTCCCACTGACACTGCCTGATACTTCCTCCAATTGCACAATATCTCTAATCTGCAACAACTCCAATATGCACTGTCATAGCACATAAACCACACCCTCCACCTTACTTCTTCTCCTAACCTTGAGCAATGCTCGAGCTCCCTATGGACCTCCAACCCACTGCTTTTATCTGCCTGCACCTACAATACCTGCCCCTTGTTGTTCACTTGAAACCGAGCTCCCAGTTTAGTATAACCCCCCTAACTGATACACCACTCCACTCATCACAGACATCCACTTATACATAATTTAATGTATAACACAATACCAACATTCCAACTCCAAAGTCATGTGTACTCCCTTCTACTACATCAATACCAACTTCAACCACAACAATTAGCATTAACAGCAGCTACCACCCCAGCTGCACTAACCCGAGCACCCTACCATCATGCACACACATACACACATATACGTAATATATATATATATATATATATATATATATATATATATACAACACTTACATATATGTACATGACACACACAACTCAATATGCATTGTCTCAAACACCTAGAGCTCAAACTTATGATACTACATGATACTCAATGATACACCCTCAAAACTCATTGATACACCAATCTATTTACCTAGAATCAATTCTAATATATATAATTTGGTATAAAATCAATCAGGATAGTGAAATACAATGCAAACCATAAAGAAACACCAATTAAATAAAATTACAAATACCGACACGCACCAAGTCGTATCATGATACGGTCTTCCCGTATCATATTGTAAACACGTACACCCTCAAAATATATGAATAAAAGCCTCTAACAACCAATAGACCTATTCTCAAACACTTGATACACCAAATTAGGGTTTTCCCTAATTTGAGCACAAAACTCAATGTAGAAGTCGAAATATGAATTGTTAGAAGTCAAAACTTTATCCTATGGGTAGCCCTAATGCATGGGTGTATTCCTAGTGCTCAAATGCAATAATTAGAACCTAATTAGGGGGAAAAAATTAGAATTATACCTATTGGGATATAGAATTCCAATGCAAAGTCAAGTGGACACGATTTGGGCACAAGCTTCTAATCCAAAGTCATTTTTTTTCAATGCTCCTTGCAACCCAAGCTTCTAGGCTCCTTAGATGATGAATATGGAAGGGATTGTAAGTGGTTTGGTGGAATTTGGTGGAGGAATGAATCAATTTGGAGAAGAACATCAATTGGGAAGGAAATGGAATAAATAATAATGAGGAGAGAGAATCTCCCCCCCCCCCTATTCTAGGGACAGCCACATGTACTAGGGTTAGGTCATGCCAAAAAGACCACAATGCCCCTATTGGGTTGTCTTGAAGAAGGTTTTAATTATTTATGGGGAAGGTTCAAATCCTAATGGAACGAATATTCCATTCATCTAACTAATCTAATCTAATAACTAATTAATTATAATTTAGTCATGACTAGTCAATGGGTCTACTTGGGTCAAGTTGGGCTTTTTGGGTTGAACCAATACTAGGTCCAATCTATCTAGTTAGAACACATGCTAATAATATATATAACTATTTATATAAAATCATAGTAATTATGAAATGACAAAAATATCCCTAAATGAAAAAGTGGTGGTGACAGGGTGACACCACCATGCGGTACCTTGACATGATAAAGCCTCTACTTCGGGTCATGTCACAGCGCCAGTAGCATCGCATATAGTCGACGTCAAGCACTATGAAGGAGCGTAGTTCTCCATGTTACAGTGGGGTGACACCACCATGAGGTACCATGACAGGGTAAAGCCTCGGTTGCAGGCCATGTCACAACGGTTGTAACACCGCACACAGTCAAGGACACATCAAATATGGGCTTGTAGGACCTCTAGTATTGAGTCTCTGCAATCCTACCATTTAGTTTTATGCTATTGGTTCAAAGAAAAATCTACTAGGCATCTAGACATTGGTTCAAGGGAGGAACATCGACCAGGAGAATATCAGGTACAATGGGTAGTCCTCAGGGACATTATGGGATACGTACCCGGAACTACTGTAGTCTACTATTTTTCTTGATCAGAATATTTTCTGTGGAAGGATGGCTTTGACGCCTCAATGAGTTCTAGGCCAGAGTGAATGTCCGGCGTGCGTTGCAGGAAGAACAAGTAGTTTCAGCACTACAAGGGACTTGTATCCCATGCGAAAAGATTCAAGTCGTCGGCGACATCTATCCTAATGCATGATGGCAGTCACTATAAGGAACGCTCAACCATATATTGTGATATATGTGGGGGATTGTTGGTATTTTCTACTTAGTTTTTTGAGTTTTAGTCCCACATTGGAAAACCACCAATGTGTATATCTCAATATATAGCTATGCTTAGTATTGGTATATGCACATGGGGTGGAGGCCCATATAGGTAGACTTTCCTAGAGGGATTAAGTATGAAATACATTATGACAATCATGATTCCAATATTTCACTTTCCTTGAATGAATCAGGATATGCACACAAGATTTTAATTCTCTATATTTCATAATAGAAACACAAGATATCATAATCTCAATATATAGTTCTCTTTTTCAAATGAACACATGACAGAACACATGATATTATCGAAATTGATAATTTGAAAATTCTTCCAGCAGAAACACATAAAATAAAGGATTATGTTTCACTTACGTGTCGATGTGTCCGTGTCCTACGCTTTTTAAGTTCTAAAAAAATTTGACCGCTATAATTTAAATATAATCACAAGTCCGTCTCTAAGGTAAATTTGGTTAGAAATTCCTGAAATAGGGTTAAAAAAATTTAACCAATTTTCGAATTTCGAAATAATTTGAAAATTCTCTCTGGAATTTCTTAAAATTTTGGGCAGAGTCTCCTTTGTAGTTCGGAGTCCAAATAAATTTCACAGTTTATATAAACACCCGGAGCAACCCTCTATAGAATTTTCTGGAAACGTCGACCCCTTTGGTGGAATAACTCAACACCGAAAATCACACACAATTCATATATTTATATATATCAATTACAAAATAAGAACTTTCTTACTGTTGACACAATTTACCTTAGCAACTGATTCGTCCTAGGCGGAACGTTAGTATAGTCGTGCTAATGGCCTAGCACGGGTGAGTTCGAAACTTGCAACGGAGCTATCTACTTGTGACTGCAAGGATTACCGTCTACCTTAACTATAACTCGTCACGTTTGGCTATGCCAGTGACCCCATATCTTTGTATATTTAAACTATGCAAGCTAACTATGTCTTCGTGGCAGGAAGAATATGGTCAATTTTGTGCAGATAGTTCAGACGAACGGGTAAAAGTTCACCGAACGGTGGCATATTCATTTCAGTTATTTCAAATCATATTTTATGTTGTAACTTGAACTAAGGCAAGATAGATAGACCACAATAATAATTTGTATGCTTCACATGAATACTGTATCGATTTGGTTAGTTGGGTTAGCTCGCCCTCACCGGTACTTTTCAAAGTACTGGCCGCAGGTTCCCCGAGCGGATGCGACATGGCAAGTAGATGAAGCTTCTTCCCCCAACTACTCCATTACTAGGATCCCCGTTCATGTCTTTTGAATCTTGTACAAATCATCCGGAGCTCGTGCACACATCTTATGCAGCTCCGAGGTAAGGCGATAGCTTCGCCCGAAGGTGTCTATTATCTTTTGAAGTTTTAGTATGAGATATAATGTATGGAACGACTATCTCATTTTGTGTTCCTCTTATAAGCCCGCGCGGTATCCCTTTACTTTTGAGTCAAGAGTTTGTAAGAAAGATGTATATTATCAATAAAGAGAACTTTTCTTCGTTTCAATGTGTGTTATTTAGCTTCCGCACTTTGATGTTGTTTATATATATATATATATATATATATATATATATCATTATGCTAGGTCTTGTACGGACGCGCCTTTCGCTCGCACGGTATCACGTACAGGGGACGTTTATCGATTCTTCAGAATTGGGACTTATGTGAGACCCGTCTCACTATTTGGGTATTTTCTTATTTTTTATATTTATAGCTGGTGTGTGTTTGTGTGTGTGTGTGTGTGCGCGCGCGCACGCTATTGCAGTATAATTGCTTCCCTTATATTTTTTGAATTTTTCTGGCAGCTTTTGTGCAATTTCTAAAATTGTGAATAGTGTAAGTCACCCTCACTATATATACCCCTCACTTTCTCTCTCTTCTCTATTCTTTCACTTTTCTTCTCTTTTTATTTTCTTTTCCCACTCCTCTCCTCTCCCCTAGCCATGAGCAACCCGAACCTACGCCCCCTGGCCGACCTCCCCCCTCTTGGGTTTAGTATTGGTAGTAGTTTAATAGTGGATTTAGGCAAGTACTCCTTGCCAATGAGGAAAAACTTGCTATATTGCCTTTTATTTAGTTTCTTGCATTATTATTATTCTATGTTATTCTCTATGAGTTCTTTTGCATGTTTACTTCTTGGTACTTTAAGTTTTAATGGCTTGATTAGAGTATATCTGAGTTTCAAGTTAGGAGCTTCCATGAGTTTTCTTAGTTTTGATCTATTAAAACTTATTGTTTTCAAAAACCAGTAGCTCCATATTGAGGAGCACTCAATTTCATGCAGTTTTGAACTTTACTTCTCTGGATTTGGACTTCTTTTGATATTTTGATATTTTCTTGCATGCGGCCAGTATGTTGTATGCGGCCAGCTTGTTACATGCGGCCAGCTCCCTGCATGCGGTCAATGTGCTATATGCGTCCAGCTCGTTGCATGCAGCCAGTTTACCCCTTGTGCCTTTGACACTTGTAGTAGTTTGACTTCTTTTGATATTTTCTCCTGATCAATGCTTTCCTTGCTTAGCCTATTATGCTAAATTCACATGAATGCAAGTTTTCTCTAAGTGCTTATAAAACCTGATTGTGACAACTTGCCACAACATGAAACTCCCTGAACATGAATTATATTGCCACTGATGATCTTGAACTCCCAACTCCATACTTATACTGATAATCCTGAGAATAGCTCGTCACATTGAGTTGACCTGACATGTACCGATTTTCCTGATAGTGGCTCGATGAAGTGCACTCCTGACATGCTAAGAATTTTTCCGAATTGAATAACTTGATCTATCAAGAAAATTCCCTTGGTTGATTGCTCGTTCCCGTCTTAAATATACTTGTCAAGCTACTGTCTTGTCTAGTCCCGCATCATGCCTAAGGCAAATTCATGAGCATCACGGTCAATAATTCTTGATACCTTGTCCAGGATAATAACTAGAATAAATGAATTAGAAGAATCTAGAGAGATTTTTGGCTACATACAATTTCGGTATCCCAGTGACACCTGATGGATTTAGAGCTCTCCATCGGGAGAGGCACACTTCCAGCACGCCATTGAGTGTTGCATATTTACTTGTAAAACTACTATACCAGATTTATTTTACCAAGTATCCTTAAGCCTGGATAACCCGGATAGTCTGCAGGATATGTGTCACGACCCGCATCCGAAAAATCGGGCATGAATCGTGGGTACGTCCAGCCTACGCCGCAGCATCGGCGGTAGAACGCTGTCTAGGTCTACTTTCTAGCTAACCATCTCACACAATAATATAAGTACCTGTCAAGATCTCAACTCCAAACAGAGGAGCAATATGATAAAGATAACACAATACTCAATCACGATCTAAGCACGATAAGATAACACCGAAGTCTAACAACTACAACTTTGCCCCAGCTACCGCTATCCTTGGGAAACCCAAAGAGCTACCGAAAGAAAGGGATGCAGTCTCTCCCTTGGCCAAGGATTCCATTGCCTTTCTTTGATCCACTTTCCCGGGCAGGGAAGTCTAAACAACTGCTACTAAAATAACAACAACAATAATAATAATAATACAATAACATCCTTAATCATATACAATACAAGGTCTCAACATAAAACAGAGGACAAATCTGGTACCAAAAGCTAATAAATACAACTGAGGTCCTAGTGATCCCGGCTACCAACCCGAAAATCAATCCTGAACTAGGGGGTCCCTGTCTGCACCTTCGACAGGCTGAGATCCATAAAACGTCAGACACCAATCTTTCGGATCCTCTGAAAAATATATCCAGTCAGGATTGGAGCAAGTATACCTCTAACAGCAGTTCCAGCTAAATGATAAAAACTATAAAGCAGTTGTAGCAAGTAAACAAGGTGAAGGAAATAAAGTATGAACAAGAATATATATATATTAACTGGTGCATAAAGATAAATATGCATGAAAATCAGAAGCAAGATAGTAATGATTGCAGGATACAAAAAATCTAAACTAAGATCAAGTGTGTGCACAATAACGTGAAGTAAGTCCAGCAAGAATAAATATAATGAGTCCAGTCCAGAAAGTATAAGTGAGACCAGTCAAGAAATGCAAGTGAGTCCAGACGAGAAAAATGAACTCGTGTCTCTGAAATACCTGTTTCGACATATAAACGGCTAGGGGTAAGTACGGCTCACCGCGCACTGGGTGCGCGGCTGCTATCATTCCAGATTAGACACGAGGGGGTGATTCCAGTGATTCCAGTTGGGAATGTTTACATGTCTACTCGAGTATTTCTCTGCCCCGACTAGTACAAGTGAATCCAAGACCCGACACGTAAATCAAGTACGAGTCCAGCCAGAAATATGAGTGATGCCTGTAGTGAGTCACGATGTGATGCCAGTAGGTGATGCTAGTATGTGATTCCAGAATAGATTCCAAAAATATAAAATTTACGTATCACAAGTAAATGAATCCAGAAATACGAGTCCGTGTCGTGCCAGAAAAATCAGATAATACTATACTAGAATCTGAATCATAATAATCATCAAATAATAAAAACTATCAGAGAATGTACTCGCTTGACATCCTGAGCAACTAGCGATCTGAACTGGCGTCGCAAGGACCTATTACGAAAAGTAAGGTTAAACGGGGTTCTAAAGAGTTAAACAGATATAAATAGCTAAAAATAAGCTTCTAGGGTTGTTCTAGGTCAAACGGGTCAAACCAGTGAAATCTGGGTCAAAAAGTCAACTCGGGGTCCAAAAAGTCAACTTTAGGTCAAAACTAGGTCAAATGTTGACTTTTGCGATCAACATGGCAATTACGGTCAACTCTATGTCAAAGTAGGGTGTCCCTAAAATTCTAGGTCAAAACTAGGTCATTAAGCTAATAAACCCTCAAACTCGTCTCCTTGAGATACCGGGATACCCTCGGTATCCGATATCTCAACCTATCCGCATATTTCCTCTAATATATATACTAGCACGTATATATATATATATATATATATATATATATATATATATATATATAAAAGCATCTCTAACCTCATTCCTAGACAAAAACTCAATACCTCGCCCCGATGCCCAATACCTTGAGTATCTCAAGGTATTGAGATAGTCAAGCCTTACCCCTCACTAACACTAGCTAACTAACTAACTATCTATATATATACTACCATATGCTACTATATATATAACATATATCTAACTATATATATATATATATATATATATATATATATATATATATATATATATATATATATATATATATATATATATATATATATATATATATATATATAACCTAGTATAGGCAATACCTCAACTCCGATACTCAACTTACCTCAATACCTTGGTATCTCAAGGTATTGAGATACCTTACCCTCTAACTCTAATTAACTAGATAACTATCTATATATATACACTACTATACACTACTTATATATATAACATCAATGTGTGTGTGTATATATATATATATATATATATATATATATATATATATATATATATATATATATATATATATATATAACCAAGTATTAGGCTATACCTCAATACCTTACCTCCGATACCTCACTTACATAAATACCTTGATATCTCAAGGTATTGAGATCCAATACCTTGCCCTCTCATCTCACCAACTAACTTATCTATCTATCTATCTATCTATCTATCTATCTATCTATCTATACACACACACACATATATATATATATATATATGTCTATATACCTATCTATCTATATATCTATATACATATACCTCTAACTATCTATATATATCTATATACACATACTAACCTATATATATATATCCACACACACACACACACACACACACACACACACACACATATATATATATATATATATATATATATATATATATATATATATATATATATATATATATATATATATATATATATATACATAAAAAATGGGGGGTTAACTAGCCGCTGCCGCGGAGCGCGCGCTGCTGCTGTTGCTGCTTCCGCGGCGTGCTGCTACTGCTGTCGTTGCGCCTGTAGCTACTACAGCTGCTGCCGCGGCCTGCTGCCACTGTGCTGCTCTACTCATTGCGGCTGCTGCTCTCTCTAATTGCTCACTCTCTATCTCACTATCTCTCGATCTCTCTCCCTCTTATCTCTATCTCATCTCAAACTACACACACATATAAACATATACACGCACACACACTTACATACGTATATATATATACACACGCACAAACACATATATATATATATATATATATATATATATATATACACACACACACATATATATATATAGATACACACACTCACATATATATATATATATATATATATATATATATATATATATTTATTTATTTCAGTAATTTTTCATATCTAATTCTTGCTTGCTTGTAAGGTGAACTAAGGCAAGATAAAAAGACCACAAAATAACTTGCATGCTTCATATAAACAACGTGTTGATTGGTATAGTAGGGTTAGCTCGCCTTCACCAGCGCGTTTCGATGTACTGAACCTCATTGCAACAGGTTTCCCATACCAAGGAGATCCTGCTAGAAGCTAAAGAGATATTCCATTCTAGTCCACCTACAGGCACGCCCTGACCGTGCTTTCAGAAATATTTTGAAGATCCAGGAGCTCGTGCACATAACTTATGCAGCTCCGTAGAAGGCGATAGATAAGCCCAAAAGTGTCTCTTCTTTTGATGTTTTAGTAAAGGGATGCAATGTACATGACGACTATCTCATTTTGAGTCCACCTTTGTAAGCTCGTGCGACAATTATCCGACTCGTTCAAGAGTTTGTAAAAGATGTTCATTATTAATAAAGAGAACTTTTTCATGTTTCAACATTGTGTTTTAATTTTTTGCGTACTCTGAATATGTGTTCGTTATATAAAATACCTTGGCCTTGTGTGATACGCAACCTAGGCATGCACGACTTCACGTCCGGGGGGCAACTATCTATTCTTCGGAATCGGGGCGTGACATATTGGTATCAGAGCACATCTTCAAGTTCCTTTGACCCTCGTATCAGAAAAGTTCCTTTGACCCTCGTATTAGAAAAGTTTATTTAACGACCTATTCCCTATGCGAACTCTTGAACTCGTTTTGCCAAAATGAGATACGTTCCATACAGTGAGTCCATAATACATTATGAGCCTGATATAAGTTTTCTTTTTTTGAAGGAATGACTCAAGCGCAAGCGTCAGCGCAAGCACAGGGTGAGGTACAAGCCCAGGAAAGGAGTTTCGGCACCTCAGAAAGTTCCAGAAACCAGCGAGCCATTCCCCGTGTCAACTCGATTGAGCGAATAATGCGGATGCTTGAAGAAATCCAGCCGAGAGATGAGGCTCGCTATGAGCGAGCTGAGAAGTGGGCAGAAGAGTGACAAAGCAAGTTCGAAGATAATCTAGAAGCCCGATTTGCATTCCAACAGAAGCAGGTAGATGCCCTGCAACAGATCGTTCAGACCTTGGCCTCCAACCATTCCGCGATGATAGCAGCGGCACTAGTGGAGCGACCCACGCCTGAAGTCGAAATGCCTTAAACTCCAAGGAAGAAGAAAGTGACTACCTTCGACTTTGCCGACTTCAAGAAGGTCTACAATACGCCATTCAAAGGGACTGAGGATCCGGTTGTGGCTCTAGATTGGCTGGCGGAGCTTGAGGATCACTTCAAACTGCTAGAGATACCTGAGGAAAAATATGTTGTGTGTGCCCTACTGCAGCTCCGTTTGAATGTGCGCGATTAGTGGGACGTGTACCGAAGATCTCTATTCGTAGATGAAGAAGATGAGACGAACGCGTGGGCTACCTTTCGTAGCGCGTTTGAAAAAGATTTTATACCCCCTCTCGTACATCGGCAAAAGGAGAACGAGTTCGTGCAGCTCCGTCAAGGCAGTATAACAGTGAAGCAGTACTCCGTCGAATTCAACTGACTCACCAAATTTGTAAGCTCATATTTACCTGATGCGGCAAGTACAACTTGTTCGGGAGCGCGGCTAAGAAATACTTGGTATTGTTCGATCGGGACAGATTGAATCAAGATACTTTCCACATTATGGATTGGTATCTTCAGAATCAATTCACATATTCAGCGGATCGTGCCTCGAGGAAGCACTCAACGGCAGACTCGCGATAGGCCTTTCTGTTGCGCTAGTTTCTTTGCCCATTTTTTATGCCTCTTGGTTGCATTTTTGTTGATTTTGTGACTTGCATTTTCTTGAACGATTTTGTTGTATTTTATTGTCTTCGTTCTTTGAACTTTGTATTTCGTATAGTACTCTAGGAGACTGAGGCATGAGATATTGATCATCTGTTGGTATGTACATGTAATCGTGTAGGCGACGCGCAAGCGGAGTCTTGAAGATCTTCCCTTTCTCTCCTCCAATTACCAACTAGTGAGTGGCCTTACCTTCAATTATCTCCATTCTTCTAAGTCTTCACTCTTAAGAATCTGACTTGTTTGTGTGTTCCGATCAACGATACCATAATAATGATAACTGAGTCAAGATAATAAGAAGTAAACTTGAAATACTTATGTTTGTCATACAAAAATTACCGTACGGTCATATTGTTGCGTGCTAGTCCGCTATGCATGTATCTTTTTTATGTTTCAGTTGTAACTAGAACTTATTCATCTATAATTGTGCAATGAGTAGTGCATAACTTGAAATGTAATAACTTGAGCATGTGGGCTATGCTAAGGAATTCTACTGAATTCTTATATTTCATGCTTGTTGTCTTAAAATGCTTGGTTTGATAATTTAGTTTGAGAAGATGCATGGTCACGGACAACTTGTGCATAAGGTGTAGGGTTAATGCGAACGGTTCTGGGACACCTTAACCGATTCGTCCTAGCGGAACGTTAGTATAGTCGTGCTAATGGCCTAGCACGGGTGAGTTAGGGACTTGCAATGGTGCTATCTACTCGTGACTGCAAGGATTATCGTCTACCTTAACTATAACTCGTCATGTATGGCTATGCCAGTGACCCCATATGTTTGTATATTTAAACTGTACAAGCTAACTATGTCTTCGTGGTAGAAAAGAACATGGTAAGTTTTGTACAGGTGGCTCAGCCGAACGGGTAAAAGTTCATCGAACGGTGGCATATTTATTTTAGTTATTTCAAATCCTATTGTATATTGTAACTTGAACTAAGGCAAGATAGATAGACCACAATAATAATTCGTATGCTTCACATGAATATTGTGTTGATTTGGTTAGTTGGGTTAGCTCGTCCTCGATGGTACTTTTCAAAGTACCAACCCTCGTTGTAGCAGGTTCCCCAAGCGGAGGCGACGCGGAAAGCAGCTGAAGTTTCTTTTCCCAACTATTCTATTACTCGGCTCTCCATTTGTGTCTTTTGAAGCTTGTACAAATCATCCGAAGCTCGTGCACACATCTTATGCAGCTCCGAAGCAAGACGATAGCTTCGTCCGAATATGTCTATTATATTTTAAAGTTTTAGTATGGTATATAATGTATAGAACGGCTATCTTATTTTGCATCCCTCTTGTAAGCCCGTACTGCATCTATTTACTTTTGAGTCTGTTTGATAATAAACAAAAGAAATTGAAACTAGGTTTATACGAAACCCTTTCTTTGGTTTACAAAGAAGAAAAAGAAGTACAATTAATCCTATACGAGGATATTTAGTACAAAAGTTTGATTCTGGGGAAATATTGCTATAGGAGTCTGATTTGCGGTCGATCACTTTGTCCCTTGGACCACACGATGACGGAGAAGTACTGAAGAAGACGAAAAAGGAAGCTTCAAAGACTGCAGTAGGGATTGAACTCTTATTGCCAAAGTAACACTCTCTGGATGAATTCTTCTTTCCCCTCTCAAAATTTGACCCTTCGACCTTAGTTTTTCCCGACCTTTGACCTCCGTGGCCGGAGGTCTTCATTTATAGGGTTTGGTCACAGTCGGTGTAGAAGCCGAACAGCGGAGAAAGCTGCACCTTTTACGTGGCGGTTATAATAACTGCTACCCACGTATGACGCGTGTCCCATTATGAGGTAACGCGTATAATCGCTCATCGAAGATCACGTCATGCAAGCCACATAGATAACTACCCCTCGCGTAGAGAAGGTTGGCATAAAAGCCAAATAACTGTCATGTTGGCGTAAAAGCCAAAGAGCTATCTTGTTGGCATAGAAGCCAAATAGGCGTAGAAGCCGAATAGTTGTCAAGTTGGCGTAGAAGCCAAGTAGCTGTCATATCGGCGTAGAAGCCAAGTTGTCACGCCCCAGTCCCAAAAATACGTAGGACTAGGACACGTGAGCATGCCAGCCGTATGAATATGGCGCTCCAATATATGGAAACCATATCACACGTACGCTGTAATATGAATAGCAATTCACAAGTGGTAAACATATATGTCACAAAAGATAACTAAATCTCATCCACAGAAATCATATATAAATGAATAACCAATACCTATACTAGATCTCAAGGTAAGTATCTAATGATGGTAGTCGGATGGAAACAAATCCACTACCGGACTAGAATATAGAATAGACAAGGTAAATACAATATGAATATCAACTACCAATCACGAGCTCGAAAAGAAGTCCTCATCGCAATACACGTAGCAAGTCCGGATCTGCGCTCCTGTGAATACTCAAGAACAGATACACCTGGCAGAGAACCAGGTCCTCAGAGGGACATAACAAGATACTTAAACACATGCTATAAAGTAAATACTGTAAAAACTCAAGGGTGACCTAACCATCTAAGTGAAATGCACTTTGAGGACAACTTGAGTATATGGGAAGGTGTAGGCTAGACATATGCTGACGTAATTCACCAGTCGTGACAACTGGCTAATATATGCCACACGTGCCCCCATAGGAGGGCGCTCAGTAACAACGTCCATCTCCGAAGAGCATGGCATCTGTATAATATAACGTCCATATCACTTCGTCGAGTGTGGCATCAGTGTAAAGGAAGTGGGGTGTCCCATACGCCTACAAGTCGTCCTCCCCGCCCAATGATCTAAGCAAGTTGTCTTCACAACACGCGTCAGCTACTACGCCTCGGCGTCGTAACTCTGGCTCACAGTCTATCGCTAGAACAGTAACCCAATTATTACCACCAACAAGGACAAGGATGGGACCATCGTACCACGCTAGTCTATGCTCCGCCTATCAATAACTGCTAAGTCTTCTAACATGCATCACTATTAGCAGTTATTTCCTATCCGTCGTACGCCTACACGTACAGGTGGCCAACCACATACGCAGGACCGTGCCCTACATGAGACTCACAGCACGTGTACGAAAATGTGTCAAGGCCTGAGAGTCATACCAATAACTCCACACTTTAGGTGGGTCCACTAGACACTAGGTCAGACACTATCCTAACGTCAACGCATCCATTGACTGCACCCGAGTCTCTCTCGGACGCGCACAATTTAAGATAATAACATGCATCTAATGTACAGAATTTAAACAGTATAACAAAGGCAAGGTATACTTGACTCCAGAAGTCGCGCAGAACGATCCAACAGGTCTCCGGGGTCAGCGTGCACAGGTACGGGAATCGGGGTGTCTGCTACGATTGTCTGGCAAGGGTGAGGGGTCCAGGATGAATACGAGGACAAGGTGATTGGGTCAAGGATGATCGTAAAGGGTTGATGATTATTTACTATGGTGATGATGATGGAAATTATGGTGATGGTGGTGATGTTGATGATGACTGGGACAATGGTGATGATGATGATAATAATAACGACGATGATAATGACGATGATGGCGATGATAGTTAGGGTAATGATGATAACGACGATGACGATGATGGCGACGACTAAAATGACGATGATGGTTATAGTGATGGTGAGGGTGATGATGACGACAACGAGGATGAGATGGTGATGAGATGGGAGGATGGTGGTAATGGTGATGAGATGGTGATGATCACCGGATTTCGGCCAGTAGGGGAGGTCCGGCCATGGGGAAAGGAGGGGACAGGGAGCAAGGACGACAGGGAGGAGGAGAAAGGAGATGACAGGAATGGGAAAGGGAGGTCGGATATGGCGGTGGTGTTGCTGGTCATCGATGGGGCTGGCGGAGATGTTGTTGTCGAGCTCGTCGTGGAAGCAAGAATGGCAACAATGGTGGTGTTTCCCGTCGTCCAGTCGACGAAGGACAAGATCCAGCGGATGGCGACTTCGGGCGAGGCTGGCTGCTCCGGTCGGGGAGATGGACGGCTCGAGGTCGAGGTGTTCGTAAGATGGGAAGGAGGAGTCGACGAGGTTCGGGCAGGAGCAGCGGGGATATCGAGGAGGAGGTCGGTTCTGTCGAGGGGCTCGGGCGGAGTCGTGTTCGGCGGAGGAGTACTCGGTGGTCAGGGAAGATGACAGGGAGGAGAGGGTGCGTCGATCGGGTCGACTGGACGAAATCAGAGAAGAGTCGACAAGGGTGGTGGTCGACTAGGAGCTGCTCGGGATGGGGGGCAGGCGGAGCTCCGGTCCAGGTCGTGGTGGATGGCACGGTTGCTCCGGGGTCGGGGCTCCGGTGATGGCGCCGGCGGAACTGGACGGGGAAGGAGAGGGTGAACAATACGGGAAGGGGAGGGTCGGCTGAGTAGATTTTCTAGGTTTTTGGGTTTTGAGATTTTTAGGAAAATAAAAGAGAAGGAAATATGTATACATGTAGGATTTAGGTTTAGGGTTGACCTAGGATTAGGGCTTGGTCAACAGTCCTTGGGATTGGGCCATGGGCTCACATAAGGGTGTTTGGGAGGGCTAGAATTTGCATTAATTAAATGCAAGGATAGAATTTAGATGGGGGACGATGTGCGTGTTGTACATCCCAAAAATTACGCAAAAATCTACGTGAAGGGAAAATTGGATTTCTTCACGTATTGTCCAACGGTGGGGACACCTCAATGCGTTTTTGCATAATAGCCCCCCAACAATTAGAAAAATTGCACAGAGGCAGAAATTAGATTTAATTAATTTAATTGAATGCGCACGATGTTCTGGAATTAATTAGAAGTACAGGGGAATAAAAATAGGTCGGACACAAGTGTCTGGGGCATAGAAGATACAGTGTAGAATATTAATAAAATTCGGGTGGTACAAAACGGTCAAGATTATTTTTCCAATTTCGATTGGAACGCACAAGAGTACAAAGATGTGTTTTATTTAGAATTACGAAATAATGTACGTGACGTTTATTGTGCGATTAAATGTGGCACCAGAAGGTATGATTATAAATTATACAGAGGTCAGAATATATGGTAGTCAAGTCTAGGACAGGGTTATGGAATTTGTAAACAGGCAATGGCCAGTGTACTACTCCAATTAACGAGGCAACGGTAAGGTGCACTACGCGATAAAATAATGTATGGTTAAATCAAATATCATGTTCTAAATTCTAATTGCGATCGGAAAAATGGATAAAAAATGGCATTAGTCAAATCAAAAGAGTGAACTGGCATGGCAATAATAAATTGAAAAGAAAGGATTTTCTTTGATGATCGTGGTTCAAACTAGCCCTAATTCCACTATATAAGCCAAGTAAACCTAATTTCGGGTGAGGGGGTTTACAATCTACCCAACTTAAAACAATTTCGTCCTTGAAATTTAAGATAAGGCATAGTCTGTTATTCCTTTACCTACATAAGGCAAGTTAGTCGCAATATCTTTGCGATAATTAAAGTTTTCATCAATCCTTCGTAATCACTTCAGAATTAAGATGGTCATTGTTCAAATCAAATTTCAACCTATCGTACTTCCTCTTCAACATCCAAATTTAGTTTCAATCCATATAACATCTTTGCATAACAAATTTTATATCACAATCCCCAACTAACAAATCTCTTTTAGAAATGATTCTAATCAAAATTTTCCTCCTATTTTTCAACTTATGAACTTTTGTACTCTTCAAATTTAACTCACTTTATATCCTCAATAGTTTAAATAGGTAATTCTGCAATCAAAATGTTATTCTTAATTCAAATCATCAAATCTTAGAATTCAATCCGACCATGTTCATATTTAGAGTTCTATTTATTTTTCTCAAGATTCAAATCGATGATTCAACCTCCAATACTCTAAATTCAAATCATGTGCTAAAAATTAGAATTCCTTGGTCCTCATCCTCTTATTTATTCATCCAAAATTCTAAAAATTAGAATGACTTGAACCTTTCAATCAAATTTTGCTCGGTCACAATCTAAAGAAATTTCTCTCACGCTGATAATGCAACTGCTACTCAACTTAGAATTTACCCATCTATCACATAAGGCTCTTACATTTAAGAAATCTCATTCCTCATATTTACTTAATCATGTTACTCAATCTTCAAAAAATTTAACACCAAATATATTACATGTGATATGCCCTTGGTTACAAAATAATCATCAATTAATGTAATTGGCCTATAGGGCATATCTAATACTATCTGTGTATCAACTTATGCTAGGCACGAGGTTTCGTCTTTCCAAAATAAGGGAAGACGGAAAACAATAATAAAGAGTTCAAGGGGAGGTATTAGATTAGAAGTATGGGGATCAAGGCATTTAAAGAATTCAATGGGAATTGTCAAGGCAGTTGTGGATTGAAATCCTATTTTTGGGTAATTCCTATTCTCATACTTGCATCGGTACAGTATTATAATGAATACGATATGCTCAGACATATCTAGAGGGCAATTACATTTCTTCTACTAATCACTATATATCTCAATCCACGTAAAATAGTTATACGAAGGGCGAACCAAGCGCACTATGGTTGATCAGACCGTAGTACTCTGATTCTGAAATGTATTAGTGTACGCGTCCAATAATACATATGTCATGAACAAGCTTGATAAAAGACTGAGCTTGCAAAACTAGGCTGTAACAGCAACATAAGTCGAGGTAGTATAAAAATATAAGCACGCTAGATTATGATGAGAGAAATTATAAAATAATTTAAGTTCACAAATCAAACAAGATACCAAATTAAGATTCTACAATCCCTACAATTGTAGCACTAACACCTTATCTAAGCTGCTAGTCGACAAAAATAGGGGTATGGGCCTCTAAGTTCTACCATCAGAATAAATGCTATTGTCTTATGCAAGCAAATAGTTAATGTCATTCAATTATACTATAATTACACTAGGTTGTGAGGCATACTACCCAACTTAAAAATAATTAACTAAGACTGTGACAGTCTTAAGGGGATCCTACAAATTAATAAGGTTCTGGTAAATAATGTACAATTCTTATTGGGCTATACGAGGAACGGATCTTAGTACTTGTTTGGGTCTCCTATGGTATCATGTAGTTCGCGGTCATCTTAAATCTTAATCATAAAGCTCATAGTATACAGGTGTTAATAGTAAGAATGGAAGAGTTAATAACCCTTTAAGGAGAAAAAGGAAATATAACTCGTATCGAGTTATGGATACGAATTACGCAATTTAAAGCTAAAAAAAATCAGATCACAATATAAGGAATAACTCGAACTATCAAGCTCTAACTACCAAGCACGTAATTCAAAGTTCAAATTACCCAACTTTAACCCTAGCAAACTATATATAAGATCACTTGGCCTTTAATCCGAGGAGTCAAGTGGCACGAGTTAAAAGATGGAGAGAAGAAGAATCATAATTTAATCGTCGAGTAATTAGCAAACGTTAAGGTTGCAGGGGGACAAGATATGAAATTAAGATAGAGGGGATCAAGATAATATCATGGTTTCCTAAGGGAAAGGTGGTGAGCAATTCTCCGTATTTGAGGTGTGACCAAGGGAAATGTCATACTCGTTGCTCTGAGCTTCCTGAGGTACTGTCTGCTAATATCAAGACAAGGATCTATATCCTAACATTATCTCACTATGCACATTAGGTTCCGTCCCTACATTCGATCTCATATTTCTATTGGCTCCTTAATACTAGGGTCAAACATTAGGGTCAAATCTTTAATTAGCTCTAGTAGTGCCTACACTACTCTTAAGTCATTCATAATTATGTCAAGGAATAATGGTAAGCCATTCTTTAGATAAGGGTACTAGGGTTTACTAAATATTCTAAACTTAGTGATGTGTCAGGTTTCTAGTTACTCTTAATAGGAAGTTTACCCTACTTATTATCTAACAGAGGGGCTTTTATATTCTAGGAGAAGGCTACACTCAAGAAACTATCAAGGATGCACATGAATCAAGCAGGATGCAATTATTCAAATAGAATGAATTGGGAGGAGGAGGAGTCATAGTCAGATGTGGATGAGATTCTATACTCTAATCCTATGTGCAGGCTTGCTCGGTACAGTAACGTAACCGAGACAATATGCTCTGACCTGCATGGGCCACCACTATAAACATGTCACGCTCCAGTCCCAAAAATACGTAGGACTAGGATACGTGAGCATGCCAGCCGTATGAATATGGCGCTCCAATATATGGAAACCATATCACACGTACGATGTAATATGAATAGCAATTCACAAGTGGTAGACATATATGTCACAAAACATAACTAAATCTCATCCACAGAAATCATATATAAATGAATAACCAATACCTATACTAGATCTCAAGGTAAGTATCTAATGATGGTAGTCGGATGGAAACAAATCCAATACCGGACTAGAATATAGAATAGACAAGGTAAATACAATATGAATATCAACTACCAATCACGAGCTCGAAGAGAAGTCCTCATCGCAATACACGTAGCAAGTCCGGATCTACGCTCCTGTGAATACTCAAGAACAGATACACCTGGCAAAGAACCAGGTCCTCAGAGGGACATAACAAGATACTTAAACATATGCCATAAAGTAAATACTGTGAAAACTCAAGTGTGACCTAACCATCTAATGAAATGCACTTTGAGGACAACTTGAGTATATGGGAAGGTGTATGCTAGACATATGCTGACGTAATTCACCAGTCGTGACAACTGGCTAATATATGCCAAACATGCCCCCATAGGAGGGCACTCAGTAATAACGTCCATCTCCGAAGAGCATGGCATCTGTATAATATAACGTCCATATCACTTCGTCGAGTGTGGCATCAGGGTAAAGGAAGTGAGGTGTCCCATATGCCTACAAGTCGTCCTCCTCGCCCAATGATCTAAGCATGTTGTCTTCACAACACACGTCAGCTACTACGCCTCGGCGTCATAACTCTGGCTCATAGTCTATCGCTAGAAAAGTAGCCCAATCATTACCACCAACAAGGACAAGGATGGGACCATCGTACCACGCTAGTCTATGCTCCGCCTATCAATAACTGCTAAGTCTTCTAACATGCATCACTATTAGCAGTTATTCTCTATCCGTCGCACGCCTACACGTACAGGTGGCCAACCACATACGCAGGACCGTGCCCTACATGAGACTCACAGCACGTATACGAAAATGTGTCAAGGCCTGAGAGTCATACCAATAACTCCATACTTTAGGTGGGTCCACTAGACACTAGGTCAGACACTATCCTAACGTCAACGCATCCATTGACTGCACCCGAGTCTCTCTCGGACGTGCACAATTTAAGATAATAAACATGCATCTAATGTACAGAATTTAAATAGTATAACAAAGGCAAGGTATACTTGACTGGCGAGAAGGCTACGTAGCACCAATAATCTGCTCCAGAAGTCGCGCAGAACGATCCAACAGGTCTCCGGGGTCAGCGTGCACAGGTATGGGAATCGGGGTGTCTGCTACGATTGTCTGGCAAGGGTGAGGGGTCCAGGATGAATACGAGGACAAGGTGATTGGGTCAAGGATGATCGTAAAGGGTTGATGATTATTTACTATGGTGATGATGATGGAAATTATGGTGATGGTGGTGATGTTGATGATGACTGGGACAATGGTGATGATGATGATGATAACGACGATGATAATGACGATGATGGCGATGATAGTTAGGGTGATGATAACGACGATGACGATGATGGCGACGACTAAAATGACGATGATGGTTATAGTGATGGTGAGGGTGATGATGACGACAACGAGGATGAGATGGTGATGAGATGGGAGGATGGTGGTAATGGTGATGAGATGGTGATGATCACCGGATTCCGGCCAGTAGGGGAGGTCCGGCCATGGGGAAAGGAGGGTACAGGGAGCAGGGACGACAGGGAGGAGGAGAAAGGAGATGACAGGAAGGGGAGAGGGAGGTCGGATATGGCGGTGGTGTTGCTGGTCATCGATGGGGCTGGCGGAGATGTTGCTGTCGAGCTCGTCGTGAAAGCGGGAATGGCAACAATGGTGGTATTTCCCGTCGTCCAGTCGACGAAGGACAAGATCCAGCGGATGGCGACTTCAGGCGAGGCTGGCTGCTCCGGTCGGGGAGATAGCCGGCTCGAGGTCGAGGTGTTCGTAAGATGGAAAGGAGGAGTCAACGAGGTTCGGGCAGGAGCAGCGGGGATGTCGAGGAGGAGGTCGGTTCTGTCGAGGGGCTTGGGCAGAGTCGTGTTCAGCGGAGGAGTACTCGGTGGTCGGGGAAGATGACAGGGAGGAGAGGGTGCGTCGATCGAGTCGACTGGACGAAGTCGGAGAAGAGTCGACGAGGGTGGTGGTCGACTAGGAGCTGCTCGGGATGGGGGGCAGGCGGAGCTCCGGTCCAGGTCGTGGTGGATGGCACGGTTGCTCCGGGGTCGGGGCTCCGGTGATGGCGCCGGCGGAACTGGACGGGGAAGGAGAGGGTGAACAGTACGGGAAGGGGAGGGTCGGCTGAGTAGATTTTCTAGGTTTTTGGGTTTTGAGATTTTTAGGAAAATAAAAGAGAAGGAAATATTTATACATGTAGGATTTAGATTTAGGGTTGACCTAGGATTAGGGCTTGGTCAACAGTCCTTGGGATTGGGCCTTGGGCTCACATGAGGGTGTTTGGAAGGGCTAGAATTTGCATTAATTAAATGCAAGGATAGAATTTAGATGGGGGACGATGTGCGTGTTGTACATCCCGAAAATTACAAAAAAATCTACGTGAAGGGAAAATTGGGTTTCTTCACGTATTGTCCAACGGTGGGGACACCTCAATGCATTTTTTGCATAATAGCCCCCCAACAATTGGAAAAATTGCAGAGAGAAAGAAATTAGATTTAATTAATTTAATTGAATGCGCACGATGTTCTGGAATTAATTAGAAGTACAGAAGAATAAAAATAGGTCAGACACAAGTGTCTGGGGCATAGAAGATACAGTATAGAATATTAATAAAATTCGGGTGGTACAAAACGGTCAAGATTATGTCTCCAATTTTGATTAAAACGCACAAGAGTACAAAGATGTGTTTTATTTAGAATTACGAAATAATGTACGTGACGTTTATTATGCGATTAAATGTCGCACCAGAAGGTATGATTATAAATTATACAGAGGTCAGAATAGATGGTGGTCAAGTCTAGGAAAGGGTTATGGAATTTGTAAATAGACAATGGCCAGTGTACTACTCCAATTAACGAGGCAACGGTAAGGTGCACTACGTGATAAAATAATATACAATTAAATCAAATATCATGTTCTAAATTCTAATTGGTTCAAACTAGCCCTAATTCCATTATATAAGCCAAGAAAACCTAATTTCGGGTGAGGGGGTTTACACAAGTAGTTGTCGGGTTGGCGTAGAAGCCAAGTAGCTGTCAGGTTGGCGTAGAAGCCAAGTTCTGCGTAAAGCTTGATGCTGCATGGATAGGTAGCCAGCGTAAATGTAGCCAATTGTCCTTCCTTGACTGAGGTCTTGAGCGTATTATGGGTCAAATAGCCTTATCACGCACTTCTGCAAATATGGCCTGAGTAGGCGTATTTCGAGGAGATAGCATGCGACGTACTCCTATAATTGAAAATAGCCAGATCAGCGTATTTCGAGGAGATAGCATACGACGTACTCCTATAGCTAAAAATAGCATGATGGCGTAATATGCAGGGATGGTGATGTGAACGTATTAGCCCTAATTATAGCTCACCCAGTCATTAAAAGTATAGCCAAATCTCGTACATTAAATACAGAGATCTGCCCCCATCTCGCGCATTAACTACAGAGACGTGCCTCGAGTTCTGTACGAAAAGCATCTTTTGACGTGGCGATTGGTTTCGTCTCATCCTGAGCGTAAAAGCTCATGTCTACCTGTGTAAAATAGGCAGCGTATTCCTTGAATGCGTAAACGACGTCTTATATCAAGGCTTTGTCACTAAACGACAGTCTGGGGCTCTGTGAAGAATTATCATTACAGCCGTCCTTTTGATAGTCGTGCAGTACTCTTTGTCAGGAATTAGGTTCACTGCTTCGTCTGACAGGTTCATTCGAGGAATACGAATAGTTCCTCGTACAACTTCCCGCTGCATTAAAAGCAGACAAGTTTTTATGCCAGAGTGGCGATGTAGCAACTTTTTACGCCGAAGCAGTCTGGAAGTAGTGCATTACGCGGGTTGTTCTGGAGCTATGTTTTAAGCTGAACATCGTTGAAGCTCTGCTGTACGCCAATGGCTCTAAAGTCATGTTTTATGCCACCCAGTGCTGGAGCTCTGTTTTACGCTGGCTTCCTGCATGTTGGGTTTTACGCATATAACTCCTCAGCGTATTTTTCATGCTTCTACAAGACCCCCTTCAAAGTTTTCAAATTCCTCGTAATTTGAAACAGTTTGAATGAAGCATAAAACCGTCAAGTTTGACTCATTCCGAGAGGCTGATTTCTCGGCAAGTATTTAGGAATTTGTTGGGATTTGATGTGATCTCCTCTGCCTATATAAAGGCGAATGAGTTAGCCCATTCTTCTCACACTTCCTTCCCCACAAAGAGATGGTTGCCGATGTTCGTCTTGCTGACTTGAGGAAGAAGAAGATCATGTTCTTCCAGCATGTAAGGAGCCGTAAAAAGAGGCATCTTCGAGCAAATATCCTCTGTAATGATGGATCATGGAAGGATGTCATAGCTTCCTTTGCTCGGGATGATCAGCAATTTCATATGGCGATTCGTCCAGGAGAGAGGAAGGGTCGTATTAGACCATACAACTTACAAGCTGTATTTTCTTCCATTATGGTGTTGGGCGAAGGTAGGCAGTTTGGCCCTGTCTTCCAGTATTGAATTGGGTCTGAATCCCCAACACAATTCTACGGCATGCCTGCCATGGCGTATGGAGGATGGCTTGAATAATTTATACAAGCCCAGTTTTGTATCCTCCCTCCATTTATCATTTTTTTGTTCATCGGCTGCAGAAGCCGATGAACTGCCTGTAGAAGACGAAAAAGATCTCCACCAATACGAGGCGCAGCAGATTCTTGGTGTGATCTTAAAAAAAATTGAGAAACCCTTTGTAGAAAAAGGATTTCCATCATATGTAATCATGAAGATGAAAATCCCTTTGTAAACTGGATTTCTATCATATGTAATCCTGATTAATAAGATTGTCTTCTTTTTGCATCTGATGACTTGCCATATTTGCTGTGAGAAAGTCTGAATATGTGCAGCTTCAGCACGTCTGAATAACTTTACGCTGACTCTGATAAGAGAGTATCTGATCTCGTCCCGTCTTTTACGCGTAACTGAAGACGCATAGAAAGCTTCTTAGCATTAAGTCGTCTTTGAAGATCCGAACTGTCATGCTGTTTTGGACTAGGAGCCGTGTAGAGTTTTTGAACTATCACTTCTTTGATACGAAGAATTCTTGTTCAGACCATCATCTTCAAGAATGGTTTCCCAAAAATCCCTTGAAAAGAGGGCGAGAAATGGCCGTCAAACAGGCCATACTTGAACTTTTGAGAAAGGTTCCGGCTGGACTTCGGATGAGCTTCCAATCGACCCAAGAAGAAGAATCATCTTCAATGTTGAACTCTGTATATTTTGGGCACTTGGAATATTTTGTAGCCAAGAAGGAGCATTCCTGCGTAAATTCTTATAATTGGCCATCTGTAGCTTTCGAGCGTATAATCATAGATTTATAGCCTCTGAGCGTAAAAAGCTTACGAGCGTGAAATCATAGATTTGTAGCCTCTGAGCGTAAAATCGTAGGTTTGTAGCCTCTCGAGCGTAAAAGCTAGTGAGTGTAAAAGCATCTGGGCGTAAAACCATAGACTTATAGCCTCTGAGCGTAAAACTATAGATTTGTAGCCTCTCGAGCGTAATAACTCATGAGCGTAAAATCGTAGATTTGCTCTTCGCATAAATTCTGGATCCACTGACTGTCCGTGTCACTCCCCAGTCCCAAAATATATGGAACCAGACCACGTGGCATTGGCCAGCTGACACGACTTCGAAGGATATCCCAATTTAATGGATCCTATCGAAGCATGCTACGCTGTCCTAAAGTACTAACAAGTCTAATATGCTAATATATAGCAGGCAATGTCTAATCTCATCCACGTAAAACAATATCATAAAGACTGAAATAAATGCTGATAAATAAAATACAAGAGTCTGAATATCCATAATACATCTGAGATAGTCTGAATGGGGACAAACCCACTGAAATACAGAAATGGAAATAACAGTGCAGAAAGAGGTAAGATAACTAGACTAGAGCATCACTAGCTAGATACGAAAACTCTAGTCCAAGCAGCTGCGTACTCAATCATGGGAACTCCCCTGAAAATGCCTCGTAGTCCTCAGTCAAGAATCCTGTCTCTACTCCTGCTCCGTAGATGGTAGGGTACAAGTGCTCGTCCGGATCTGGAAGAGAACCAGGTCCTCAGAGGGACGTAACAAGTATACAGAAATGCATGCCATAAAGTAAATACTGTGTAAACTCAAGGGTGATCTAACCAGCTAAGTGAATGCACATTGAAGACAACCCTGGTACGTATGGGTAGGTGAAAGGTATAAAGCATAGCGTCGAGCCAGAGGCTAAGTACCTGACATTAGCTGTAAACTGAACGCCGGGAATATATGCTGACTACATCACCGATCATGATAGCGCGCAGCTAGTAACCTCTGTTGGATGTATCGACAAGCATATATGCCCATAACAGGGAACCTGAGCCCATAACCGGGAAACACATGGCCCATAACCGGGTAACACTGAGGCTCACGGTCCCACAGTTTACTCTGAAACTACGGCGACCAAATGTCTGTCCCATACGCCTACTAATTGTCTTCCCCGCCCAATGTCAATGTACAAGTCACAAATACGACGTGGACACCTCATACTATGATGCAAGTCGCTACAGAAATAAACAACTAAGCTAAATGCCGTCACACGTGCTGCTCATGCTGATGGCCAGTCGATCATGAAGCATGCGTCCCTACATGAACTCACTCTGTGACGTGTTAAGATACGTGTCAAGGCCTGGGAAGTCATATTGATAACTCCTCAACTTTAGGTGGGTCCACTAGACACTAGGTCAGACACAAGTCCTAACGTTAACGCCTTCGTTGACTGCACCCGAGTCTTCTCGGACGCGCACAATTTAATATTGAAATACTGAAATATGCAACTAGTTAATATTTGAATTTAGACAGCATCAACAAGGCAAGGTATACTTGCCTGGAACTCTGGTGTGCACAAACAATGCTCCGGAACCAGCAGTCAAGGTAGCACCGTCTCGGATGCCTACGAACAGATAACAATAAATATAAATCACTAATTTACACGATGCTTAATTATCTATGTTAACATGGAGCAGGTATACATATCTAACACATTTACACATATATACTATAGATAATTTAATAACCTATATACTTATATATACCACTGCATTTAGACATATGTACCTATATACTTATGCATTAATAATATATAACATATATATATATTGTTCATTATATATAAGGAATTTAATAACATATATGTACATACAACTATAGTACACAAATATAGTATTTAAATATTTTATATCAAACACCATACATATATAATTACATATATTCATTAGTTAATATATACTATAATATATTAATACATAAAATAAATGCTTGTATAAAAATAATACATATTTGAATAACATGTATACATATATACCAAACATAATTACATCACACCTATATATATACATATATATATACAAAAATACAGTTATACATATGTACTTACATATATGAATTAATACACACACACACACACACACACACACACACACACACACACACACACATATATATATATATATATATATATATATATATATATATATATATATATATATATATATATATATATATATATATATATATATATATATATATGTATTTACTTATAAATTGTAGATATATTATATATATATATATATATATATACGAGTATACATATATTCATACATATATAATATATCTACAATTTATAAGTAAATACATATATATATACATATATACATATATATATATATATTTATATATATATATATATATATATATATATATATATATATATATATATATATATATATATATATATATATATATATATATATATATATATATATATATATATATGTATGTATGTATGTATATATATATATATATATATATATATATATATATGTATATATGTATGTATATATATATATACAATTTATATATAAACACACAATATACTATATATATTAATTATATATATGTATACATACACATAATAGCTATTAGTATATATAGCATTTAAATACAATATACAATATATATATAAAATATATATACATATATTTATATTATATATACAAAGTATACAAAATACTGTGTATATATATAAAATACTGTATTTATACAGAAATAAATACTAAATAGAATACTGAAAATATATGTATACATATATATATACAATGCAACTCAAATATACTACGTATTTATACTGTATTTGTATATACATACGTATCGAAGTGTCGGAGGGGTCGAGGGGGGTCCACCGGACGATTGTCCCCGGCGGGGGTGGCCGGACGGAGCTCCGGCACGCGGGAGGGGGGGGGATCGTCGTCAACAACAGCAGCAGTCTGGGGTTGTCTGCACTGCGGGGACGAGGGCGCTCGGCTGTGGCGTCGACCGGGGCTGGGAGTTGGCGGAGGTGGTCGTCTGGGGAGGAGCTCGGCTGAGTATAGCGATCGGCGAAGCTAAGGCGGCGGAGCAATGGGAGGTCGGGTGGTCGGGGGGAGAGTTCGGTGGAGTTGGGCTCGGGTTGAGGAGGGGTTGCTGGGGTTGGCTGTAGGCGGCCAGGCGGCGGGTGGCGGTGGCTGGAGGTAGGGGGAGGTCGGCGAAGGGAGTAGGGTCGTTGTGGTGGTGGTCGGCGGCGATGGCCGGCCGGGAGAGGGCGGCGGGAAGCTGGGTATGGGTCGGCTGAGGGGAGTGAGGTTTAGAGAATTTAGGGTTTTTACTTGGGATTTGGGTTTTCTAGGTTTTTGTGTGTAATAAATGATGTGACATGATGTATATGTAGGAGAGAGAGTGGGGGGGCTGCCTAGGGATTAGGGCCGGCTGGTAACATGCCTTGGGTTGTGTGAAGAGGCTCCATCATGATAAGGGGAGGGCTAGGATTAAGGCATTTCAAATGTAGGGCTAGGATTGCTTCCCAAAAAGTGATGTAAGGACATGAAAAATGGAGGGAAAAATTATGATGGGCTGGTCAAATAAATGGGGATATCTTCTTCATGGGGTTGGACCAATGAGAGGGGGGGCACCTCATTGCAATTTTACATAAAGGCCCCTGAACAATTAAAAAATTGCACAAAAGCTAAAATTGGAGATTTGATGTGACAAATCACCATGTTTGGTATTTTGTATTGGGCTAGGATGGTGTATGGTATTTTGTATGATGCTTGTGGGTGTGTGGGTGAGTTTGGGTTGGAATTGGGTCTAATTCGAATGAGATTAGTCGCCACATTAATTAATTCATAATTAATGCACCGGGCGTCTCTAAATTAATTTAACAAAAATCGGGGGTCTAAATTGGGTTGGACAAGGGTCATTAGTGTGGTAGGCTCAGTGTACAATAATGTCATGATCTGGGTTGGTCAAATCGGGTCGAGGTTGGGTCTCAATTTCGATTGGAACGGACAACGAACGTAAATACGCAATTTATTTAAATTACGTACGGACGTTTGTAACGACTTTTGTGCGACTAAACTCAGGCACGAAAATCAGTATCCGGGGTTTGTTCTAGGTTCAATATGATAGGTTAGTATGTCTAGGCTAGGTATGTGTAAATTGTTTCAGGGCAACAGCTAGGGTAGGGTCCTAAATATCGGGACAACGGTAAGGCGTCCTAAGTAATAAAATACTGCACAATTATTTAATACTATGTAATAAATTCTAATTAGGACCAAAATAACCCTAATCTCTTTATCTAAATAAATAAAATTAAATTTTTGGTCGAGGGGGTTTACAGTCCGTCTTCTTTTTTCAAATGATAGGTGACGTCGTCCCAAATCATAACCAAATATTAAATATCGGATTTGGTTAGGAATTCGAAGAGTTATCCGAACTCTATAAATAGCCCAAGGTCCTGAGAGAGAAAACTTTTATCTGTCTTCACAAAACCATAGCTTTCCATGAACCTTTCTTCTTCGTCTCTTTCTTAAAAACTCAAAATTGCCATGGCACCTAAACAGGCTTTCAATGCTAAGGGAAAGAAGATCTCTTCCTCTTCTCGCTCTGCTGCTCCAGCACGAGCAACACCCATTAGGCTGAACGATCCCCGATCCGGGCGAAGTGCTCCGCTGTCGAGCTGTGCTCCGGACATCATAGGTAAAAGGACTCCGAGGGGAATAGAGGACTTTTCGCACACGTTTTACGTGTATGTGAACCAATACGCCCATATTTCTAATGTGTCAGCGTAAAACCATCTTTTCGCAGTCTGGCGTAAAAAGCTCAAACTGTCGAAATTTGGTGTATACTTCCAACTTTGAATTTTACGCCTCGGAAATAGGTTCCAGCGTAAAAACTCAAATTTTTACAGTCTTGGCGTAAAAGCACAGACTGATAATCTTTGGCGTAAAATGTAAGAGTGTATCCTCTAGTGTAGAAACTGACTTGTTCTCTTGTATTTTGTAGTGGACTTGCAGATTTCTCCTTTGGCCGAAGTTATGGGCTCTGTTGCCGGGATGTTGAGCTCAAATTATCTGGAGGATTTGTCCCATGTGATATTTCCTATTTCTGGAGCCAATTATCCTGACGAAAGGGGAACCCTGATTGCATCTCAGGGAGAACGCATGCTGCTGAGCATGCTCAGTGGGGAGCCCCTGACATACATCGATGGGACGGAGTATAAGAAACCTGGTTTCTTATTCGGGGATGTCATTGACAATCAATCCCAGACCAAGCCCAAGAATGAGGACTGGGTGTTCACTGCTGAGGGCACGGTAATGTATCTGCCGAAGATGCCCAGGGATTACCCTATCTCGGCCGTCTTTCATGCCACACATCCTAGGAAGATGATGTGGGTGCTGACTCCCGATCTTTACGGCCGACCGGGGAAGATTTTATACAATAAGGGAGGCGACCGGGGGGCTATGTGAGCCGTCCTTCGGGCCCTGTTATGGCCTTTAGGGGATTACTGCCTGGTAGTGTCCCGAGTGAGGACACTTTGCTGATCTAGCCAGTTCAGATATCGACTTTCTGCAATGACTTCATGGGGCAGGGAGAAATGTATTCCAGAGTCAACCCTCGGACCAGTGGATGGCTTAGCCCGGGGAATCTTCGATGGGCCAGTTTGGCTGCCTGGGCCCTGAAGCACTTCCAGGTGGAGCTGGAAAATATTGGCTTGTTCGCGGCAGTAACTGCCACAAGTGTTGGGTTGCCTGTCAACCCTAATTTGTTCTTAGCGTTGATGGAGCGATACAATTCGCTCACTGGGACTTTTGCCACTCTACTGGGTGAGTTGGGCTTAACCCTTCATGAGATGGCAGAGATTTCAAAGCTGCCAATGGGGGACGCTCCTTATGAAGTGTATGTCCCTATAAACAGGGAATTGAGGGATACAAACCCTCGGGCAGTGGCAGTGTATCAGAAGTTGATGTGCCACTATCTTGCCGGCACCACTTTCTACAAGGAGCCGTCTAATTTGGCTCACGACAATAAGTGGGCAACCTACCTCTTCTTCTACCAGGCCAGAAATGTTAAGCCGGATAAGGTGGTAGATTGCCGAGATAGGCCCTTGAACCTTCTGAGCATGCTCAATGCTGATACGGTCGATGACCTTATTGAAGACGCAGAGGCTTCAGATCATATTCTTGACAAAGATATAAAAGGTTATCCTGCAGGCACAAAAGCCTACAGTTATATGAGACATTGTCGCAAGCCTCTGTCAAAGGAAGCACAACTGGCTGGCTTTCTCTCCGTTTGGCTACGCCGCTGGGTAGTGCCTGGCATCGCGTCTGCAGATCGCATCCATCGCAACACCTTATGGCCTGTTGTGTGTTTGGTGTTCGGAGTAAGACTGGGCCTGTTTCCTGCTATGGTATGTAGAATACAAGCAGGCCTGAGGGCCCTTAGCGATGGGCTTCTCGCTGATGAGACACAGCGTGAAAGCTTTCCCAGGGTGGAAATACCATTCTTATACTTGATGGGATGGTTAATTCTTCATAACACCAGGGTGATGTCTCCCAGTTCTGCCAGCGGTTCGGGGAATAATTTCTTGTTGAATTAGAAGAATTCCTCTTGGAACGTGGTGACCTTCATAGATTGTCGACGATCGTTAAACGTTGCCCACAGCTGGAAGCTCTTCTGTATTGTCCCTCCCGTACATATCAATCAACAGGGGAGAAAACTCAAGGATGAAGGTCATGGGAGAACCATCCTTTCTCCTGAAGCCTTCTACTGATTTGTCTGTATTAGACCTTCCCACTTACTGTACAGAAGTGAGGACCATTGCTTCTTAGAGCCCTATCTGCCAGTCAGTTCGCCAGTCAGTTTGGGTACGACCAGTTGCATGTGGTGAATGCCATAACCAGCTTTAAGTCCAAAGGTGGACTTATTGGCGGAGCCAGAGGGTAGCGGTACTTCATCACGGGTTGCACTGGTGCAACTTTTGCTGTGCCCGCGACTTCTCTTTCCATGGAGCTGCACATCCTTCACTCGTACGCGCAGTTATATGCTTCCATCAATATCTTCCATCGCGATTTTGATATAAGTGGAAGTTTTAGGATGCCCTCCCATAGGACCACTGGAAGGGAGGAGATTTCGTCAATTTCCTCGGATGAGAATGAAGACACCGCCGGGGCAGACGAGTTTTTGACGACAATACCGAGAGGCGTAATAGCTCCGCCTGCAGAGCCTCTCGTTATCCCCCATAAAAGGAAGGCTTCTGCTCCGAAAGAACCTTCCCCCCCGCAAGAAGAGAATTGCCAGAGGTCCAAAAAGGGCTTCTAGGAGCGAGTATGTCGTTTCCCTATTGGGGATTATTCTTTAATCAGAGGTCCTTCGCCTTTTAGAGAGGGAACCTCCATAGTTTCGGCTGGCAGTGCCGGAGGTTCTTTGCTTGAGATCGTTGCTGTTACTACTGCTTCTGGTAGTGCTACGAGATCGCCTACAAGGCCGAGCATTTTAAGGATACCTTTAACCAGACCAATAATGGAAGTCACCCCTCCTTTGTCTGTAAGTATTTCCAGTGAGATTCCACCCGATCAGCCTCGAGTGGATCTTGGTGATGACTGGAAAGATTATCCTCCAACATCATTTAGTGCCCCCTCTTCCCCAGGTATGACAGCTCGCTTAGCATCATTAAGAAATGATTTAGCTGTACAGGCTGCGAACGTGACATATATACCATCGGCCTTGGGTAAATATCGTCTTTATGCCTCTTTCAGGAAAATTAACACCAAGTTGATATTAACTTTCTCTTGTCTTTTTCAGGTGAAGATATCTCAGGGGAGGGCGGAGTCGACGCAACCTTTGACTTTTTTGCGAATCCTGCCGATGAAACGGCGGTGTTCGACCTTGAAGAGGCACACTTTGAATCTGTCGATCATTTGCCTGCAATATTTTCGGGTGTCGTCTCGCCCGTAGCGGTCCAAATATCATTAGAGGAAGATGAGCCCATTATCACAACTATTCCTCCTTTGTTGAGTATGCCAGCAACTTCAACCGTTGCTGGTGTTCTATCTTTTGTTGCGCCATCTGTTGAATCGACGGCCGTGGCAACATCCTCCGCGGTCATTCTTGAAAGGAGATTTCCCGGTATTGCTGCCACTCCCAGCGCGTATCCGATCTTCGATATACTGATCAAACAATATACCAGCCTATTCTACCGTAGTTTGACGGTGTTGATATCCATGGTGCTGGAGAAGAACATGATTTTTGATAACCTGCTGGCGTCTTCCCAGCTTGCGATAGCACCGATCAGAAATTTCTATGACGCTGGATGAGCTGATGCTCTGGAGCAAATAGTTAATGGTTTGGAACAACCTATTAACGAGTATTTGCAACTATCTCGAGGCAACGTCGATGAGATAATTCAGGCCGAGTATGACTCCTTGACTGCGAAGTTTGCTGAACAGATGGAATGCTTAAATAAATCTGTCCAGACACAGCAGCAGAAGATGGATGAAGAGCAGGTCGTCTTGGAGGAGGTTATTCCTCTTCGAACGAAGTGTGAGGCCGAACATGAGAGAAATGAAGCGTGGGTCCGTAAATTGGAAGCAAAACTCGCTCAGACAAAGGAGTGGTCTCTCCAGTCGTCGGCAGCTCTAGATGTGGTGAAGGGCCGAATGGATACAGCTCAGCAGAACTTGGCAAGTGCGGCCGGCATCCGTGCCAATTTTGTTTATGCTCGGTCCGAACTATCCCTTCTGAGTGATGAAGAGGTACGATGAGAGCGGGCTCGCGCTAACGTCTTAGACTCCAGAAATGAAAGGATGGCCACTTTGGCGCAAAAGATTCGTGATTTGACTGCTCCTCTCCAATGATGTACTTTCCTTTATGTAATTTGCTCTTCCCGAAGGTAATAAAGAAACTTTATCTGACTTTGGTGGACCCATCATTTTTGAATATAAATGATAGGCTAGGGTGAAAGTGATATCAGAGGTAATATGGACGTGATATACTTTCGGTAAGCTTCAGCTGGACATATCTATTCAGAGGTTATATGGACATGATAGAATATGATCCAACTAAATTTGTGTACGAAACACTATCAGAGGTAATATGGACGTGATAGGCTTCGACTTTTCAAATTAGTTAAACATATCTATTCATAGGTCATAGGAACATGATAGAATATGATCCAACCAATCTTTGTACGTAGTATCATCAGAATAAGATCTTCACCATACTCCGTTTAAGCATAATACCTCTTCAGGAATTTGCCGTTGATAGGAGCCATTATCAGATCTCTATTAGGCTTGGCTAATCTATAAGCGTCGTTTGAGAACGTCGTCTTAATCACATAAGGGCCCTCCCATTTGGGCTAGAATTTACCCTTACTCTTGTGTGTAATGATCATTGACCTCTTCACAGCTAAAACTAGCTCACCAACTTTGAACACTATTTCCTTTACTTTCTGATTGAAAGCCCTGGAAATACGTGCTTGGTAAAATGCAATGCGTTGTTGGGCTTGAAGGCATTTCTCGTCTAATCCTTCTTGCTCTTGTAGCCGTAGGCGATCATTATTTTCCTGAGTCAACTCATTAGCCACTGCTATTTTGAGTGATGGAATTTGGATTTCGATGGAAAGAACTGCTTCACACCCGTAGACTAATGAGAATGGGGTAGAACTTGTCGGTGCTCGTACCGTTGTGCGGTATGCCCAGAGACATTCTCCTAGTTTCTCATTCCAATCTCTTTTGTTCGAAGAGACGAATTTCTTTAGGAGTTTGATAATGGTTTTGTTGAAGGCTTCCGCCAAACCATTAGCAGCTGGATTATATGCCGTAGAGGCCATATTTTGTATTCGATTCTTATCGCAAAATCGGTGAAACGCTTGGCTGATGAATTGAGGTACGTTGTCATGAATTATCCTTCGGGGTATCCCGAAGCGATAAATGACATGGTGCTTGATAGAGCTGACCATGTTGGATATCTTTACCTTAGCAAGTGGCATTGCCTCCGCCCATTTAGAGAAATAATCGGTGATAGCCAATATAAACCGATGTCCTCTAGAAGATGACGGGTGAATAGGACCAATGATGTCCATACCCCATGCCTCAAAGGGCCATGATGCAATGGTAGGATGTAGATACTCAGAAGGCTGATGTATAAAATCCGCATGAACCTGACAGGCTTTGCATTGTCTTGCATATCTCACGACATCTGCTATCATGGTAGGCCAGTAATAACCCATCATCCTGATACGATCCTGTAGCTTAGGAACGGGTTGATGTGCACCACATACACCGTCGTGAGCTTCACGGATAACCCGCTTTGCATCGTCATTGGGGAGACATCGTAGTAGTAGTCCATCGTATGTTCGACGATATAGACTTTGTGAAGAAGCATCAAAATAGAAGCGTAGTGATCGTCTTTTGATAGATACTGCTTCTTTAGGATCCTCTGGTAAGATTCCATATGCCGCGAAATCTATAAAGGGACTTCTCTAGTCTCTCTTAGGAGGAACTGTATCTACAACGTAGCTGCGTTCTATGTGAAAGTTATTTTTCACACAGAATAGATCTTTGTTGAGAAGGATCATCAAATTCTGCCTTCTTATAGGAATGGCTAGATTTGCATCTAGACTTGCTAGAGCATCAGCTTCCAAATTCTGAGATCGAGGCACATGCTCTAGGAAGAATCCTTTAAAAGACATGGCTATCTCGATCGTTGCTTGGTGATAAGGAATAAGGTCTGGATTGCAGACTTTATATATTCCTCTGACCTGATTAACGATCAGCTGAGAATCACCAAAAGCTTCTAGGTATTCGACCTCCAATTCTTTAGCGAATTGAAGCCCGATTAGTAGAGCATTATACTCTGCCACATTATTAGAGCAGGGTTCGCTAAGAGAATATGCCCGATAGATGACGAGTTTATCAGGAGTCACCAGAATAATTCCTACTCCTGAAACCACGTTTCCCCTGGGACTAGTCCTGGATGCACCGTCGAAGAATAGCTTCCAGGGCTCACCTTCTATTGCTGAGTTACATTCTGCAACTTCGTCGGGAATATCCTCGTATAGTTTGGAGGTTTCCGGAATTGGATGAGCAGCTAAGAAATCAGCCAAGGCTTGACCCTTTATGGACTTCTGAGGGACGTACACCTTGTCATACGGTGTTAGTAACATCGCCCAAGTCGCGAGTCAAGAATTAAGCACGCTTGGCTTACTCATCAATACCCAGAGAGGATTGATCCTGGAGATGATGTGAATAGTTTGGCCTGTCACGTAATGTCGCGTCTTCTGAATGGCGAACATTAGGGCCAAGCATTCTTTTTTCCACTGGATTGTACTGGTGTTCAGCTCCGACCATCATCCTGCTTAGTAGTAGATAGCATGTTCATGACCCTCATTGTTGTTCTGTGCGAGGAGAGCTCCCAAAGAATGATCCATAGTTCGAACATACAGCAAAAATGGTCTTCCTATGACGGGAGGCACCAGAACAGGAGGATTAGTGAGGTAGCGTTTGATATCATTAAACGCTTGCTGACAGGCTTCGTCCCATACAAAGGACACACATTTCTTCATCAGGCGGGAGAACGGTTGACATTTCCCAGAAAAGTTAGATATGAATCTCCTGATATAGGCTAGACGACCTTGAAATCCCCTGAGTTCCCTCAGATTACGGGGTAGTCACATTTATAAGATGGCCTTCACTTTATCAGGGTCCACTTGAATGCCTTTAGCGGTAATGACAAATCTCAGGAATTTGCCACTGGATACACCGAGAAAGGACTTTGTAGGATTCATTTTGAGTTGATGTTGGCGCATCAACTCGAACACTGTCTTCAAGTCTTGGATGTAATTATCCTTGAGGCGGCTTTTGAATGCAATGTCGTCTACGTAACACTCCACTGTTTTGCGTAGATGCTCGTGGAATATGTTACTCATAGCTCGCTGATATGTAGCCCCGGCATTCTTCAATCCGAAGGGCATGACTATGTAGCAATATACCCCCAGTGGCGTACGGAAGGCAGTATGATTCTCGTCTTCAGGATGCATCTTAATCTGATTATATCCTGAAAATTCGTCAATGAAAGACATGCATTTAAAACCGCATGTGTTGTCGATCATGACGTCTGTGATGGGAAGAGGGAACTCATCCTTGGGGCAGGCCGCATTGAGATCTCGGAAGTCAATACAAATACGAACCTTCCCACTTTTCTTCATAACCGGGACAACATTAGCGACCCAATCAGGATGTTGTTCTTCCCGGATGAACCCGCAGGCTATCAACTTTTTGATTTCAGCTTCGATGGAATCCATCATATCCGGACGAAACCGGCATTGGTGCTGCTTCACAGGTTTTGAATTGGGCAATATGTTGAGCTTATGGGTAGCCATTTTGGGATCAAGCCCTGGCATATCCTCATAATTCTATGCAAAGATGTCGATATATTCTTTTATCAGCTGGATCATTTCTTCCCTTTCTTCTTCGGAAAGATTGTTACTGATAAATATCGGCTTTGGTGAAAGTTCATCCCCAACATCAATTTGGATAACTTTATCTTCAGTGGGCGGTTCTCTTTGTTCGAACCGGAGTTCCCATTGTGTATCCATTTGCTACGCCCAGGAGTCATTTTCAAACGGTTCAGATTCTTGTTCGTCTGCTTCGAGAGAATCTGTTAATACCGTATTTACTGATAATGCTCGTTCGAGATCAGCATATTAATCGAAGGTCGACGAGCCATCCTGAGAAGAGGAAATGGTGTCTTTGCTTGACTCAGAAGTTGCAAGAAATGTGGTATACCCTAACCCGAAGTGCGTTCGTTGATGGTAGGGGTCACCGTGCAATGGCATTCGTCTGCCCTTCCCATAGTTGAGACCTGGCTCTGACTTCAGGTCATAACCCTTGCTTAGCATAATCTTCAAAGCTTGTAGGCTATATCTGTGGACCTGCATTTTTCCAGCATCAGACTCGTGAGAATCTTATTATACAATCGGTCTGCTCCGCATTCGACCGAAGACTATTGGATGCTGATTGCTGTGAGTAGGCGGGATAATAAAGATATAATCTTCATGTGGCCCGTATATCGTGATGACATTAGATGTTGATGCTACTTCCCATACATATGGATGATAAGAGTCTATAGCTTCCAGGAATTTTTGTGCTATAGGCTCTATATCGTTATGAGGGGAGTACTCCTGATTTGGAAATTGAGCGTCAGAGTACTAGAAAAGAGAATCATTATTATCGTCAGAAATCTCGTTCCCGGTTGTATTTACATCAGTCGGCTGCATACTGCGCCAAAGGTTGATGACCAAAGGTGAAGGTTTCTGGTTCAGAGTGATCACTAGGGGATCACTTCCTCCTCCTGATTTGGTTTTGTCTAAGCCGATAGCCATAGGTTCTATGACTTTCGGATGGGTAGTACGCCCTTTCACCTGGATCGACAGGGGTTGCTTAGTAGATGGTTCTCCTGGCTCCCGGTGGGATTCCTCCTCCTTCATGCCTGACACCTCCTTCATGTAGTCTTGTGTGTACAACATGGCATCGAAATAGTAATATTCTACTCCTTTGAACGGAATGAGGTCAGCAAACTCCGTTTTCACTGTTCCTTGGACGTCTACCTATTTGAAGCATTGATGTAGAGTCGAAGGAACAATATTGTGATCGTGGATCCCTGGTCTGCCTAGCAGAATGTTGTAAGACACCTCTGAATCGATGACGTAGCATGTAGCCACCGATCTAAGGTCACCAATTTGGATCCTCAGACGAATTTTCCCCAAAGGCTTGCTTTTTCTGGCGTTGAAGCCCACGATTATAGTGGTGGTGTAAGCCAGTTCGCTTGTAGGAATCCTCAACGGCCTGAACAAACTGTGAGGGATGATGCTGATTGACGATCCCGGATCTATGTGGATCCGGTCTACCTCCATGGAACCGACGTATCCGGTATAATAGAGGGGCCTGCCATGCTTGCCATGTTTTAACAATATGTCTTCCTGAGTGAAAGTGATGTTAGGGACCACTTCCATCATACTATGGCATTGGGGATATGCCATAGGCTCTTTATTTGGGGACTTAAGCTGGGTAAAGCATACGTCCGCCTGCATTAAAACTTTGCTCAAGGCTTGACGAGTGTCTTTGGATAGCCTAAGCAGCTCGAAGATGGACAATCTGGCTGGCGTATTGGCTAATTGGGCCAAGATATCGAAGTTATATGGTTTCTCTAAACTTTTGTTTTGAATATTTTTCAAAGGTTTGTCGAACCGAACTTCTTTCTGCTTGCCTTTGTCTGCCGAAGTTGGTCTAGAAGGACCTGCTCTGGTATGACAGGTTCGGGTTCTGGAAGTTTGGCATCTGAAGTGTCTGTCGTTGCATCTTCCTGATTTCCTCCATAGTCCTTGAGGTAGGCTTTCCCTGAACGGGTTCCGGTAGCTAAAGCCTCTTCTTCTGATATCGGGGATGTCGTAACCATATGGCATGGTTTACATCTTGAGTTCTTTCTGGACTTAGCCTTAGCAGCTTGAGTCTCTTCCTCGATCTCTGACACCAGATCAGGATGAACCCACATAATCTTACCATGCTGGGTAGTTAGGGGTACCAGGTCATAATTTTGAGCCCTGGCCGGAGGAAGATTAACAATGTTCATCATTGTCCAGGAAATAGGTACGACACCATCCGGAACTTCTTGAGGAGGCAGATCACCAAATTGGAGAGAGATCATGTTGGCAGTGACCATCTTCTCACTGTTACGCAGAGTGATGGCCTTGGCGTCGATCAACTCCTGGATTTTTCTCTTTAGTACATAACACGCCTTTGTGGGATGATGTATGTACCTATGAAAAATACAGTACTTAGGGTTATTGGTACTGCCGACTTCATTAGGCTGCTTTACCTCGGAGAGGGTGAGCTTGCCGCTTTTAACTAGACAATCGAATATGCTTGGAATGTCGTCATCGTCAAAAGAGTATTCTTCGATGGGCCTGGAAGTCCCAGGTTTCGTCTGTGTAGTCCCAGGAGTAGATTGCCTGGACGTGTTAATCGCCAGAGCTTCCTTTCTTTTGGAACCACGAGGATGGTCGCTATTGGAAGATGACCGTTTCCCTTTGTCAGAGGTGGAGATCATGATTCCATTGTCACGCGCCTTCTGACTGTTATCTTCAGCGGCTACCGCTGAGATGATAAATGAGGACCAATCATGGAACTGATATGGTCCTGTGAACACCGAGATCAGTGGAAGAAGGTTCTTCCTGCAAATGTCCACCAAGGCAGAATCTGGAACTCCGAAAGGCATCTGTAAAGTAGCCTGACGAAAACGTTCAATGAAAGTACGAACATTCTCTTTCTCCTTTTGCTTCACTTCGATGAGTGAGGACATAGACATGTCCATCCCTCCTTCGTAGAATAGAGCTAAGAACAGAGTCTTGAAATCTTCGAAGGAAGTAATGCAATTGTCCGCCAAACTACGGAACCATTGATAGGCCACACCAGACAGACAGCCCTTAAATACTCGAGTGAGAAGGGCATCGTTCCCTTGCAGCAACACCGTCATCATGCTGAAGTAGTTCATGTACTGGCTTGGTGACGTCTTTCCCTCAAATAAAACCATAGCCTGTGGTTTATATTTCAGAGGGAAAGGGATCTCGTCCCAGATAGCTGGGTATGGCTGGTTGATTCCCAATTTCTTAAGTTGATCCTTATGCTTCAAAGTATCAAATTGGGCTTTCAACTCCCGTACTGCCTGCATCGGATCTTCAGTTGGGAAAGGGACCACAGAGATGTGAGAGGTCAGTTGTATTATGACTCCAGCGGGAGGCAATACGTTCTCCGGATTGGGAGGTTGAGGAGCAGCTGACTCTTAATTTTGAACAGGCTCCTGACTTGATGGTATATCTACCCCCACCCGTAGTTGAGTCAGAGGAACAGGTGCAGCTGTGTGTTGAGTCACCAACATTTGGTGCATACTCTGCATCAAGGTCTGTATCTCTTTGAAAGATGCTTCCAATACAGCGACGCGTTGTTCCGTACTTTCTGATGGAGTAGCTTCTTCATGTTCATCGCCAATGGCATAAACCCCCATTTCTTGGATGCTACCGAGGGGTTAGTATAGATCTCTGTGGAGAGCGAGTCTATACTATCAGCATCACATTCAGGAAATTGATGACCTTCAGTATCGGAATCGGAAGAATATGAAGCCGATTATCGTGACCTTTAGCGAGTGTTTCGAAAGACACCTGCTTCAATGTTCTCAAGGAGTCTGTCAAATCTCCTTTAGCTTGGAGTTCTAGAGGGATGATGTCTCAAACTTGACCTTCCTCTAGGAATGTGTGAAGCCATATTCACTGATGCGAATGTAGGCTCTTCTTCCTGTAAGGTCAAAGAGTAGTTCAACCGGTCGAAAACTGACCATTTTGCCTTTGAGCAGCAATAGTTAACTACAACTTTATGACTATTACAACAGTGCTCCCTAGGGGATATAATAGACATATTAGAAGATCCCATGTCTTTGCGCTTCTGGGTTAGGATATTACGCAAGTCAGGAGGATTAACAGGAGAAGAAGAAGAAGAAGAAGAAGAAGAAGAAGAAGAAGAAGAAGAATAAGGCTTATTTTGCCTTTTTACATCCGTTGGGATACGGAGATTAGGAATCATAACTCTTTCTCTGCCATAAGAATACAGCAGTTTCGCCATGTGAGTAGCACATGATCCATGAGGAGCGTATCTATCCACAAACTGGGCCTTCTTTACGCTGAAGGGCTTGTCCTGGCGTAATCTGGAACTTTGCACAGGTTGGCGTAAAACTGTGGAAGTATTCAATCGGCCATCAGCATTCCGTATAATCTGAAGAGCGGGCAGATTCTTCTCTTGATGGCGTAAAAGCCGAGAGGTCGAGAAATCTGCCACTTGTTTTCCCTTACGGAGATTGTAGGGGCCATCTACCTCCTTATAGGCGGGAGATATATTTTTACGCACGGAGCGCAGAGCAGACTTCTGGGTTGGCGCTAAGGCATTGCCAGAAGCTTTGTCTGCCACGTCACAGACGGGAGACTGAGTTTTATGCACGGGGCTCGAAGTGGACTTCTGGATTGGCACTAAGGCATTGCCAGAAGCTTTGTCTGCCACGTCACAGACGGAAGACAGAGTTTTACGTGCGGGGCGCGGAGTGGACTTCTGGATTGGCACTATGGCATTGCCAGAAGCTTTGTCCGCCACGTCACAGACGGGAGACAGAGTTTTAAGCACGGGGCGGGGAGGCTGCGATGCTACAACCTTGTTGGTCGGAGAGAGAGAGTCCGCGGGAAGGGTAGAGGATGTCCGGGGCATCCATACTTTAAGCAATTTTCTGTTGTCTTGGACAGAGAGGGAATGAGAGCTACCCCCTGCTCGAAGCATGTCTTTCGTAAGCCGATTGGTCGAATTGGACGACCATGGTCTTCTTCGTTGATCCGACGGATACAACATCGTGTTAAGCAATGGCTTTCTCGTTAGATGAGAAAGTAGTCCCCAACAGAGTCACCATCTTGTGTTTGATAATAAACGAAAGAAATTGAAACTAGATTTATACGAAATCCTTTCTTTGGTTTACAAACAAGAAAAAGAAGTACAATTAATCATATACGAGGATATTAAGTACAAAAGTTTAATTCTAGGGAAATATTGCTATAGGAGTCTGATCTGCGGTTGATCACTTTGTCCCTTGGACCACACGATGACGAAGAAGTGCTGTAGAAGACGAAAAAAGAAGCTTCAAAGACTGCAGGAGGGATTGAACTCTTGTTGCCAAAGTAACACTCTCTGGATGAATTCTGCTTTCCCCTCTCAAAATTTGACCCTTCGACCTTGGTTTTTCTCGACCTTTGACCTCCGTGGCCAGAGGTCTTTATTTATAGGGTTTGGTCACAGTCGGCATAGAAACCGAACAGCGGAGAAAGCTGCACCTTTTACGTGACGGTTATAATAATTGCTACCCACGTATGAATGATCTCTTGAATCTGTGTGTGACGCATGTCCCATTATGAGGTAACGTGTATAATCGCTCATCGAAGATTACGGTATACAAGCCACGTAGATAACTGCCCCTTACATAGAGAAGGTTGGCATAAAAGCCAAATAACTGTCACATTGGCGTAAAAGCCAAAGAGTTATCTTGTTGGCGTAAAAGCCAAATAGGCATAGAATCCGAATAGTTGTCAAGTTGGCGTAGAAGCCAAGTAGTTATCGGGTTGGCATAGAAGTGAAGTAGCTGTCATATCGGCGTAGAAGCCAAGTAGCTGTCGGGTTGGCGTAGAAGCCAAGTAGCTGTCAGGTTGGCGTAGAAGCCAAGTTCTGCGTAAAGCTTGATGCTGCATGGATAGGTGGCCAGCGTAAAGGTAGCCGATTGTTCTTCCTTGACTGAGGTCTTGAGCGTATTCTGGGTCAAATAGCCTTATCACGCACTTTTGCAAATATGGCCTGAGTTGGCATATTTCGAGGAGAGAGCATACGGCGTACTCCTATAATTAAAAATAGCCAGATCGACGTAATTCGAGGAGATAGCATACGGCGTACTCCTATAGCTAAAAATAGCCTGATGGCGTAATGTGTAGGGATGGTGATGTGGACGTATTAGCCCTAATTATAGCTCACCCAGTCATTAAAAGTAGAGCCAAATCTCGTGCATTAAATCAAGAGATCTGCCCCCATCTTGCGCATTAACTGCAGAGACGTGCCTCGAGTTCTGTACGAAGAGCAGCTTTTGACGTGGCGGTTGGTTTCGTCTCATCCTGAGCGTAAAAGCTCATGTTTGCCTGTGTAAAATAGGCAGCATATTCCTTGAATACGTAAACGACGTCTTATATCAAGGCTTTATCACTAAACGACAGTCTGGGGCTCTGTGTAGAATCATTATTACAGCCGTCCTCTTGATAGTCGTGCAGTACTCTTTGTCAGGAGTCAGGTTCACTGCTTCGTCTGACAGGTTCATTCGAGGAATACGAAGAGTTCCTCGTACAACTTTCCGCTGTATTAAAAGCAGACAGGTTTTTCGCCAGAGTGGCGATATAGCAATATTTTTACGCCGAAGAAGTCTGGAAGTACTGCATTACGCGGGTTATTCTGGAGCTATGTTTTACGCTGAACAGCATTGAAGCTCTGTTGTACGCCAATGGCTCTGAAGTCATATTTTATGCCACCCAGTGCTGGAGCTCTGTTTTACGCAGGCTTCCTGTGTGTTGGGTTTTACGCATATAACTCCTCAGTGTATTTTTCATGCTTCTACAGAGTCAAGAGTTTGTAAGAAAGATGTATATTATCAATAAAGAGAACTTTTCTTTGTTTCAATGTATGTTATTTAGCTTCTGCCCTCTGCTATTGTTTATATATATATATATATATATATATATATATATATATATATATATATATATATATCATTATGCTAGGCCTTGTGCGGACGCGCCTTACGATCGCACGGCTTCATGCCCGGGGGACAATTAGCGATTCTTTGGAATCGGGACGTGATAATTTTATCCTTACAAAAAAAAGGTTACCAATCAATAAAATTTATTTTACCCCTATTACTAGAACTCTTACTTTTATGACAACATAAAATATTTTGTCACAATAACAAAATAAATATTGGCGGGCATCCATTAAAACTATTGTCACTTTCCGTTTTCGATATACGTATTTGGAACGTATTTTATTTTAGCATGGTTGCATGTGCATAGAGACTAGACTCATTCTTTGGTTTAACCTTGCCCATGGTTCATTTAGTGGGCTAGTTCAAGTCATGAGAACCTTTGGTTCAACCCTCAACCCTACCATATATAACCCAATATTTTCTCTCTCTCTCTCTCTCTCTCTCTCTCTCCACTTATTCATTTCTTCCTCTCTTTTCTCTCCCTATTTTCATAGGCAAGTACACCTTGCATGAGAAATAGAGAAACCCTCCATATTATTATTCTACTATGTTTGTTATGTATTTCTAAGTACTTTTAGTTCTTTGAGTTTTTGGTTTTGATGGATGATTTTGTGTAGATCTATATTTCTAACTTAGGGTTTCTTGGGTTTTATGATTTTTTTTCTTGGTTTTGATCTATTAAACATGTATTTAGACAACCAGTTTTTGTTACATGATAAAGCTTTCAATTTAGAGCATTTTGGCTTTTGGTTCAGTCGATTTGGACTTAAAATGAGATTTTTATGAAGAAAACAAGATTTCAGTTTTTGGATCTTTTGCCATGGCCGAACATGCTATTTGGAGAAGATGAAGTCTTCATACGGTCAGTGAACTATACGGTTGAGAGTGTTATGTGGCCCGAGAGGGTTATGCGGCCTGAACTCTTGCCACATATTGACCAGCATGAGTCCATCTTGTTGGACGCATGACTGCCATCACACAAGTGTTAGGGAGTTTATTCTTGAACTCCTTGTGTTTTCACTCGCTGAACGAATGAGAAATTTTTTAAGTCCAAGAGACTCCATGAGCACCGACCCATATGCGACACTCATACATATTCGGCAACCAGAGCATGCGGCCACTTTTCCTTGGACGCAGGACTCTGAACTTTAGCACATCTTTCTATGATATTTGACTTTTTTCTCTGACATACTTTATGGCTTGTCACATCAATAACTTTATGTCACTGACACTTCATTCATTGTCCGTCACTTCACACTTGTCCCTAGGAGACTCCATATGCGGCAAGGACTTTTCATGCTGCCAGACTCCATATACGGTCAGGACTTTTCATGCGGCCTTACTTCATATGCTGCATTGACTTCATATGCGTCCTAGAGTCATATGCGGTCTAGAGACCCATGCTGCCTTGCTTATTTTGATTGAATGTTTCTTGTTTTTCGTGACCCAATGTGTAATTGGCAATTAGACTCGAATACTGTATCCGTGCTAATACCATTATTGCCTGATAATTGTCCATGATTTAACGTGCGCCGAGGTGCGACAACTCTTGTCACGTGTTAAGTGATTATATTTGGATTGTGCATCGAGAATGCCTCCAAATTTCTGAACACGTGTTATTATAAATATATATTGTTTCCCCAGAACGGGCATAATAAGCGAGTCAACTACCAAAGCGTGGATAGGATATTGATTGACTGAATGTTGTATACACGCTCAGGTGAATCCAGATTTGACTTCCATGGATTCGTATCTAGCGTGCCCGTACTTTGTACGAAATCTTAAGCAAAATTCTCATGTTACCACGCCTTAAGATTTCGAACACAACATAGGGCTAATTAGGTAACCAAAAGTGATAGTAACGTTGGAGGAAACGGTATCCCGAGATCATGTTAACAAATATTCCCACAAAGATTCATTCTAAGTGCGCTGTGGGCAGACCACCATAGATACTATATATCATCTGCCTTAGTGGAGTACAGTATCTGGCCTATTATTATGCCGAGCCAACACTGGAATCGTTAATACCGTATTTTTAGTGCAGTGGCCCTACTGGGAACTGGTGCAACTCGTGAATACCTATTTTATTTATTTGGTTCGGTTAGCTCATGTTCGGCACTGGCGTGATCTAAGGATACTTATTATGCATTATTTCTGAGATAATCTCGGACTCCATAAAATAGCAAGCCGTACAAATGATTGGCCGATATGAGAAATAGAATTGGTTGTGATTGTATTCTTCGGTTAGTAGCCTAGGAAAATCGACTATCATAGTATGATAGTTCAACACTTGTCCTTGTTTGGTTGTAGGGTTGGGCCTTTATGCCAGGATATGTCATTGACCTAAGTTACGACACTGAACGTATGTATTATTATATATTTTTCTTGGATTTTTGTTTCCCTATTTCATGCTTCCTTTGTGGTACTTATTATTTGGGGTCTAACCCCACTAGTTTTGCATGGCCAGGTTTTGAGCCAACACCCGAGGATCCAACGTACTTTCTCTCAACTCATGGCGCTTACCAGGAACATGGTCGTAGGGGAGAGCGAGTGTGTTTTCTTCTTCCCTGCTCATATTTGTGCATTTACTTCTTTTGGGCGTTTAGCCATTGGCACCTATTAGCCGGCTCGTCTGGACATTAGTTTCCTTAAATTATAGTATTAAATCAGACTGCAGCTGATCACTGTCATATAATTTTGTTACTCTTCCAGCTCCTTATTTTGCGTAGCTGGTCTCCAGAATATTTTGAGAAAGCATTTGGGATGCCTTATTGCTTTATCATTTATACTCTATGCTTACTGTTTCTTGTTTGAATGGTTGAGACATATAAGTTTTTGACCATAGGAGACTTGATTGTAGTATGCACCCCCTTGTCTTATATAGCCGTGACCGTCGTATGACGTATAGCGCCTTGTATGGGGTAGCTGGCCATGTCCGTCTCTGTATTCCGGTACTGGGGCATGACAAGGTTTTAGTGGTGGCCCATGCAGGTATATTCTTCAGACTTGTAGGGTTTCATGGTCATAGGAGTCTCAATTAAACATGATCCTTCTTGAAATCCTGAATTTGTCATCCTCGATACTCAGCTTTAATTTTCCCAGATTGGTTACTTCATTGTTCCTTCTCGTCCTATACTTAATATTTCTTATGCTCTTCTTTAGTGCTTCTCCTTCCCCCCATGTTGCAGCAATAGGAGAGACAGGGTTGCCAATAGAACGAGATCCTGTGGAACCCCATCCAAGGATCCGAGTTGAGCCCACGATAAATGGCACAGAGCAGCAGGCTCCAGGTGTTCCCGTACGTCGTGTAGTGCCAGCAGTACTGGATACTGAGGCCTTGCTAGAGATTATCAGTGGATTGTTGGTTGCCCAACAACACCAGATGGTGGTGCAACAACAACAGCAACAACAACATCAGCAACAACAGCTCCAGCAACAGGAACAAAATGTTCTATTGAACCAAGGGTTGTAGACAGCTCTGGAACGAGGCGAAAGAACATATTATGGGGTATCTGTTAGATTTTGCAGACTAAACCCCAAATATTTTGATGGCACGGAGGATGCAATCTTGGTAGACGATTGACTCCAGGATATTGAGACCATTATGACAGCAACTAAAGTTTCGGCCGAGGAACAGGTTGACCTGGTTCGCCCACAACTCTAAGATCTGGCCAGGGATTGGTGGACCACGATGGAGGTAGGATTGAGGCATCCTATTTCATGGAAGGATTTTATGATCCGATTCAGGGTGAAGTACTTTGGTATTGAGGCTCAGTGTGAGTTGTAGCAAAGGTTTATTAACCTCAAGAAAGCAGGAAGGACAATAGAAGGCTATGTGGAGTTTTACCGACTAAGCAGATTTGCTCCAACCATGGTGGCAACAGAGTTTGAGAGAGCAATGAGGTTCCAGCAGGGACTTCACTTAGAGATCTTACACATGGTAGAGGTGCACGACTACCAGACCTTCGTTGCGATATTGATAGCAACCAAGAGGGTTGAGTTTACTTCACAGAGGATGGCATCCAGAAGAGTAGATCGGAAGAGGCCACATGGACAAAATAATGAGGGAGGACCAGTACCGTGAACGTCAGCACCATCCCCAGGAATTCGCATCCATAACGTGACACAGAGGAGGCCAGTGACCTTGACACTGACGACACCAACTCGGCAACAACAACCGAGGCAGCAACAGCAGCAGCAACAACAACAACAACGAAAGAGAGCGCCAACAGGTTGTACCTACTATGGCAAAGGAGATCATACCCAGGATATTTGTCGGACAGCTAACAGACTATGTTTGAGATATGGAAGCCCTGATCACAAGGATGCCACGTGCCTATTGATACAGAGGCCAGGAGGGCTAGTACAACAGTTTTCTGCATTGTCAGCTCCAAGGACAGTGCAACAAGGAGGACCAGCAGTAGCAGTACGGCTTTAGCTCAGAATCTATTGTCGATGCAGGCCCAGCTTTATAGGCAACAAAAACAGAATCAGCAAGGGCTGCAACCACAACAACAAGGAAGACAGCAGCAAGGAGCCCAATAAGGCCAAGGGCAGGTACTCACCTTGTCTTTGGAGGAAGCAATGGCGTCGAGCAACGTAGTAGCATGTATCATTTTTGTTACAACCTTTCCTGCCATAGCATTGATTGATTCTGGAGCTTCGCACTCATTTATATCTGCATAATATGCGACACGTATAACATAGCTTCAGAGCTAGCTGCGTAAAACAGAGCTCTCAAGAAGTTTGGCGTAAAGTAAGACTTCAGAGTTGTCTGCGTAAAGCAGAGAGTTGAGGAAATTTCATATTTGTCTGGGTAATAGTCTGCGTAAAGGGTTCCGGGGGTACAGTCTGCGTGTAAAAGATATGCTGCGTAGAAGATATGCTGCGTAGAATCTGCCTGTAAAGTCTTTGCTATACTTTCTGCGTAAAGCTTGCGCAAAAGGTCTGTGCGTAAAATCTAATGCATAAACTCTGCGTAAAAATTTAACATGGCGTAAAGTTGGTTTTGAGGAACTTTTTTGTTTTTCCTCGGACGAAATTGTCAGTCAAATCAGTGATCCTGACATCTGACAAAAGTACCGCACGATGGTCGAGAGGACGGTTGTGATGATGATTCTACACAGAGACCCAGATTGTCGTTTAGCGATATATTTTAATACAAAGTTGTTTTTACACTTTCAATGAGAAAGAAAGGTTAGGGCTTCTAAATACGTTGGATAGAAATGAGTTCTTACGCTCAAGATGAGACGAAATCAGACACTAAGTCAAAAAGCTATTTCGGCACAGGGCTCAAGGCATATATCTGCATTTAATGCACAAGATTTGGTTCTTAATTGGTTATGACTGGAAAAGCTAAAGCTAAGACTGTGGTAATACGCTCACCTTATATTTTATGCCTATGTGGCTTATATGTTGTCTTATGCTGGGTATTTACCTATGTGGCTTATATGTTGTCTTATACGCGGGTTTTATGAACACCATTGGAACATGGTTTTTAGCAGTTGTTATAACTGCAGAGTAAAGTAGGCATAACTTGTAAACCCCCTCGACCAGATTCTAGTATTTTAGGATTATTTTTAGCAATTTAGGATTTATGGCAATATTTTAATTTATTTTGCTTATATATCCTATTTATTTGTGCACCTGTCCATCACCGAATTATTTGGAGCTTTACCTTGACTATTATCCCCGAACAAAGTTCACATACCTCTCAAAGACATGCTAGTCTATTTTTCTGAACCTTGTGCAACTCCCAGATACTCTGTTTTGTGCCTCGTTTTAGACGCACAAATATCGTTACCAACGTACGTATTTAAATTCCCAGATTTGTACCCACCTCTGTACCAATAGGGATTTGAGGCCCAACATGCACCTATTTTGCCCAAATAAAAATACGTTAATTTTCTACACTGAGTACACTACATTTAGTATATTGACACCACACTAAAATTATGACCCTACCTGCCTCTAAATAATTAGAGAACACCGTGCGCAGTATTTATTAATTAATTAATACGGTGACCCGTATCACCCCAGAACCAGGCCCAGCCCCTGCCTAGGCTCACCCCCACCCCCTCAGGACCCTCTCACAGCAATTCCCCTCATTTCTATACATTTTAGCATTTTCAGAAATCGGGTGTTTTTCCCAGACAATTTTGTAATTGTGCAATTTCCCAAAATATGACCTTTATACAATTTATGAAATTATAGGGACTTTTCTGCAAATTTGCAGTGCGAGGTGTCAGCCTCCTATTGGCCGGTGAACCCGCACCGTCCATTTGGAAGCGGGACCCACCTGAAAATATCTGCAAATATTCTGGATGTAAAATTACCTATTTACCCCTAATTAATTTTCTATAAAAGAAATAAAAAGAAAAACCTAACCCTAGCCGTCGGCTACCCCCCCCCCCTGCCGGAGCAGCTCCGCCTCCCCATGGCCGGAGCCGACCCCGACCTTGCCGGCACAGCGCCGTGAGACCCTCGACCTCCTCCTCACCGTGGTCCTCCTTCTTTTTCCTAACCTAGCCGCCTCCCCCGCGGTGAGCCGACCCCGCCGGTGAGCTCAGCCCGCCCTTCCTGACCCCCTTCTCCTCCTCCGCCACTCGCCACCACCACCATCATCATCCCCACCATCGACTCCCCTTTTCCCCTCTCGACTGGACCCCCCGACCTCCGCCTCCCCGCGGCGAGTCAACCCCCCTCCCCCCCGGGCGGCCTCGACCTCCTCCACCTCCTCCGCCACTCGCCACCACCACCAACCCATCACGACCACCACGCCACTCTCTTCCCCTCGACCTCGTCTCCTCCTCTCCACCCCCGCTGCCATCCACAGAGCCGAGCTCCAGCCTGACTTCTCCTCCACCACGGCTCTGAGCCACCTCCCCCGACTGGCTGACTGGGCGATCCCCCACCCCGCAGCGGCTCCAGACCACCCGACCCCCTGTGCAGCTCCGGCCCCGTGCGGTGCTCCCCCCACTCCGGTTCAGTTCCCCCCCCCCCCCGACAGGCCTGTGCACAGCCACTCCGACTCCCCTCCTCCCTCCTTCCCGACCTCCACCTCCTCCGCCACTCGCCACCCTCCACCACCAGCACCAACACTAATCCAGTTCCTCCGTCAACAAGCCCCCAAACCCAAGCAGCACCCTGCCCTGCCCGGACGCCCCGCTGACCGACGAACTCCGCCTGACCGCCTCAGGCGAAGCCCCGGCGAGTCTCCACTGGACTCAGACAGGACACAACAGCCGGACACAGCCCAGACACGATCAGTGTCGTGTCGCCTCTCTTCACGGACACGAAGAAAATTCATTCCACGGAGCCCTGTTCAGGTAACCCGTTCTCTCTCCTCGTTATTCCATTTTTCATTCTGTCAGTTGTGACATATAGGCTATATAACCATCTCGATGCCCGTGCAACCCGCTCGGTGCATCGCGTCCTGTGGCGATCGTGAACTGCGATCCAAAAACAGGAAAATCAATGTCCCGTTTTACCCCGGAACTGAGTACGCCCCGCCAAACGGGACGACTTGGTCGCACGCGATCTTCACCGAAATATGCACGTCGTTGATACGGACATGCGAGATTTCGCAGAAGTTGATTTGGATGTGCGTGCACACCGGAATCAACGCGTATCCGCCGACACCGTCCCGTATCCGCCTGTTCTGGAATACGCTGTAACTTTGTGTACACACATCGAATCAAAAAGAAACTTGCGCCATCGAACTCGTAGCAATACGCTGGTCCTGTGACCCAAGTTTGGTTCGATTCTGAGAACGTTGACAAAATTTCGTATCGTGGGCCCCACAGGCTCCACTTTACGGGCAATTTTGTGATCGACACATCGGAATCTAGTTTTGGACATTCTGTTGGATTCGTATCGATGTTCTGGACTTGTTGACACTAAGTTTGGCAAATTTGGAGACCTTTGACCCTGGCACATTTTTCGGTGCAAAGCGGCCCACATGTGGACCCCGCTTTGACCAGAAACTGTCATTTTTGCCCCTATGTCCAAATTGGACTTAAGGACAGGCGTTTCTAGCTATTTGATATTTTCTGAGACTGTTGGTGATGTTTATTTCAGTATCCAGAGACATTTATTCTGAGGCCATAGTTTCTGACTTTTAGCATTTGACATCGGGACGTTATATTTTGCTGCTCTCTTGCCAGACAAGTATACCTTGCCTTGTTGTACTATTTAAATTCAGTTATTGTTAGTTATATGTTTATTTATTTTGATATTATATAAATGTGCACGTCCGAGAAAACTCGGGTGCAGTCAACGAAGGCGTTGACGTTAGGATTTGTTTCTGACCTAGTGTCTAGTAGACCCACCTAAAGTTGTGGAGTTATTGGTATGACTCTCCAGGCCTTGACACGTATCATTACATGTCACAGAGTGAGTTCATGTAGGGACGCGTGTCTCATGCGCGACTGGCCATCAGTATAAGCAACACGTGTAACGGTATGAGCTTAGTTGTTTACTTTATTAAGACTTTCATCATAGTAGGAGATGTCCACGTCATTTTCACGACTTGTACATCTATATTGGGCGGGGAAGATACTAGTAGACGTATGGGACACCCCCTCCTTGTATGTTATACCTTCGTTCCATGCTCCTCGGAGATGGACGATTGCAGAGTGCCCATGAGTCTGGGGGCATATGACACATATACTAGCCAGTCACGACGATTGGTGAATTAAGTCAGCATATGTCTAGCCTACATTTTCCCATACATACTACAAGGTCTTTAAATTGCATTCACTTAGATGGTTAGCACACCCCATTTATTTATTCAGTATTTACATTATGGCATGTTTCTATGTATCTTGTTATGTCCCTCTGAGGACCTGGTCCCTTTCCAGGTGTGGATGTTCATGAGTATTCGCAGGAGCGCAGATCCGGACATGTTACGTATATTCCGAGGAGATCTTCTCTTCGAGCCTCGTGATGGTCAGATATTGTTCTTATATGGTGTGTATCTGGTTCCTTTTTATATTCTATTTCGGCAGTGGATTTGTTTCCATCCGACTGTCATCCTTTAGATATTCTGTATTAAGATCTAGTTACCTGGTTATTGGTTATTCATATTGATTTCGGTGGATGAGATTTAGATATTACCCTGTGACTTGTGATTAGTCTTACCACTTATGAATTATTGTTCATTATACAGCGTACGCTTGTATTATGGTTTCCATATATTGGAGTTGCCATATATACAGGCGGCTGGCATGCTTACGTGTCCTAGTCCTACGTATTTTGCGACTGGGGTGTGACATAACTACAGCATAAAATGGGTAATCTCTTGTAGCTTAGGTAGGTAATCATAGCTTGGCTTTTTACGCCAACAAGGCAGTCAGTTTGACTTTTTACGCCAAACAAGGGTAAAAGAGGTTTTGGCGTAAAACTTAAGGAAGAATGAGGTTTAATCAAGCATGGATGAGATCCTTATATTCAATTCCTATACGCAGGCTTGTTTGGTACAGTTACGTAACCAAGACAATATATTCTGAAGACCTGCATGGGCCACCACAAAAAGCCTGTCACGCCCCGGTCCCAAAATACGTAGGACTAGGAATACGCAACACGTCCAGCCATATGTATACGAACTCCAATATATGAAAATCATATACACACGTACGCTGTATATGAATATATAATCCACCGGTGGTAATATATTGTCACAACAAGTCACACAGAATCTATATCTCATCCACAGAACAGATAATCAGTAGAAAATAAGAGCTGAAAATATAACTGAATATCCAAGATGTGTAGTGGCTGATAGTCGGGTGGAAATAAATCCACTACAAAATGACTATACTGAATAGCAACAAAATCTCTAAACAGTGGCAGTAGATCATAGGTACTCTGAGGGTAAGATCTCCTCGGTCAGGTACGTAGAGTCAGGTCCAGGTCCGTACTCCTGTGGGTACTTCTGCTCGTCCATATCTGAAAAGAGACCAGGTCCTCAGAGGGACGTAACAAGATACATATAAATATGCCAATAAGTACTGAAATATAAACATCCACTGGGTCGCCTAACAGTCTAAGTGAATGCAGTTTGAGAATAACTTTCCACCAAGTGGGCTATCTGGCTAAAAATATGGGATTGGCGTGGCTCTCTCTGAGAATCAGAGGCCTCAAAGCACGTCGTCTTTTGAACGGCAAAGGCCGCCAGTAATATATAATGGTCATCATCACCCGTTTCCCCGGTGGAGAATCCGGGCGTACAGGAGAAAAGTGCAAAGGAGCCCAAATGCCTTACTTATTGTTCTCCCCACCCCATGCTCTAAGCATGCCATATTCATGACACGATAAAACCTCTAAATAACTGCCAGGTCTACTAGTATACAAAGTTTCTATCCGCAGTTATCCCTAACGCACGGCACTTACGCACAGACGGCCAACCAGATACGTAGTCCGATATCTATATGAGACTCACAACTCGTGTAGCAACTGTGTCATGGCCAATGAATCTACTGATGCTCCATAATACTAGGGTGGTCTCATAAATAGGTCCAAAATCTACAAAATAAACATCTATATAGGCAGAATTAAACATGCATGTATCAACTGGAATATAAATAATTGTACAGTGGCAAGGTATACTTGCCGAGCAAAAAGTCCTGTATAGTGCACGTTTCAACAGTGTTTAAGTTGAAGAAGTGAGGGTTTAGGGTTTGGGAGTTGTAATTATATATAAGAATAATGAGGCAGTGGGATTTACTTAATGGTTAAGAAACTATTGCCACTGTTGTTTTCCTTTTATTGGTTTAGGTGTGCGGTTGAGGATATTTTTAAGGAGTGGTGGAATGAGAAACTTACACGTGTGGGAAAGCAAAGTTGGGTTTTGCTTCTGCTGTTGATATTTTCTTCTCCTAATGTTTTATGGTTTGAGTTTTACGCATATAGAAAGGAAGAGTTTTTACGCGGGATGGTTTTGCTATTGCTGTTGATATTTACGCGCGGAGAAGTATACGTGGTGTGGTGAGAGGTTTGCTGTCTGTTTACGCGGGGTGAGTTGCTGCTGCTATTTCCTTATTTTACGCGCGAGAGTGTGTTTAACGGGTTGCAGTTTTTACGCGGGGTTTGATAAAAAGGATTTTCTATTTTCTATTCTTTCTTTTTATTTAATAATATTTATATATATAAATATATATATATTCATTTTTATACATAGAAAATTTCTACAAGAAATTATATTTGTGCATACAGTTAAACTAGCAATTGTCCAAAGGGTCTTCTATATGGAATGAATTAGGAAAAATTTATAATGGCTCCATAAATCCCTTAGATGTACAATATCTTAAATAAAATTTCAATAAAATTTATTCCCTCTACTCATAATTACCATAAATAACTAATTAATACGGTTTTCAGAAATGGGGGTTTACACTCTACCCAACTTATAAAAATTTCGTCCTCGAAATTAAAACTAAACCACGGTAGAAGTCAAGGAGGGTATAAGATATAATTTAACAAAGTAAATTTATACCTTGATCTACGAATAGATTTGGAAAACGTTTGCGCATGTCATCCTCGCGTTCCCAAGTGGATTCTCCTGGCGAGCCATGCTTCCATGCTACACGGACCAAGGAAATAGACTGGTTTCTCAATACCTTCTCTCGACGATCGAGAATTCCCACGGGTTGCTCTTGATATGTTAAGCTCGGCCCAACGGTGATCTCCAAATGGTCAATAATATGACTGTTATCTGCCACATATCGTCTGAGCTACGACACATGGAATATGTCATGTACTCCCTCAAGTGAAGGTGGTAGGGCAAGTCGATATGCTACTTCTCCCACTCTCTCTAGCACGTCAAATGGTCCAATATACCTTGGACTCAACTTATCGTGCCCTCTAAATCGAATGGTGCCTCTGGTAGGTGATATCCTTAAGAAGACATGATCTCCCTCTTTAAACTCCAAGGGACGACGATGAAGGTCTGTCCATTGTTTCTGCCTGTCTTGTGCTGCTCGCAAGTATCCTTGTATCTTCTTTACTGTCTCAACAGTGTTTACCACTAACTCAGGTCCCAGAATCTGACGTTCTTCCACATCACTCCAATACACAGGAGACCAATATTTTCTTTCATACAATGCTTCAAACGGAGCCATCTGAATGCTTACTTGATAGCTATTATTGTAAGAAAACTCTACAAGATGTAGGTGGTCTTCCCATGATCCTCTAAAGTCCAACATACAAGCCCTCAACATATCCTCTAATGTCTGAATAGTACGTTCTGACTGCCCGTCTGTTTGCGGGTGATAAGATGTACTAAATTTCAGATGAGTTCCAAGGCTTTCTTGCATGCTTCTCCAAAATTGTGATGTAAAGCGCGAATCTTTGTCTAATACAATGCTGACTGCTACGCCGTAAAATCTTACGATCTGCCTCATATATAAGTCAGCCAAAGATTCTGTAGATTGGCCAACTCTAAAAGACAAGAAATGTGTTATCTTGGTGAGTCGATCTACTATTACCCATACTGCATCTTTACCACTTGGACTCTTGGGAAAACCTGTGACGAAGTCCATAGTGATGTGTTCCCACTTCCACTCTGGAATCGGGAGTGGTTGCAATAACCCTGCTGTTCTTTGATGCTCCGTCTTTACTTGCTGACACACCAAATATTTAGCTACAAAGCAAGCTCTCTCTCTTTTCATTCCATGCCACCAGAAATGCTGTCGTAAGTCACGATACATCTTGGTGCCTCCAGGATGAATAGAATATATCGAACTATGAGCTTCTGCCATCAGCTCTTGTCGAATTTCTCTATTGGGAACATATAGACGATCACCACATCGTAGTGTCCCATCATCATGAATGCGCAGTCCTGTCTGCTCTCCGGCCTCTGTTTTTAATCTTCTGAATCTGGCGTCTGTAGGCAATACTGCCTTGATTCTTTTTACCAGTGATGATTGTATTTGCAAGTTAGCTAGTGTCCCGTCTTCTCTGGGTAATATTACTTCAATGCCAAGATCTTGTAAATTATTTAATAATTTTTTTTGCGTTGTTAAGAAGTAAGCTGCTGGTTTCCGGCTTAACGCGTCTGCTACAACGTTAGCCTTGCCTGGATGATAATATAGCTCTATCTCAAAATCTTTCATTAACTCGAGCCATCGACGTTGCCTCATATTTAACTCTTTTTGTGTGAAGACATACTTGAGACTTTTGTGGTCTTTATAGATTTTCACTCGTTCCCCATATAAGTAATGTCTCCATAACTTCAAAGCAAATACAACTGCTGTAAGTTCCAAGTCATGAGTTGGATAAATCTTCTCATGTACTCGTAATTGCCTAGATGCATATGCAATTACCTTGCCATATTGCATTAATACACATCCCAATCCTTTCCCTGATGCGTCACTGTAGATCACATAGCCTCCTGATCCTGATAGAATAGTTAATATCGGTGTTGTGTCCAGTCGCTTCTTCAATTCCTCGAAAGCGGCTTGACACTCGTTGGTCCATATGAACTCTTGATCTTTGCAAGTTAACCAAGTCATAGGTGTTGCTATCCTTGAGAAGTTCTCCACGAACCGTCGGTAATATCCCGCAAGTCCAAGAAAACTTTTCACTTCAGCTGCTGATTTAGGAATAGGCCATGTCTCGACTGCCGAGATCTTTCCTGGATCAACAGAAATACCATCTTCCGTTATAACATGTCCAAGAAATGAGACTATGTCCAAGAAGAACTCACATTTACTGAGTTTTGCATATAATTGCTCTCTCCTTAAGGTCTCTAGAACAGTCAGCAGATGTTTCTCATGCTCCTCGTGGTTCTTTGAATAAATAAGTATATCATCTATGAAGACGACCACGAACTGGTCCAAATACTGATGGAATACTCGATTCATTAAGTTCATAAAGATAGCTGGAGCATTGGTTAATCCAAATGGCATGACCAGAAACTCGTAGTGTCCATATCTTGTCCGGAATACGGTCTTCGGGATGTCCTCCTTTCGTACTTTCACTTGGTGGTATCCTGATCTCAAATCTATTTTTGAGAACATGTTGGCTCTACTAAGTTGATCAAATAGGTCATCAATGCATGGTAATGGATATTTATTCTTCACTGTTACTGCATTCAAGGCTCTATAGTCAATGCACATACGCACTGATCCATCCTTCTTGGGTACAAACAGTACTGGTGCTCCCCAGGGTGATGCACTTGGTTGGATGAAACCTTTCTTTTCTAGTTTTTTCAACTGTATTTTCAGTTCATCCATCTCCTTCTTTGCCAGTCTATAAACATGAGATGCTATAGGTGCTGCTCCCAATGTTAATTCAATCGAAAACTCTACGTCTCTATCTGGGGGTAGTCCTGGTAATTCTTCTGGAAAGACGTCTGGGAATTCTGAAATGATAGGATGATAGACAACATCGTCCATCGCGAGCTGCATACTATCAAGTATTTCTGTGGATCCTCGTGCAAACTCCAGTTTATGCTGACCTGGTACTTTGAAAAGAATGCTTCCTCCAAAGCAATCGAAGAAAGCGTGGTACTTACTTAGTCAGTCCATTCCAAGCACAATATCAAAAGTTGGCATGGGAAGGACTAAGAGTCGGGCATTCATCTCTCTGCCACATATCACTATAGGACACGATCTACAAATTCTAGTAATAGGTACAACTCCTCCCCCGGTAAGAATTCTAATACAACTAGGTAAAGGTGTAGAGGTAATGTTATGTTTGGCAATAAAACTAGATGATATGAATGAGTGGGTGGCTCCCGTATCAAATAATGTCACAGCGGAAAAAGTAAAAGCAAGAGTGATACCTGCTATGACATCAATCTTCTGATTTATGTCATCCACTTTCATTGCAAAAGCTTGCCCGTTCCTCTGTGGCTGTCCATGACTAGCCCTCAGGTACTGATCTTCCTGGGTAGGTAGCGGTGGTCCTCGCTAAAATTCTCCTACTGCTGGAGGTCGAGGTGCTCCTGGTCTAATCACCTGCTGAGCTGGCTTGGGTGCTGGAAGTGCTAGTCGCTGTGCTGGCGGTGGAAGTATCGATGCTTGTTGCATAGGACAGTCTTTCAATACATGCTGTCCGGAACCACATCTCATACATTGTCCTAAACGGACCCGACAGTCCCTTGAGATGTGCCCGCGTCTCCCACAATAATTGCATTGGGGTTTCTCTGGGATCTTGTATGGTCCTGCTCTGTGTTGGTACTGTTGTTGCTGAGCTAAAGGACGTCTAATAGGTCCCCCTTGTTGTGTTCTTGTTGGTCCTGATTGTGTCCTCACCTGGCCTTCTTTTCCTCGGCTGATAGTTTCTTGTAATCTGGCTTCTGTCAGTAACTCGGCATAAGAGATTCGGGACTGGGAGCTAGTGTAGTATTGGAGCTCTTTAATCAGTCCACGATGAAACCTCTTAGCCTTAGCCAAGTCATCTGGTATCAGAGCAGCGCCATATTTGCTAAGGCGGCTAAATTTAGCATCATACTCGTCCACTGTTTGGTTCCCCTGCTCCAGATGGAGAAACTGATCGTATAATGCATCTCTGACGGTGTTCGGGAAGTACTTCCTTTCAAAGCACTAGCTCCAGGAACTTCTCCTAAGTCTGGTAGGTACCCAGCTGGCGTTCTATAGATTCCCACCAGTGATGAGCATTACCATTTAGAAGCGTCCTCACACCCGCCATCCACAGCTCTGTAGGTAGCTGCGATGCCTCTAATAACTTCCGAGTATGAGTGATCCAGTTGGTAGTTTCTTCTGGACTCTCTATGCCTTTGTATGGCCTTGGACCCATTTGTACAAAGTCCTTTACTGAACCAACTTTAGCTTGAGGTACTGCTGCTAGTGCTGGAGCTGGCATAGTAGTCTTTGCAGCCATCCTTTCAAGTGCTGCCAGAAATTCTTATCTCTGCTCAGCTGCTTGTTGTCTATGTTCTTGTATCATTATGTGGAAAAATTGGAATAGTTGTGCCTGGCCATCCTGCGGTGTTGATGAGGCTGGGAGGTTCCCATTTTGTGGAACAGGAAAGTCAGATGGAACTGGATTGTGAATCTGTCTATCTGGTCCTGAAAGTCTAGGATTCGTTGAAGTCCCTTCTTGAGTCTGACCATTGACTCCAGGAATGGTGTCACCATCTGTGACTGTACATCCCTTCTGCATTTCCATCTTTCTGCAGGTGACGTACACAACGTTTAGATGAAGTATGGGAATCAAATAGGGTACATGTATAAAATAGGATATAGAAGCATGAAATACGCTGGAGAATTGTCCGCGTATAACATAGCTTCAGAGCTAGCTACGTAGAACAGAGCTCTCATGAAGTTTGGCGTAAAGTAAGACTTCAGAGCTGTCTGCGTAAAGCAGAGAGTTGAAGAAATTTCAGATTTGTCTGGATAATAGTCTGCGTAAAGGGTTTCGGGCGTACAGTCTGCGCGTAAAAGATATGCTGCGTAGAAGGTATGCTGCGTAGAATCTGCCTGTAAAGTCTTTGTTATACTTTCTGCGTAAAGCTTGCGCAAAAGGTCTGTGCGTAAAATCTAATGCGTAAACTCTGCATAAAAATTTAACATGGCATAAAGTTGGTTTTGAGGAACTTTTTGTTTTTTCTCGGACGAAATTTTCAATCAAATCAGTGATCCTGACATCTGACAAAAGTACCGCATGATGGTCGAGAGGACGGCTGTGATGATGATTCTACACAGAGACCCAGATTGTCATTTAGCGATATATTTTAATACAAAGTCGTTTTTACACTTTCAATGAGAAAGAAAGGTTAGGGCTTCTAAATACGCTGGACAGAAATGAGTTCTTACGCTCAAGATGAGACGAAATCAGACACTAAGTCAAAAAGCTATTTCGGCACAGGGCTCAAGGCATATCTCTGTATTTAATGCACAAGATTTGGTTCTTAATTGGTCATGACTGGGAAAGCTAAAGCTAAGACTGTGGTAATATGCTCACCTTACATTTTACGCCTAATCAAGCTATTTACGCTGGTTTCAGGGATCATCAGGTTTACGCTGGGTATTTACCTATGTGGCTTATATGTTGTCTTGTACGCAGGTTTTAGGAACACCATTGGAACATAGTTTTTAGCAGTTGTTATAACTACAGCGTAAAGTAGGCATAACTACAGCATAAAATGGGTAATCTCTTGTAGCTTAGGTAGGTAATCATAGCTTGGCTTTTTACGACAACAAGGCAGTCAGTTTGGCTTTTTACGCCAAACAAGGGTAAAAAGGTTTTTGGCGTAAAACTTAAGGAAGAATGAGGTTTAATCAAGCATGGATGAGATCCTTATATTCTATTCCTATACGCAAGCTTGTTTGGTACAGTTACGTAACCAAGACAATATATTCTGAAGACCTGCATGGGCTACCACAAAAAATCTGTCATGCCCCAATCCCAAAATACGTAGGACAAGGAATACGCAACACGCCCAGCCGTATGTATACGAACTCCAATATATGGAAATCATATACACACGTACGCTGTATATGAATATGCAATCCACCGGTGGTAATATACTATCACAACAAGTCACACAGAATCTATATCTCATCCACAGAACAGATAATCAGTAGGAAATAAGAGCTGAAAATATAACTGAATATCCAAGATGTGTAGTGGCTGATAGTCGGGTGGAAACAAATCCACTACAAAATGACTATACTGAATAGCAACAAAATCTCTAAACAGTGGCAGTAGATCATAGGTACTCTGAGGGTAAGATCTCCTCGGTCAGGTACGTAGAGTCAGGTCCAGGTCCGTACTCCTGTGGGTTCTCCTGCTCGTCCATAACTGGAAATGGACCAGGTCCTCAGAGGGACGTAACAAGATACATATAAACATGCCAATAAGTACTGAAATATAAACATCCACTGGGTCGCCTAACAGTCTAAGTGAATACAGTTTGAGAACAACTTTCCACCAAGTAGGCTATCTGGATAAAAATATGGGATTGGCGCGGCTCTCTCGGAGAATCAGAGGCCTCAAAGCATGTCGTCTTTTGAACGGCAAAGGCCGCCAGTAATATATAATGGTCACCATCACCCGTTTCTCCGGTGGAGAATCCGGGCGTACAGGAGAAAAGTACAAAGGAGCCCAAATGCCTTACTTATTGTTCTCCCCACCCCATGCTCTAAGCATGCCATATTCATGACACGATAAAACCTCTAAATAACTGCCAGGTCTACTAGCATACAAAATTTCTATCAGCAGTTACCCCTAACGCACGACACTTACGCACAGGCGGCCAACCCGATACGTAGTCCGAGATCTATATGAGACTCACAACTCGTGTAGCAACTGTGTCTTGGCCAATGAATCTACTGATGCTCTATAATACTGGGATGGTCTCATAAAATAGGTCCAAAATCTATAAAATAAATATCTATATAGGCAGAATTAAACATGCATGTACCAACTGGAATGTAAATAATTTTACAGTGGCAAGGTATACTTGTCGAGCAAAAAGTCCTGTATAGTGTACGTTTCAACAGTGTTTAAGTTGAAGAAGTGAGGGTTTAGGGTTTGGGAGTTGTAATTATATATAGGAATAAGGAGGCGGTGGGATTTACTTAATGGTTAAGAAACTATTGCCACTGTTATTTTCCTTTTATTGGTTTAGGTGTACGGTTGAGGATATTTTTAAGGAGTGGTGGAATGAGAAACTTACACGTGTGGAAAAGCAAAGTAAAGCAAAGTTGGGTTTTGCTTCTGCTGCTGATATTTTCTTCTCCTAATGTTTTATGGTTTGAGTTTTACACGTATAGAAAGGAAGAGTTTTACGCGGGATGGTTTTGCTATTGTTGTTGATATTTACGCGCGAAGAAGTATACGTGGTGTGGTGAGGGGTTTGCTGTCTGTTTACGCGAGGTGAGCTGCTGCTGCTATTTCCTTATTTTACGCGCGGGAGTGTGTTTAACGGGTTGCGGTTTTTACGCGGGGTTTGATAAAAAGGATTTTCTATTTTCTATTATCTATTATTTCTTTTTATTTAATTATATATATATATATATATATATATTCATTTTTATACATAGAAAATTTCTACAAGAAATTATATTGGTGCATACAGTTAAACTAGCAACTGTCCAAAGGGTCTTCTACATGGAATGAATTAGGAAAAATTTATAATGGCTCCATAAATCTCTTAGATGTACAATATCTTAAATAGAATTTCAATAAAATATATTCCCTCTACTCATAATTACCATAAATAACTAATTAATACGGTTTTCAGAAATGGTGGTTTACACAAGCGGGGATATTCGGCAAGAAGTTATGACTGAAGCACACAGTTCCCAGTATTTCATCCATCCATGAGGCACGAAGATGTACCAAGATATCATATAACACTTTTGGTGGAACAGAATGAAGAGGGAAATAGCATGCTTCGTATCGCGATGTCTGATATGTCAGTAAGTAGAGGCAAAATAACAGAGACCGACAGGATTATTGCAGCCATTTTCTATTCCAGAGTGGAAGTGGGAACACATCATAATGGACTTTGTGACTGTTTTACCTAGATCACCGACTGGTAGAAATGCAGTTTGGGTGATAGTAGATCGTCTCACAAAAGTAACTCACTTTCTTCCTTTTCGGGTAGAACAGTCTACAGAATAATTGGCTGAAATGTATATACGACATATAGTGAGACAACACGGTGTCCCAATAAGTATCGTGTCAGATTGAGACATTCGGTTCACTTCACATTTTTTTAAAAGTTTGTATCAGAGTTTGGGCACCAAGTTAAGATTCAATACAGCTTATCCCCCCCAAACAGACAGACAATCAGAGAGAACCATTCAGACCTTAGAGGATATGCTATGAGCCTGTACCTTAGACCTTGTTGGATCTTGGAAAGATCACCTTCATCTCGTCGAGTTCTCGTACAGCAACAGTTATCAGGCCAGTATTCCGATAACACCTTTCGAAGCACTATACAGTAGGAAGTGTAGGTCACCGTTGGCTTGGGAGGACATTGGTGAGCGAAAGATGTTAGGCCCAAAAATGATCACGCAGACAGTAGAGGTTTGCAAGCAGATTAGAGAGTGACTTCGGGTTGCAGAAGATAGGCATCGTCATTGGGCATATCAGCATTATAGATCATTAGAGTTTTGTGTCGGCAACCACGTATTTTTGTGAATTTTGCCTATCCATTGATTCATTATATTCGGGGTTCGCGGAAAGCTTAGCCCGCGATACGTAGGTCCGTTCGATATTCTCGAGCGGGTAGATGAAGTTGCTTATCGTCTTGACCTTCCGCCTTCGCTACGTGAGGTACACGATGTATTTCATGTATCTCAGTTATGAAGGTATGTTCTGGATCCGAGTAATATCCTCGATCACTCTAAATTAGTCATTGGTACCAACTTATCTTACGAGGAGCAACCCGTATCCATATTGGACTGAAGGGAGAAGATGCTCAAGAACCGAACCATTTCTCTTATCCGGGTTGCTTGACGCTATCACTCTCTAAGGGAATCAACGTAGGAGCGCGATGATGATATTCAGTCTTGGCACCCGCACATATTTGATTCAGAACATATATTCTTTTTTACGCCTTCATATCTCGGATTCTGTGATCAAGTGATCACCTATATGTTGTGATGATATTGCTTGCATGTGTAGTTGATAGTAGATTATATCGTGCTTGTCCTGACTTTTTTGGCAATTGTTTGGATTCGAATTTCGAGAACAAAATTTTTCTAATGAGTATAGAGATGTCACTCCCCGTTCCTGATATACGTATTTGGAACGTATTTTATTTTAGCATGGTTGCATGTGCATGGAGACTAGACTTATTCTTTGGTTTAACCTTGCTCATGGTTTATTTAGTGGGTTGCTTCAACTCATGAGAACCTTTGGTTCAACCCTCAACCCTACTATATATAACCCAACAGTTTCTCTCTCTCTCTCTCTCTTCATTTCATTATTTTTTTCTCTCTATTTAGTTTTCTCTCCCAATTTCCATAGGCAAGTACACCTTGCATGAGAAATAGAGAAATCCTCCATATTATTGTTCAATTATATTTGTTATGTGTTTCTAAGAACTTTTAGTTCTTGGGGTTTTCTGTCTTGATGTATGGTTTTGAGTAGATCTACATTTCTAACTTAGGATTTCACGAGTTTTTCTTGGTTTTGATCTATCAAACATGTATTTTAGAAAACCAGTTTTTGCTATATGATAGAGCTTTCAATTTAGAGCATTTTGGCTTTTGGTTCACCCGATTTGGACTTAAAATAAGATTTTTTTGAATAAAATAAGATTTTAGTTTTTGGAGCTTTCGTCATGGCTGAACCTGTTGTTTGGAGAAGACGAAGTCTTCATGTGGACATCGAGCTATGCGGATAAGAGTGCTATGAGGCCCAAGAGGGTTATGTGGTCTGAACTCTTGCCGCATATTGACCAGTATAAGTCCATCTTGTTGGACGCATGACTGCCATCACACAAGTGTTCTAGAGTTTATCCTTGAACTCCTTGTGTTTTCACTCGCTGAACGAATGAGAAATTCGCTAAGTCCAAGAGACTCAATACGTCACCAACCCATAAGCGGCAAGCAGGCATATTCGGCAAGCAGAGCATGCGGCCACTTTCCCTTGGACACATGAGTCTGAACTTTGGCACATCTTTCTATGATATTTATCTTCTCTCTGACGCACGTTATGGCTTATCGCATCAATAACTTTATGTCATATCACTGACACTTCATTCATTGCTCGTTACTTTAACACTTGTCCCTAGGAGAAGACTTTAACCCTGAGTATGCGGCCAGGACTTTTTATGCGGCCAGACTCCATATGCGGCCAGAACTTTTCATGCAACCTGACTTCATATGCGGCATTGACTTCACATGCGGCCTAGAGTCATATGCGGCCTATAGACCCATGCTGCCTTGCTTGTTTTGATTGAATATTTCTTATTTTTTGTGACCCAATGTATAATTGGTAATTGGACTCGAATACTGTATCCGTGCTGATACCACTATTGCTTGATAATTGTCTATGATTTAATGTGCGCCGAGGTACGATACATCGTGTCACGTATTAAGTGATTATATTTGGGTTGTGCATCAAGAATGCCTCCAAATTCCTGAACGCGTAATTTTATAAATATATATTGTTTCTCCAGCACGGACATAATAAGCGAGTCAACTACAAAAGCGTGGCTAGGATATTGATTGACTGAATATTGCATACACGCTCAGGTGAATCCAGATTTGACTTTCATGGATTTTTATCTAGCGTATCCGTACTTTGTACAACATAAATTCTCATGTGACCACGTATTGAGATTTCGAACACAACATAGAGCTAATTAGGTAACTAAAAGTGGTAGTAATATTGGAGAAAATGGTATCCCGAGATCATGCCAACGAACCTTCCCACAGAGATTTATTCTAAGTGCGTTGTGGGCTGGCCACCACAAATACTGTATATCATCTGCCTTAGTGGAGTGCAGTATCTGACCTATTATTATGCCGAGCTACTGTTTCACTATAGGAACACTGGAACCGCTAATACCCTATTTTTAGCGCAGTGGCCCTAACGGAGAGCTGGTGCATCTCGTAAATACCTGTTTTATTTAATTGGTTTGGTTAGCTCATGTTCGACACTGGCGTGATCTGAGGATACTTATTATGCATTATTTCTGAGATAACCTCGGACTCCACAAAATAGTAAGTCGTACAAATAATTGGCCGATATGAGAATTTGACTTGGTTGCGATTGTATTATTCGGTTAGTAGCCTTGAAAAAAAGGACTACCATAGTGTAATTGTTTAGCCCTTGTCCTTGTTTGGTTGTAGGGTTGGGTCTTTATGCTAGGATATGCCATGGACCTAAGTTACAACACTGAACCTATGTATTATGATATATTTTTCTTGGTTTTTTTCTCTATTTCGTGCTTCCTTTGAGGTACTTGCTATTTGGGGTCTAACCCTACTAGTTTTGCATGGCCAGGTTTTGAGCCAGCACCCGAGGATCCACCGTACCTTCCTCCAACTCATGGCGCGTACCAGGAACATGGTCGCAGGGAATAGCGAGTGGGTTTTCTTCTTCCCTGCTCATCTTTGTTCATTTACTTCTTTTGGGCGTTTAACCACCGGCACCTGTTAGCCAGCTCGTCTGGATATTAGTTTTCTTCTATTATTGTATTAAATCAGACTGCAGCTGATCACTATCATGTCCTTTTTTACTCTTTCAGCTCCTTATTTTGTATAGCTGATCTCCAGAATATTTTAAGAAAGCGTTTGGGACGCCTTATTGCTTTATCATATATGCTATATGCTAATTGTTTCTTGTTTGAATGATTGAGATATAGAAGTTCTTGACCATAGGAGACTTGATTGTAGCATGCACCCCCTTGTCTTATACAGCCGTGACCGATGTACGACATAAAGCACCTTGTACGGTGTAGCCAGCCATGTCTGTCTCTGTATTCCGGTACTGGGATGTGATAAAGTTTTAGTGGTGGCTCATGTATGTCTGTTCTTCAGACTTGTGGGGTATCATGGTCATAGGAGTCTCAATTAGACATGATCCTTCTTGAAATCCTGAATTCGTCCTCTTCGATACTCAGCTTGAATTTTCCCAGATTGGTTGCTTCTTTGTTCCTTCTCATCCTGTACTTGATGTTTTTTGTCCTCTTCTTTAGGGCTTCTCCTTCCCCCGATGTTGTAGCAACAGGAGAGACATGGTTGCCAGTGGAACGAGATCCTGTGGAACCCCAGCCAAGGATCCGAGTTGAGTCTACGATGAATGGGACAGAGCAGTAGGATCCAAGTGTTCTCGTACGTCCCGTAGTGTCGGCAGTACTGGATACCCCGACCTTGTTAGAGATTATCCGTGGATTGTTGGCTGCCCAACAACACCAGATGGTGGTGCAACAGCAACATCAGCAACAACAGCTCCAGCAGCAGGAACAGAATGTCATGTTGAACCAAGGGTTGCAAACGGCCCTGGAACGAGACAAAATAACATATTCTGGGGCATATGTTAGATTTTGCAGACTGAACCCCAGATATTTCGATGACACGGAGGATGAAATTACGGCAGACGATTGGCTCCAGGATATTGAGATCATTCTGACAGCAACTAAAGTTTCTTCTACCTCATATTCATTTCTTCTTTTTCCTTTTTCTTTTAGAAAGAAGAGGGATTAGGGCTTGGGTTTTGGTGATGGTGGTGATGATATATGATGAAAATGATGATGATAGGTGATGATGATGGTGGTATGGTGGTGATAGAGGTGGTGGTGTGGGGGTCCGGTCGGACGACGGCGACCGCAACCGACTCTGACTGGGGAACGTGGCGGGTGCGCTTGTCAGAGATGCGGGTGCACGGTGAGGACCGAGGGAGTAAGAGAGAGATGGTGAGAAAGAGAAGAAGAGATATAAGGAGGGAGTGATATGGATGGTAACGTGAGAGGGAGAGGAAGAGATGTATGTATGAAAAATATGAAGAAAAAATTATTATATGGGCCGAACGCAGTTCTTTCGACCTCTCTCCAACCGTTGTATTGCATAGGGATGTGTACGCCAACCGTTGGATTACCATGCACACATCTCCATGGTAATACAACGGTTGGCATGTGAATGATTCATTGCATCCAGAATATACAATAATTTCTCAATATGAAGGAAGAAAGTGGGGAGTATATCCCCATGGTAATCGAACGGTTGGCATGTGAATGATTCATTGCATCCGAAATATACAATAATTTCTCAATATGAAGGAAGGAGGTGGGGAGTATATGGTGAGGGTGTGGGAGCATGATGAGTTGTAAGGGGGGATGAAGAGAATAGGTGTGAGGAGCAACACGTGGGAATAGAGGGAGAGGGGTGCGTGTGAGCTGAGAGGGGGGGGGAGATGAGTCGGTTTGGAGGGGTGCGCTCTCTCTCTCTCTCTCTCTCTCTCTCTATTTTTAAAAAAATATATTATCACCAATATCATCGTTAGGTTTCAAAGTGAAATACCTATAATACTCCCATATTCTCATGTATAATGACACACAAGGCATGAGGTGTCCATACACATTTGCTAAATTGCTTAATTATTTCAAGGATTTAAATAAAAAATAAAAATTCAAAATAAAATTATTTATAAAATCTCTCTTTATTATAAAAGAGGAATCCAAATAATTTTACTTAAAGAGTTTTTTTTATTATTATTAAAAAGTATTTAAAATAAATAAACATTAATAATATAATATCGTATTGTGCATTACAACTATTACAAAAATTATCTTGTTTTTCAAATCTCTCAAACTTTTTTGTTACATCCAATTTCGTATAAATTTTTATTACTATAGCAAAGTTTCTGTTCGCCGTATATTACTAATCTGTTTTTTTTTATCACTAGAAAATCTTATTGCATATGAAAGTGGCTGGATTACAATTTTTTTTTTTCCCAATTATCATTTGTTGTTCATTAATTGTGACACTGCAAGTTGTTTCCACTTAACCAGATTTTTGTTGGATGTATATCTTGACTTTGATTTGGAAGGTTCAACTCTTAATAATTTGGAGTTGTATCATACCCGACTCTGAACTACAATATTTCATTTTTTTTTTCTAAAAAAATAAAGAAAAAATACAATTAAGCACATATGAAGCTAATTCATGCAATTTTTCCATTTCTGAGTCAAGCAAGCAGTATAGCTTAAGGGGATTACCCTTTTTTTAATCAAAAGCTGGGCATTAAGCACGTGTCATTGAAAATAGAAGAGTTAACAATAGAAACTAACAAATTGAAAAACTATATTAGGTTCGTTTGGCAAGAATGATAGAAAAGTGAACAGTATAAAAAAATATTTTGAAACAAGATGCAACCAGCTGTACCAAACCCAAAAGCTAACCTTTTTTTTTTTTTTTTTTTTTTTTTTAGATGTCCGAAGTATTGTTCGGGACTTTGTACACGCTGTATTGTATGCCATTTGGTCCATTGTTCCTCAACTCCCATCATTTATAAATGTAAAGAATAAAACGTTTCCGTGACTCAATCTACTGATCTTCCGCCACACAGACATGATATTATGCCTCACCTCGATAACTACAAGGGTCACTCGAGTTTGGTCCAAAAGACAACATGTTAGACTACATAGTTCATGAAAAATAGTCCTTCAAAAGTTGCTTCTACTTTTGAATTTTGAAAAAAAATTCAGTGAAACCATCATATGGAAAAAAAAAAAACTGCTCCACCAAAAAGTAACATCTCATAAGCATTCAACTAGCCTAGTTTTGTTATTCTACCATGCCCAACCATTCTTCTCTTTTAAAGTTTGTGATATATTTTCTCATTTTGGCTCATAGGAAAAAAAAAAAAAATTTGGAAATGACAGGATAGAGAGTACATAAACATGCTCAAGTTCACATAGTAGGACATAAGTAGAACCCTCATTTGAATCTTTCACGGAATTGGATACGAGTAAGGAAACCACTAAAAATAATATTTTAGACAGACATAAAATAGTTTAAATTTACAATAATAACTATAAAGAAATTGGCATCTAAAAAAAAAAAGTATAAAGAAATTGAAATCCGAGCTCGTATATATATAAAACCAAGAAAATTATAAATAAATGCATAACATATTTATCACATAATTATAAATATGGTAAAACTTTTTATATATAGTTATACTTTGACAAATTGGAAAAAAAAATTGGTGCATGAATCTCTTTAAATTGTTTAATCAATTATTTGTCATCGTTTAAACAGAACAATAATTTCCACAAAATTGGTAATGAATTTGGTGAATGAATATCTAAAATTATTTAATCAATAACCTCCTATTATTTAAACCGAAGCATAATTTTTTTTTATGAATATGATAATGGAACCAAATATATGTAACCAATTTTTAATTTATTTCATATACTTTTTTAGTTTAAGTTTAGACTGCCATAAATTATATAGGATAGTGGGTGGGTGAGATAATATTAGAAGATTTTGAGCTTGATAATTTAAACTAGATTGAGTTCAAATTTGCGTATTTAAAGTCTATGTTTTGGACTATATCGATATTTAGGGTTTCTAAAAAAAATATATGAAACATAAGATTAATAACCGTCATGTGAGATGTGTAGAAAGACACGAGGGTTCTTCACCTAAACCTCACAAACATGTAAGAACATACAAAAACCACGTACTAGCAATAACTTGCAAAACTTGCAAAACCCACAAACTTGTAAAATCTGATTTCTTTCAAAAAAAAAAAAAAAGGGACTTGCAAAAAGGCAAGTTCTTACCCAAAAAAATTCGACAACTTCGAACAATAATGTCACAAAAGTTAGGATTCTTCAGAAAAAAAAAAAATTTAATCCTAGATACCCCAATTCCTTTCGAACATCCACGTGTGACACAAGTTATTGAAACAAAAATCCTTAAAATAAGGTTCTATATTGTAGATCCGTAATAGATATGTACAAGAACTTTAAAGAACCGAGAATAAACATTTTGAAATCAAAATTTATTTCAAAAAAAATTGTTGTTAAAACTCGAAAGTGTACGGTACAAGTGCAGGAAGGTTGTAACAGTAGAGGGGAATTGCAGATTCAACTACTTCAACATTTTTCTTCCTCTGGGAAGAAGTAGGATTTCACACTTCATAGGAATGAAGTCAGAGAGAAAAAAAAAAAAAAAATGAGGGATATATGATTCCATGAATCAGTCACATCATGCGACTTTTCAATATTCCCTCAAGTGCAGCCAAACATGTGAAGTGGACTTCAGCCACTTCAAATCCAAAAGTCCATTTTCTACTTCAAACCCGTAGTAAATCCTTCAACCAAACACTTCCGCCGAAAAGATCCTTTTGGGGGGTAGCAGAGATTTGTTACAACTAACCTAACACAAATTAGATGTATTGAATTTGGACAGTCGAAAGGTGCATCTATGACTTAATACCGACGGTTCAATTCCGCGATCAATTTTTTGATTGAACGAAGCCAAGGGACGAACGGAAAATGTTTTAGGAAACAAGACCTATTTAGTTTGGAGAAATTGAGAGCACAAAGAGAATCCAAAAAATCAATAAAATTATAAGGTGTTTCGTGAACAATTTTTTCTGATACTTGATTTTCTTTTTGATTTATTATATTTGGTTTGATAAAATTAAGCTCAACTTCGTTTGAGATTGAGATTGTTTTTCACTAAGCAAAGCAAAATAATAATAATAATAATAATAACCTTCTTTTGTTTCTATGCTGGAAAGCCAATATGGTATGTTAGTCCAAGCGGTGAAATTAGTGGAAAATTTTGCAAATGGACAAAGAATTGACTCATGCTTTCAATATTTGTTTCTATTATCATTTATACTGAGCCTCGTTCCAACTATGGCTAAGAAACAAGCAAATACGGATCAAGTTGTTGAGTGGGTTCGTAAGGGCCACTCCGAGCCTAGTGTTGACTGGGTTTGATCGAATCTGAGATAAATGTGACCAGTCTGGTTAAGAAAACTGGTTCGGGCCAGCCCGTGCTCAAAGAGGAAAACCTAAACCCATCTCGATCCGTAACCCGAAAAAATGGACCGAACTTAACCCGGCTGGGTCCGGGTCGAGTCCGTGCAGGACCCGAATTGGCATGGTTATTAAATAAAATATAAAAGTAAATAAAATTTATTATGTATACTATATGATTTTTTATGTACTTGTAACATAAAACTTGTGTGGGACCTGTGATTAGCTAATGAATTTATAAGATTCTAGAATGTTGAGAGTTCAAATCCTACCATACACACCCTCTCTCTCTCTCTCTCTCTCTCCCTCTAAATATATATATATATATATATATATAATGCGAAGAACTAGCAACAGTCAGTTGCATCCTTAAAAATAAGGAGAGCACAAATATTTAGTAAAAAAATTGTGCAAAGAAAAAAAAAGATTGGGGACCTTCGGTCCGAAGAAGGAAGGTGATACAAATGAGCATTCCATTAGTTGTGTAATCAGAAATTGCTTGATACTGAGAGCGAATCTCACTTTAAGTTGGTTCAGACCACCCAACATGCTATTTTGCTAAGGCTCTTGATATTTTATAATTCGAGACTAATTCAGTATTGGTGTTACTTCAGTTAGAAAAAAAAATTATTCAGACTAGGTCAAATTTTATTAGGACTGTCCACTTCTTCACTTCCCTCCTCCTGCTCCCCCACCTCCACCTCCCCTCTGGCCTCTCCTCCTCCCTCCTCTCGCGATTTTCTCTCTCTCCGCGTAGTTGACCTTGCCATCGACCGCGTCGCCGTCGTCGAGCCGCACCTCAAGCACCTTCCCGTCGGCTCCGTCACGAAGGCGAAGAAGAAGAAGAAGAAGAAGAAGAAGAAGAAGCGTGCGGGGAACTGCGCGCGACGGAGGCATTTTACGGCGACGACAACAGCAACAAAAGTGGCAGCAGCAACAGCAACAGCGGTGGCGAGTGCGTGAGTCTACGCCTCGCCGCCGCCCGCGCACGCGCGCCTCCTCCTCCGCCTCCTGTTGCCGCCTCTTCCTCTTCCTCTTCCTCTTCCTCCTCCTCCCACTCCTCCGCCTCGTCCCCCCCCATCCCTCCTTCCGGCCTCCACGCAGCTCCGTCCTCGTGTCATCTCGCGTAGTCCTATTCTCTGGACTGTCAAAATTTTGACAGTTTTGATTATTAAAAAATTTTAATTAAAAATGAAAAGTCCGTTGAGTAATTTTTGAAAATGATAAATTTATAATTATCAATGGTAGAAATTTAGGTTGTCCTTAGTCATTTTGTAGTGGCTTTATCAAGAGCCTATGCTAATACTAGCCACAATTTCTATAGCGGCTTATGTTGCTTCTATAACGGTTTATATTGTTTATTGTATTAACTCTTCATATATCCGTTATATTGCTTAGATCAAAAAAGAAAAAATTTATTTGTTTTATTAGACTCGTACGGAGTCTTTTTTTGATAACAACATTAGAACGAGATTTTTGTAACATCCAAAGTTTTCAAATTTCTCGTATAAAAAATAATATTTATTTTTAATTTGAAACTACATCGAAATGACAAACTAGGAATACTAAACATTTTTAATTAGAAACGTTTATTTTTCGTATCTAGGTTCTGAAATAATAAAAAATTGTTCCTAAATTAAAAAAATGATCATAATATAGTATTTTATTTAAAAAATTAATTATTTAGTTATGCTTTTTTTATCTTTTCCAAATATTTTTCTTTCATTATTTTCTTCTACTAATTCAAAAAATTCCTCCCAATTTGAAAAAACCTTCCAAATTGGACCGACTTCATCATGACCGTCCCCTTCTCTCCTCTCTATCGCACCCCCAGGTGGAGACTCCCGTCTGTTTGTTTTTGGTATAAGTGGATTGAAACTAGGTTACTTTTGGAAACTCTCCAATCATTTACGAGTTTTGCTATTTGGTTCGAACATTGAAACTTCTTTAACCAACATCCAAAAAGTAATGATGCCTTTCGTACACTTTCAATACACATCAAAAATAATAATGATGACTTCTGTACACAACCACCCACTTTAAACAATCATATCTCTAACCAACATCCACTTTCAACAACCATCAAAACAACGCAACTATTTTTTTTCACTTTCAACAAACAACCAAATGACGAAACTCCTTTTTTTTTTCACTTTCATATATTTCACTTTTACCAAACCATCAAAAAAATGAAAGTTAATTTTTGTTGCGTACGCATATTATTTTTTGTAAACTAATAATTATTTTCACTAGTTTTATCCAGTTGCATCCATTTACCGTCAACCAAACAGACTCAGGTGGAGGTGTCACTCCACGTCCCTTATTGCCCCCTCCTCACTATCCTTCTCGAGGTCCGTAACGTCAAACCAAAAAGTTTATTTTTTATTTTTTTTTATTTAGATTTTGGAGAATTTATATACTGATGTTAAATTAGAGTAATCTGTAAAAGGAATTTGAGGCCACCCTCAAAAACTGTTCCCGTCATTGGTGGGCTTTCAGACCAATTTCGAATCGTCAGATCTCTAAAATTAAGAATTATAATGGACCATTCCTAACCAATTCAACACCTCGATATTATTTTAATCAACTTTATCCATTAAACAAAATATATTAAAATCTATCAAAAATATTTTAAAATACTTAAATAATTGTTATATATTTTCTTTTCTCTTTATATGAACCTTTGTGAAGATGGACCAGATGGTCAAATCTATATTGAAAAAGAAAAAGAAAAAAAATGTGTTCATTTCCTTCATAAATCATCTGCAATAGACCACGAGTGGTATGTTCCTAGCCAGAACACAATCCAACGGTCCTATTTGAGTATATTTCAGATTGGGACGAAGGTCAGGTTCGGGTTGCAGCCAAAGCAGGACCGACCTAGCGGGTTGGATTGTCTTAACCGAAACTAAGTTGGTTTGTCCCTTTTCCTTGTGTAAACTCCCTCGACCAGATTTTAGTATTTTAATATTATTTCTAGTTAATTAGAATTAGTGTAACTTTTTAAAAATTTATTTATTAATATATTCTATTGATTGTGCACCTGTTTGTTACACAATAAATTAGGGCACCACACTAGCTGTTAACCCTAAACTAATTTCACATCCCTGCCCTAGACTTGCTAGACTACATTTTCTGTATTTTTAGCAACTCCCAGAAACCTCGTTTTGTGCTTCGTTTTAGTCGCACAAATATCGTTACAAACGTACGTATTTAATTCCTATTTAATTTTCTGCTATTTACCAACCTCTGTACCCTAGAGATTTGAGGACCAGTAGTCACCTGTTTTGCCCAACCAAAAATACGATAATATTCTACACTAATTGTATTACAATTATCGTATTGACACCGTAGAAAAATTATGACCCTAACTGCCCCTAAATAATTAGTGAACACCGTGCGCAGTATTTATTAAATAATAAATACGGTGACCCGTATCACCTGCAGAATCAGGCCCTGCATCTGCCCAGACTCATCCCCGCACTTCCCAAAACACTTCCCCAGCATTTCCCCTCAATTCTGTAAATTTTGGTAATTTTTAGAACCAGGTGATTTTTCAGACAAATTGCATAATTGCGCAATTTTCCAATTTTTGGACTTTTATGCAAATTGTGAAAAGATTAGGGTTTTTATGCAAAAATGTATGTGAGGTGGCCTAACCTCATTGGCTAGACAACCTAACACCTACATGTGGCATTATTATCCAGAAAAATCTATTAGAAAATATCCTAAAATTCAAATTACTAAAATACCCCAACATTTCCCTTTAATTACCAAAATGCCATTGGGGTAAAACTTATATAAACCCTAGAAACACCCCCCCCCCTCTCTCTCATTCCCCGACTCCCCTCGGCCAGCTCCGACCACCGCCCACCGCCGGACCACCGCCAACCCCTTCGCCCCTCCCTAGGCCACCCTCCGGCCAACTGCCTCCCTCCCTGGCCGCCTGCTCCGCCGTGGCAAGCCCCCGCAGCGACCTCCCCTTCACTGCACCACAGCAGCTCCCCGACCTCCGACCGCCCACCACCGCCTCCCTAGCCCTCGCCGACCACCGCCACCACCTCCACTCGCTCCGCCTCGACCTCCCCTACCAATCCACCACCATCCCGCGGCCCCACGACGGCCTCCGCCGCCGGCAACTCCCCCGCAACCCCCACCGCCTCACCGCACAGCAACTCCCCTCCCCCACTCCGACAGACCCCCACCGCCACTCCGGCCACCCCCGACCTCCGCTACCATCACCAACCTCACCGCCACACCACCCTCCACCGGTTCCCCACCCTGCCCGGCCACCTCCGCCACTCCCTCGCCGCCGGCAGCCCCCGCGAGTTGCTGTTACTGCTGCTGCTGCTAGGAGCTACTGCTACTGCCGTTGCTCCTCCGGCCGGCCGCCGGCGACTCCGCCGCCGTGCTTCCGCCGACGGCAAGCCCAGTGGGCCCCCTGACAGTAGGTATACCCCCCTAGTATTTATACGTATATTGGTATTATTTTATATATGTATATATGTATATATATATGTATATATATACTTATATATATATGTTATATATATATATTAATATATACTGATATATTAATTATACTGTATAAATACAGTATAATTATACTAAATATATATTGTATTATTATATATCTAATTGAGTATTAATATATATATATATTTATCTATAAATATATGTATATTTCTATACATGTATATGTTTTATAATTAAGTTATTTTATATTTATATATATATTGTATATTATATTTACATTAAAAATATATATACAATATATAAATATTCATTATGTATTTTCATTATTTAAAAATATACTTATTTCATTGCTATTTTTGTTATATATATATTATATATATATATGTATATATATATATATATTTGCTTTGCTATTTCTGTTATTATATATTATATATATATATATGTAATACATATAAATATATGTATATGTATATATATTCTATATGTATATTGTATATTATATCATAGTACTAGTTATACAGTACCTAAATATTATATTTATACTATATATTTATTATAATACAGTATATATACGTATTCAAAATTTCTGCATTTTTCTTTCTTTTATATATATGTAAATATATATAATTATATATAATTCCTGCACTGTCTTTTATTTTATATTTATATCAGTGGATAAAACCCTGCTATTATATATTATTATATTTATCAGTGGTCACATATAGACCCTAATAATATTATTATAAATACTGTACATAACAGTGGTCACATATAGACCCTGATATTGCTGAACAGTACAGCATCTATATATGTATTTAAATTCCTGCAATGTCATTTTATTTTATCTATATATATTTATATCAGTGGATACCCCCCTGATAATATTATAGTACTATATATAAACAGTGGATATACCCTGCTATTATATCATTTACATTCCTGCATTCTCTTTTCTGTATATATATATGCTATATATATACTACTACTACATACTATATCTATAAGAATATATATATATACTATATATATATATATATCTGTGGTGTGTATCCTATATATACATAGGTATATATACTTTTATATTACAGCCTTGATATTCACGAACCCTGTCTATTTTAACAGAAACCAACTCCAGCACAGCCAGTGACCCCTTGTCACAAGCACCCTCAAACCTGACTGTGAGATCAGGTTACCAAACACTATCAGGGAGTAAGCAAGTATACCTTGCCAAGTTTTATTGCTTAAATATTAAACTGTTAAATGTTCTTATTTAAATTCAATTGTTGTCATATGAAACTGCTCCTGAAATTATATATAACAGTATGTATCTGAGATTGCCTTGGGTACAGTCAACATATACGTTGACTTAGGGTTAATCAACGTAGTAGTTACAGACTTACCAACAACTGTGAGAATATCCTGATATTCTCCTAGACCCTATCACGGGAACACGCAACATGGTTGCAATGCATATTGGGATGCGAGCTGCGTAGTTGACTAGCTACCAGTACGTGTGACCGTATCACGGATTAGAATAATTCAGGAAATATACGACTTGACATTTAGTTACATTGGGAGGGGAGAACAACTAAAATACGTATGGGACACCCACCTCTTTACCATGTGCCGCACTCGACGGAGTGATACGGATGATATAGATATGTATTCATGTGACCATTCTCATCGTAGATGGAAAATTGTATAGTGCCCTTGAACGGGGGCATATGTGGCATATACTAGCCTGTCACTACAGATTGGTGAATTACGTCAGCATATGTCTAGCCACACATTTCCCATACGTATTAGGTTGTCTCAATTTGCATTCACTTAGATGGTTAGCACCCTGTATTTATTTTATTCAGTAGTTTAATTCAGTATTTACATACTTGGCATGTTATTTTCTTGTATCTTGTTACGTCCCTCTGAGGACCTGGTTCCCTGCCAGGTTTAGTTGAGACACTCTACCCCACAGTATCTGGACCTGGACTGGAGACTGGATATGCCCTGAGACGGAGCTAGAGGAGATGCCGTCAGAGTCTACCTGAGTACACTGGAGTTGGAGCAACATATTTTGAGGATGTTGCGCTAGTTTATCTTATTTCACTTCTGTTTACTTTTGTAGTGGGATTGTTCCCACCTGACTATATCTGGGTTGTATATGTGACATTTCAGTTTTAGCATCTATATATACTCAGCACTTTCCCTGTTATTCTTGTGGATGAGATAGATTTACCTGAATTTAGACTTGTAGTATTTAGGACAGCGTAGCACATCACTTTGGGTCCATTAAATTGGGTATTCCCTTAGTGACGTGTCAGCTGGCCAATGCCACGTGGCCTAGTTCCGTATATTTTTGGGACTGGGGCGTGACACCTTGACTCAAGAAAAATATATGAAAAAAATTGTAACAAGTTGAAAGCTATAAATGTTGTGGTGGATCGCGGAGACTCTACTGGCCTAGTATATTGCTAGTTCAACTGACATAGAGGAGTTGAGGTAGACAACGGAGGCTCTATTGACGTAAATATGAGAAATTAGGGGCCTGGGGGGTTGCCCTAATCAGAAGAGTTGTCCAAGCCCTTGTCAGACTTATCCTAGGACCGATCCTGAACCAAAGTCGGATTGATAATTTGTCCCAAACATTGATAGATTACACAAATATATTTCCTCTCGATTAAGGAACTGTTTGGTTCGTGAAATTGGAAGAATGAAGTAGTCTAAATCCGAATTTGGAACCAATGCATGAGTTTTGTTAAAGAATTTACAGACAAGATTTAATGTAAAGTGACATAAACAGTAGATATTGTTTGTTAATAAAATTTTATCTTAACATTGGAGTTTCTTTATTCGAAGTGGGGCACGAAAATAAAAAAATGTCATTTCCACCTCAAGCATTTGATTTGAGGATCACTTTCTATATACTTTAATATTTTTCATTCATAAGTACCACACAAAAATGATACATTTTTAACCGTTTTTGGACATACATTTTTAACCGCTTTTGGACACTTTCGTTCCACTTAAAACATTTTCTAAATCATTTGAACTATAGAAAAGTTACACTTTTCAACTCACTTCAACAACTATCAAAATTTCAAACATTAGAATTTTATATTTCTAATATCCAGTTATCCAAAATACCAAAACGAAATAATTGAAAAAAATATACGTATACAATACGTGCGTATGAAAAATATCGATTTCTGATTTTTTTTTACTTAAGCCTCGTTTGGTTCACGGAAACGAAAGAAAATGAAATCAGTTCCTAGCTTTTTTCTTTCTTTTGAAAAATTATAATTTCCATTGATTTTCATTTTCGGTCTTTGGAAATGCCAACAAAATTGGGTAAGTGAATACTTAGGTGGTATTTTGTTCAAGTTTTTGAGACTTGTGAATGAGTTTTAGATTCCTTATCTTTTTTTGTATGTGTAGGATTGTGAATTATGAGGGAATATGAGTGACTTCATATTTCCATGGTTGTAAAATAGATTTTCAAGGTCCTCATTGGGAATAGTTTTTCTTTTCTAAGAATGTTGCTTGAATAATTTGTTTGGACAATAACACCCTCACTTTACTTTCAAAATTTTAACTTCTATACCAAACATGTAAATTTAGGTAATTGAATCATGAAAGGGTATTTATGAAAAACTACGTAAATGAAGATTCAATTTTCATATTTTCAACCTAATATAACCAAACATGGATATATGACTGTTAAATTCTTTTTTCATGGAAATGGAATGAAAAATAAAATTTTAGGAATACAAAACCTTCATCAAAATGTCAAAATGGAGAAGTGAATCATTGGTTGGATGGATAAAACCATTTTTTTTATCCTTTTTTTTTTCCATTAGAAATCACAAATCACTTTCCTTTCCTCCTCATTTTTTTAACATCCAAATATAGAAAAATAATGACTTTTCATTTCCAATCCCATAATTACGCGAACCGAAGGAGGTCTTAGTCCAACCAAACACCCATGTGCGTGGAAAAACCAATTGTTTGGTTCCTATTTATTTGGACCACACCGAAAGCTACATGATAGTGCCGGTCCAATGCCAAAATCGAAGTTTTAAGTGTAATTAATTTACCGAAGTCGAGTAATTTTTGTGGTTATCGAAGAAAAGTATAAGATCCCGGCTGAATGACAGAAGGTCAGTGGATCGAACCACGGGAGCATCAAAGACATGCAATATAGTGTGCAAAAAAAAATCCGAACGTTACGTCGGATCCCGTACGTTATATCCAGGGCCGGCCCTGGCCCAGGGCGGGCAGGGCGACCGCCCAGGGCCCCATGGGCCAGAAGGGCCCAAATTTTTTTTTAAATATATAAATAATTTTGTACCGAAAATAGAACTAGTATTTACCATGGACCATTCTTATCACAAAGCAATTGTTGTGTAGTGGTTATTACATTAAACTTGCACATAAGAGGTTCTTAGTTCAAATCTTGGTGGAGGCCATATTTTTTATTTTACTTTTGTTTTATTTTTTTTACATTATGTATGGGGTCTCATTTTGAAAGTTCGCTCCGGGCCCCTGTGAGCTCAGGGCCGGCCCTGGTTATATCGTGAAATAAAAACGAAAAAAAAGAAGCGAAAAAAAAGTGTAATTAATTTGCGGAGCAACAGGTGCACCGACACACAGTTGCAGCGACCATTCAACAGCCTCCCAACATTAAATGGTGATCAGTAAGTGGTGGGCACATCGACAAGCCAAATTTGATTCGACTGTGTCAATTTACTTATTTATCTATGAGATGTTATAGCATAAACCCTAAGCTGACATAAAGTGTAGAGTCCAAACTCTAATTCGTCATATATTTATCTAATTTTACTAATTAAAATCATTCGAATCCTCCCATTGGTACCGTCACCAACATTTAACCTATAAATAGCATTAGAAGGAAGTTGCCATTGTCTTTGAGTCACCGGAGAAGGACACGAAAATGATTTTATCTCATCAGAAATTTTAATGGGCCTTTGATTTTCGAAACTAGTACAGTATTAATACTAGTCCATTAATAAAGATATTTTACTCATACTAGTCTAAATCTTATTCAGGACTGTCCACCCTCTCCTTCTTCCTCCTTCCGTCGCCTCCCCCGTCGTCGCTTAAGGCCCTCGCCGACGACCCCATCATCTCGGCCTTCCTCTCCCCCTCCTTCGACTCCGCCGCCCTCTCATCCGGCTCTGTCGCCTCCCGCGCCGAGTCCCTCAATGACTCCATCCGCCTCCTCCACCGCCACCTCCGCGACGAGGTCCTCCTCCGCCACGACTCCCTCCTCCTCTCCCTCTCCCACCTCTCCTCCCTCTCCGTCCGTCGCGCCATCTCCGACCCCCGCCGCCTCATCTCCCTCCACACATCCCAGCTCCGCAACCTCCACTCCGTCGCCCACCTCCTAGACTCGCACAGACACTCTCCTCTCTGGACTGTCAAAATCTTGACAGTCCTACCAATTTGAAGGACTGTCAAAATTTTGACAGTCGTAAAGAATCAACGTATTTACTTTAGAACTGTCAAATTATTGACAGTCATACCAATTGGTAGGACTGTCAAAATTTTGGCAGTCATGAAAAAAAATCAGTTGGAAGTGGACATTTCCGAATCATTTTGAAGAATGATAAACTTGTAAATATTGAAAAAAAAATTGGACTAATCCTGATTTTTTATTTTTGTAGTGCGTTCATCAAAGACCTTTTAATGCCTAAATGAACTTCCAATATTTATATCCATTCGAACAACCACCTGCATTAGAAGTTTCACCAAATCAACTTTTCCACACATTATTTTCGAGAGAAACAAACTAACTTAGAAATTTGATTTATTTAGAGTTGAGAATAGATAAGATTTGGTTCATGAAAATTTATCCCAAATTGTTGTATGATTTGGATGTAAACTTTTGGGTAAAGAATTTGGTAGATGTAATTATTTGTCAATGTTATTTCAGTTGGAAACAAAAGAAAACTAATGGGCCTTGTGGGACAGGAATTGCAATACAAGGGTTGATATTGGATGCAAATAAATAAATTTATTTATTTTTAACTTGTTCTTTTGGAGGTGTACGAGTTGGACATTTCACAAGACTTGGCATCATGTTACGAGCATCCACTACTTTCTACTACGTCTTTAGATTGTGTTCCAATAATTTGTAGGCTGCACAATCCTACAATGAAATAATGTTTGATCCGTAAAAATCTATATTTTCACCATTTTTCGTAAGCAAAATATGTTTATAGACCTATGTTTCCATGGATGTGGACGTGGATGGGACACATTAAAAACATAAAGACACAAACACGATACCTATTTTAATGTTCCAATACTTGTCCTTCCTTCTACGTGTCCGACACAATACAATATATTTGAATTTTTCGTGCTTTCTAGTCCCGAGGGTGCATAGCTGAACTTAATGGCGATTAAGGAAGGCCATGACCCCAATTATTTATTTATTTTCTTAATAACTATTTTAGTTTTTGATATTAATCCCTTCTAAAATATGATTTGGCCCTAAAAAAATATGATTTACTTTTTCTAAAATATAGGAAGCTAACTAAAGTAAAAAAGGTCTGCTGCTTCCACCTGATTGGCAAATCACAAGGGTTAGGGATACAGACTTAAAAAAAAAGGAAAAAAAAAAGAAAAAAATTCATTCAAGTAGACTCATCAGAATAGTTGGGCCCAAACCTAATTCCCAGCCTATATCTAAGTCTTAGCTGTTAAGCCCAAACCCGATCCCAACCCGTTAAGCCCGTGAGAAATCTAGGGTTTTGAACTATATATAACCTCATATCTAGGGTTAGCCGTCCCGCTTCTCTCTCCATCTTCTTCTCAATCAGAGCCGAACTCGAAGAGAAAGAGAGAAGGAAAAAAGAAAAAAAAAACCCTAACCCTAACAATGGCGGAAGCGAAGGCTGTCACCATCCGCACCAGGAAGTTCATGACCAACCGTCTCCTCTCCCGCAAGCAGTTCGTAAGTCCTCAAACCCCTAATTTTTCTCCAGATAGATCGTTCGTTCGTTCGTTCGTTCGATCAAAACCCTAACCATAAGCCTACTTTTGTGTTCTTTTTTACAAGGTCATCGACGTTCTTCATCCGGGGAGGGCGAACGTGTCGAAGGCGGAGCTGAAGGAGAAGCTGGCGAATCTGTACGACGTGAGGGACCAGAACTCCATCTTCGTCTTCAAGTTCAGGACCGCCTTCGGTGGCGGAAAGTCGACCGGGTTCGGCCTCATCTACGACTCCGTCGAAAGCGCCAAGAAGTTCGAGCCCAAGTACCGCCTCATCAGGGTGCATATCTATCCCCAATATATTCTCTTTTTCATATATTTTGTGTCCTTTTTATATGTTCAGTTTTGGATCATCGGTATCGAATCATATGATTTAGTGTTAGCCATGTTTACTTTTGTTTTGTATTGTTTATAATATTGACCATTAAGAACAAAATTTACATAGCTACACGTTAAAATAGACTTCTTGTTGTGTAACAACTGAACATTTTTGATTAGTATTTCTGACAGTTTATGAGATCTTACAAATTAAGAATATTGCCATCTTAAGTATGTTGTTGCAGAGAAATCTGTATATCATATTAGCGTGTGCTTGCTAGTAGGTAAGTATTGTTCTTGAATGCATTTTACAGGGAACGAGTGACAATATTTTTGTTTTCTAAGGAACAATCCCTTAGTGCTGATATATGCATTTACGGATATGGAGATTTCTCGTTCATCGTGTATAGTGATTTTTCTCCTAGCATTTAGATCTAGAATGATCATATATCTAGCTTATAGAGCAGTGTTTATGAAGCTGTTGCACCGCATGCAGTTATTGATTGATGTGGGTACTTAGCTTATTATTCAAAGTTTCCTTTTGCTTAACATGTGACCTGATTAGTTTGGGTTTCAGTCGCTTAGTTATAGCATGGTTCTAAGAAATATGATGGGGACTATCGAGCAATATCTACCTTAGAAAGTTAGATGACCTCTTCTACAAATAGGGCCTAGAGGAAAATTATCAAAAAAATGCTCCATTTTAATATAGATCTTTGGACAATCCCCATTTCTTAACTTCACTCACTTGGCCCCCATGTCAACCTATATGAACATGGTATTGTGAGTCTGCCACACAATTAACTATTATTGTCCTGTTAACATTCTTAATGTTTGTTCTTGGAAATATTAGCAAATAGTCCCATTCAGAAATTAGTTACTGCGCAAAGGACTAACATGTTATGTGATGGTTAACTGGCTTATCTGCCACATTGCTTCAAATAAACTAAAGATGTCCAATTTAGGTTAGCAGAAGTGGAGGGGAAAAGTGTTAGAATTATTATTGCGAATAAGTGGTACTTTAAGCTGGTTGGTTTAATTCTTACCATTCTCTGATACTGGATTGATGGACTATTTGTTATTTTTTGTAAGAATTGGAACTGGTAGATATCTGCAGGTAGAATTGCGTTTGGTCTTTGTGAGCTATAACCGAATCTTTTTAGAAAGCTAACAAGGTAATGATATTTATGGATTTTGGAAAATAAATTCTCAAGTGTAAATATCTGTAGGTATAATCGAGTGTTGGTCTTTGCGAACAATACCAACTCTGTATAGATGTTAAAAAAGTATCATTTTTATGGATAATTGGGAGTAATATTCTCAAGTCCTATGGTCACATGAAAGTCATATTCTCCAAGTAACTATGGTGACATGAGAGGACATGGGGTGTAAGTGAGTTTATAGAGAAAAATAAGACATTGAGCGGCATTTTGAATATGTTAAAATGGAGCAATTTTATAACCCTGATAATTTTTTATTTGTCTTATATGTCTACATTTCCTCAGATGCACTATAAACTGAGGTTCCGATACACTATAGACTGAAGTTCTTCCAATGTTGTACGGAATTCTTGAAAACCAATGTTTGTGATCTTTGGTGAGAGCCATTGACTTTTCAGGGCTTCACAATTTCAAAATATTTGTTGTATTTTGTTTTTTTGTTCCTGTTTGCATATGATTTTCTTACACATTATGTGACATATTTCTCATTATTGCCTGATACATTTCAGGTATTAGTATTACTAACTTTGCTGAATCAAAGTTGACATTTATTAAAAGAAATTTGTGAGCTCTAATTCTTTAATACCTTTCTCCTTAAATCGTGAGTATGATCTGAGAAGCAAAGGTTTATGAGGTTTTGCAATAGATCATAGATAATTGGTCTTCACAACTTGAAACTACTTGTTTTATTACGTCTATTTCTGTCAGCTTGCTTAGGATTTACTGACACCTCTTTACTTGGCCAGTATCTGTCAAGATGCTTGATATGTTGATATATTTCACACACATTGGGTATGTGTTGCAGATGTTTAGAATACGTCTATAAAAAGGAATAGCCATGTGTCCATAGACTCCATAAACTCTGACACTACCAGACATGTCCATCAGTTTAGTCAAAGGCTGCCTTGACCCTAGGCGCAGGGAGAGCGCCTCACAAGTGTCCAGGCGAGGCGCGGTTGACGAGGCGCGCCTTTCCTGGGGCGCACGAACGAAGTAAGGCGCGCCTAGGCGCGCCTTGATAATTTTTTGCTTGTAGACTGCCTTCTTTAGTCCATGTTTGGGAATATGTCATGCTTTTTCCATGTTCAAGCCAATAAATGGTACTGTTTACTGATCATACCTTCTTTAAGTTGAACCAGTTAACATATTTTCTATTGAATGCTTAAATGTGCATGCATTGTTCAATGAGTAAGATCATAGTATATTTTTCCTGCTTGGAAGTATGTCCTGCTTTTACCTGCTTGTAGACGCCAAAACTTGATGGGAATGATTTAAGTGTGCATACATTGTTTAATGAGTAAGATCACAGTATATTTTTCTCTTATATACTGGATATTACATATACTTATATTAAGAATGCCTTTTGCTTGGTTTTGAAGTATATATATATATATATATATATATATATATATATATATATATATATTGCGTCTTGTCTCGTTCGGGTGCGTGCCTTAAGTGAGCCTTGGGCGATATGGACCCTTTGCGCCTTTGACTACTTGATGTCCATGATAGAATATTGTTTCTTCATTTATTTTATTGATATGCATTGGAAGTTGTCACTGTACATGTCCATGACAGAATATTGTTTCTTCATTTGTTTCTAATGATATGCATCCTCATTTATTTCTAATGATATGCATCGGAAGTTGTCACTGTATATATTGCGCAAATTGAGATTGACCACCAAAAAGATGAGTCAAATAAATGTATAGATACACTTCATTTACTAACACATACTTGATCATTGCTTGTGCACTGGATGTCAAATAAGAGTTATAAGTTTACTCATGTTCTTTGAAGAATCCATCAAATTTCACATTCTCAGATATCTTTGTTAGTATTTATTTGTTGGAGTTGGTGTTTATTAATTTTTAAGTAGGTGGATAATTTTAATCAAGGTGTCCGCCAGATTTGCTATAAATGTAAGCATCATTTTTAAATTCACTCTGTTTGGGATTTGATAACTAAGACATCCCTTGCCATTTGATACTGAATATATGAGTTGTACAAAATTTCATTGCTAACTGAGCCAATTTGACACCCATGCTTTGTTCAGTTGCTTAGGTTCAATGCCATTTTAAATGGATTTCATTACACTTGATCCATGGTTAGTTACTGAATAACTGGATACTTGGCTGATAAATTGCAATTTTGGGACTGCTTGCAGTTTGCTACTAATTTGCCTACCTTCTCCATGTTTTCTTGCATTTACTGTTTTTTTCTCTCTCTTAGAGGTCTTGTGCAAGTTGTAGTGGATGATTGTAATATGCAAAAATGAGTTTAAGTAGAATACTTGTTGGTACTTTGTTTTTTTTATCTATATGCTGCAACCAGTGGGGTTTTTAGTATCATGTTAACAACTTAACATCTATAAAATTAAACTAATATTACAATCTTCTTTGCTGTATCTAAAATTTGGTTGTGACAACTGTAACCCACTTTCTTCGTAGTGACTGTTGCAAGCAAGAATATGATATTCTGGCCTATTGTAGGTGTCACTTGGGCATATGGATATAGGATGGAGGACATTGCGTAGTGATTTGAATATTATATCTTGTCTTTACAGAATGGCTTAGCAACAAAGGTTGAGAAGTCAAGGAAGCAGATGAAGGAAAGAAAGAACAGGGCCAAGAAGATCCGTGGTGTAAAGAAGGTTAGAATGCATTACGTTTTCATCTTCAATTTCTTATAACTAGTTTCCTGATCTTCCTAACTTCTGGAAGGATCTTTGCCTTCGGCTTATGAGCCTGATATTTATTTTCAACAGAAGAAGAAATATTTTAATGGGAAACATCTTCAAGATGGTTGCATGAGACCTAGATTTGCTAGCTGAATGCTATTTAGCTTGTTTAGGTTTTTAATCACTTTCAAAAAAGTTGCTGACTTATTTTACTTTCTGATGTCCAGACAAAGGCTGGAGATGCTGCTAAGGCTGGGAAGAAGAAATGAGTGGATCTAATATCACCTTGTGTGATTATAGTTTTTCAGATCAGTTGTAGTGTTTGTCTTGAGTAGATGAAAGACACTTAAATTTTGATTTTCGGCTTCTACTCTTAGTTAAGTATTTCTGGTTGTATTGCATTGGGATTCAGTTTATTAACTGCCATTTGCTGAGCGTTACATTTTCTGTTACAATGTTCTAGTGGTTAATTTGAGTAAAGCTACTTTATTTTTTTAAATCGAAGCACTAGTAATCTTTTAAATTGAAATGCTTGTTCAATCTATTATTATTATCTGGTTAAATATGCTCTGTATTGAAGAATTGTGACTTGTATATGCTTCTTTTGATCGGCTTTTCTCCTTGGTAATGTTGTACCAAAGTCAAGATTTTTGGTTATTCTACGTCTTTTTTTTTAGTGTTGCTTTTATTAAATCAATTGGAATGTGTTTTGTCCGTGTTCAGTCCCTCCAAATTTATAGTATGCTTTAATTGAATTGTCTTTGTTTATTTTTATCCTAGTGTATTGTGTGATTTCAGCGTGTTTTGTGTTGCTGAAGATCCAATTGAATGCTAATTTTATGTCAGGTTGCACCGAGTGGTTATGTACTTTGTTTGGACTTGTTATATTTTGTGTATGTGTGGTGATTACTGTGATTCAATTTTTTTTCTAGTTGTCTAGTTTAGAGGTGGCTAAACGGTGGGTTGATGACGGACATCGACGTCTGACTTTGCTCGTGATGACTTGAGTGACCTATGCATAGGCGACATAACAAGGAGTTGTCCAGCTGTTGTCCGGAGAGCAACAAAGAGTAGGTTCAGTATTAGAAATTTTGATCCGTTGCTAAGCTGTTGTCAATTTGGTGTCAAATTAATCGCCAATCCCTAGTTAAGTAGTTGATTCATCAAGTCAGAAATTAGTTGTGAGAAGTTAGTCGCCAATGCGTCGCTAAGGTGGTGCCAATGTCATCTGTTGCTAATGAGATAAGAATGTGTCATTAAAATGTACATCAAGTAGTCGACTATTTGTCGAACTTTCGACTGCTTGGCAATAACATGTCATTTATAGACACCGGATCTGTCCGTCAAGTCGCTATTGCTTTTTAACGGCTACTAATACTGATTGAGCCGTGGTTATGCTGCTGTAGTAGTGAGATCAATGGACCAAGTGATTATGTTGATCGGTCGGGGAGAAATTTTTGCACTTGAGCTGTCGGTGACGTCCATTCTGGAAGAATCTTTCAAGGAGTTGGCGGTAATAAGCATACGTAATATGTTGGAATTTTACATTTCCAACTGATGTAGGTAATTGTTGGGCTGTCATAATAAGTCTATTCTATTCCGAGGTGTTCTGTGTATAAAACTTGAAAAATGCCAGCTCAAAATATATATCGGGTTGGCCTTTGTAAAATGAGATATTTGAAGAATTGGTAAGCTGGGCCATTGGTAACCTGAGGAGGATGAGAGAGAGCAAAAAGGTCAAATCCTATTCTGAAGTTTGCAGTTAAATCCTTATAGATTCAAAAATTTTCTGTCCATTTCCGAAATAATTTTTTCGAGAATTTGTTTGATTGTATCAAATTGGAATTCTATAAATTGCAGCGCATGATGTATTAGGAATCATGACTTCACATTTGGGGTATACTTGATTTTCTTGGTTATTTGTAATCCTGGTTCAACAAGTTTGGTCTATAATTTGAGAATTTTCACGCTCATGGATGCAGTCACTTGACTTCTTAATTGATAGAGGCGAAATAACATCCTCAATATTAACAAGTAAAGAAGTACAATCATCTTTATTTTGAAAGGTGAATGCAAATTTTTTTTCTCTTTCTTTTCTTTCTTTCCATCTTTTGTTGTATACAATAGATCAGAAATCTACGTGTAATTTTCAATTCAACAGTTTTTTTTTTAGATGTCCGACGTAACGTTCGAGACTTTGTACACGCTGCATTGTATGTCTTTTGGGCCTATTGATACAAACTCATTTTAGTGTTCCAGTGATATGTTGTCCTCACAGTGAGTATCAGTAGTTAAAGGCTCAGTTAGAGCACTCTAATTTAGTATCAGAAATCAACAAAGTATCTGCCCTTAGTTCCTTCAGACAGTTTCAGTCCTTAGCAGCAGTTGCAACAATGGGCCAATAGCGTATATCATTAGTTAAGGACAAAATGGTCATTCAGTATTGTGTTTCTTACATCGTATAAATAGAATAAGGGAAGAGTAGTGAGGATCAGATGAAATGTATCCAAGAAAATGTTATATGTAGTAACTAACTTCCCCTCTAGCTAGTTCTTTGTTTTGAATAAAATTTCTTCCCCAAATTGTTGTTGTTCTTTACGAATTCTTGAACCCTAGCTTCTAACAATGGTGATTTCAGATCGATTCTACTTGAGATCGTATCAAGTGGTATCAGAACCACCAAATAAATGGAAAGAATAATATGTCTCAGTGGTTCGATCCACCGATCTTTCGTCATCCAGCAGGATTTTATACCTCTTCCTGGTAACAACAAGGATCACACGAGTTCGATAATTCGACAGTTTTTAGAAACCAAATATGTGAATATACCTGATGTTTATCGCGCTCCAGGGAAATATAGATAGAAAGAAGAAAGCTAAGAAGCTTCATTTTTAATACATGATCTTGCCAAACTCTGAAATCAAGCATTCCATGCCACCACCACCACCAGTCATCACCAGTAATCCATTGTCACAGGCGCTTATAATATAGATGGATCTGATCATCAGAATAAAAGCAGGATGACTTGAATACCTTTAGACTAAATGATGTCACTGGCCAGAAGTGAACAAAAAGAAGAAGGAGAGAGAGTGATTCAAAGAAGCCAAGCACTAGAATAAGAAGATCATTATTTGTGAGGAATATCCCTAATTTAACGATCTTGGTAGGGGAGGTGTTATTCTGACCAAGATCATGGTACAACTGATGTGGCAATGACGCAGGATTAGAAGACAATTTGGGAACGGTTGTTGTGTGATGTTTGTTCAGAGACTGAGGACATCTTATTCAATAATTCTTGTTTCCTACGTACTGAGTAGTTGTTGTTGTTTTCTATTTTGCTTTGAAAGTTTTAGTCCCACATTGAAAAACAATAATGTGTATATCCTAATATATAACTTCATTTAGTATTGGTATATGTGCATGGGGTGTTGGTCCATGTGGATTGACTTTTCTAGAGGGATTAAGTGTGAACCCCTTTATGACAATTTTTATTTTGTCATCACCTTTGAATTTTTTTTCTTAGGAGCTGACTCGGACTCGGACTCAAGGGCGCAAATTGCATGCACGGTTGTTTGCTCGGACGCTTTGCGTCGAGTCGCCATGCGTCGAGGAGCCAAAGTGGCCTGTGCCCATACGGCCTGGGCCATGCGGCCAGGTCGACATGAGACAATGTGCTATATATGATGTGGAGGAGACATGATCTGTTGTTGGCGGAATCCTGCGGCGCACGTCGGCACGTAATTTTCTGTGTCACGCGGCTGTTGCTTTCGGCGCCTGACGGCGCTGTCTGCTCTCAGCGGCTACTTTCGGTGTTTGGCGGCGCATGCGGCGCATGCGCCTTGGTATCTGGTCGGACAACGCATATGCGGCACACTCTCTCGCGCCGCATAGGTGCTGATTTTCTCTATATATAGAGGAGCTTCTCTTTCATTTTGAGAAGTTGGAAAAACCGAGAGCACTAATGCATATGCGGCCCAGAGAGCTCCCCTCCAAAATAGTGATTTTCGAGTGATCCGAAGGTGACTTAGAGCATTTCAGAAGTTTTTGTGTGAACTTGCTGGATCCTGGGGGCAGATCGTCGTGTAGGAAGAATCTTGCCTTGAATACCGGTGGTTTTGATCACCCAACAAGAAGTTCCTTTCTTTGTATTTCTCTTCCTGTGTCCGTTCTTTCTTATTGTAGCGTCTGCGAACGTAAAGTAAAGAATATTTTTTTCATTGTTGTTGTATTTTCTTTTCTTATTCAGTCAGTTTGTAACATATTCTTGGTGTTGTGCTTCTTTGGGGTTACGTGTCACTGTAGAGGAACTCTTGTGTGAATCTCAGTGCACCAACTTCTCTTCTGGAGTTTGTAGAGACGAACTCTTGTGTGAGTCTCTACTTTGTGGACCGTTTCTTCTCTGATCCTACTTCGGGACGAACAATCTCAAGACAAGATCCGAGTTAGAATTGACAACCGCTCAAACCTTCTCGATACTATCTTTCACAAGCTTAAGAATTTTGATGGCGAACACTACAACATTTGGAAGAAGAAGATCTCCTTGAATCTTCGTCTTGTCAAAGTTGCTTATGTGTTGGTTGATCCTGAACCTACCATTTTCAAAGATGGAGGAGAGCTTGAAGTTGGTGTGGCGCAGGACGCGTACTCAAAGTGCAAGGATGATAACGACCTCTGCAGGTTGTTGATCCTAAATGCTATGGACGAATCGATGAAAGAGTCCTACAGCAAAAAAGAGACGGGAAGAGATGTCTGAAAATCTCTTGAGAAGCACTACAAAACTGACGAGAAGATTTCTAAAATCCATCTCGTTGAGAAATTTTTCACTCTGCAATTCGAAGGCGAGAATGTGATACTGCCTCAAGTCAAGGAACTTCTGAAGATGCAGCAGAAACTGGAGGAAGAGGGCATGAAGCAGGAAGACAAATTTATGGTGGGGGTTATCGTCACCAAACTTTTTTCAGGCTGGATCAAGTTCAAGACTTACATGTACCACAAGAAAATAGAGATCCAGCTCGAAGATCTTCTTTACATTGAAGATGAAGCCAGAGGGCAACTAAAGTTGGACTCCTTGTCCAAGCAGTTGGCTAAGGCCAACATGGTACATGAAAGTGATTCTAAAGGGAAGTAAAAAAAATTTCTACAAGAAGAAGAAGGAATTAAACCATTTGAAGGTGAAGTCAGCTCAATTCAAGCCAAAATGGAAGACTGATGTGACATGCTACAACTGTGGCAAGAAGGGTCACTACAAGAGCGACTACATGTCAATTCCCAAACCGAAAGAGCAAGGTGAGCTTAATTATTCTGCTATGATTGCGCAGGTTGGGTCACATGGCGTGGACACTGACTTGTGGGTGGACACCAGTGCATCTTGTCATGTATGCTCTAAGAAGGAGTTGTTCACCAAGTATGAGCCAACCCATAAGTGTCACGACCCGATTCTGTGGAATCGTTGGGGCATCCCCCGAATCGTGATGCCGTGCGGGCCTGGGGTTGCGCCCACACAAGGCTAAAGTATTTTGCATAACGAGCACATATTCAGAGTACGCAGATAAATTGAAACACAGATTTGAAACATGAAAAAGTTCTCTTTATTGATAATGAACATCTATTACAAACTCTTGAACGAGTCAGCTATTTTGTCGCACGGGCTTACAAAAGTGTTGACTCAAAATGAGATAGCAGTCCTGTACATTATATCCCTTTACTAAACTTCAAAATGATAAAGACCTCCGGGCTGGAGGACGGCTTTGCCACGAAGCTGCATTATGTACAGAGTTGCAAGCTTCTTCCTTCAAAATGCTTCAAGGGGGCTCGGTCAGGATGCGCCTACAGCTGGACTTGATCGGAAAGACGATTTCGGCTCCTCGCTCGGTTTGCCTTAGTGCGGAGAACCTGTTTCAACGAGGGTCAGCATGTCGAAACATACTGGTGAAGGCGAGCTAACCGAACTATACCAATCAACACGTTGTTTTAATGAAGCATGCATATATTTGTGGGTTTCTATCTTGCCTTAGTTCATTTACAAGTAACAGTATATTTATAGAATACTAAAATAAACTTGCCACCGTTCGATGGATTTTATCTGCCCGTCTGAATCACCTGCACAATACTTACCATGCCTTCCCTGCCACGAAGACACAAGTTAGTTTGCAACAGTTTTAAATATACACGAGGATCACTAGCATGATTGCCATAATGGACGTAGCCGAGGACAAGGATATCATGTTACGAGAGTACACGATTGCGCTGCGAGCTATCCTGTCCCGTATATGACGACTACACACGAGTTCCGCCCGGATCGGATCGGTGCCAGTGCCCCAGCGACCGTCCGCAGAACAAATACCTTGTGCACAAGTTGTCCATGATCGAACACGATTAACAAGTTAACAATTCATGCAGTTGAGGCAACACGAATACAAGAACACGAGTACACGACAAGCAGTATTGCATGATTCATTTTGCATAGCCTCCCTGAACAATTATGCATATACAAGACATGATCTATACTCAGCACGGTTTATAGAACATTCGCAACAAGCTAGCATACGATAAGATAACAGTTCACAAGTTTGATTTACAAGCAATATAATCCAAGCATATTCCCTTTTTATCTTGGTATCTTTTATTATTACTTGGTATCGTCTGATCGGGGCAAACAAAGATGCAAGATTATTAGTTGTGAAGACTGGAAGCAGGGCTAGCTAATCGGGTTGGTAGCCACTCACTTAGATGGTTGGAAGTGAGAAGGAAAGAGGCGCTTCACGACTCCGCTCGTAAGCCGCCAACTGCTCGTTCACCTGCATCACGAACAGCTTTATCAATACTTCTTTCTCTCTTTCCAATCTCGAAATTGAAGTGCAGTTCAATGAACGAAAACAATAAAATCCATCGAAATCGTTCAAGGAAAAAAGCAAATCCAAAACCAACTCAAAGCACGAAAGCAACAAGCGACATCGAAATCCGAGGCAATAAAAGATAACAGCGGAGAGGTCCCTCCTGACTCTGCCGCTAAGTCGATCCCGGGGGCACGGTCCACTGAATATGGGAATCGATTCCGAAGAAACAAATCCATAACGAGGACGAGTTCTTGTTTCAATCTATCCCGATCGAACGATACCGTTTTGTGTTTCTTAGCCGCGCTCCCTACACCGGGGGAACGGGGCGCTACAATAAGAAGGTCTCTATGGCGGACAAGTCACAAGCTGATGTTCAGGGGACTGGCACGGTAGTGCTGAAGCTGACTTCGAAGAAGTCACTCACACTGGAGAACGTGAAGCATGTACCTATGATTGCCAAGAATCTGGTCTCTGGGAGTTTGTTGTGCAAATCGGGCCTAAGGATGGATATCAAGGCCGGTCAGATGGTGATGTCCTACAAGAGAACATACTTTGAAAAATCTTTTTGTACCGAAGGGACGTTTAAACTGCAGCTTGTAACTCCTTCTATTTTTATCGATGCAATATATATTTCTGGTTATTCTCTTGAGTTGTGGCATAATAGACTAGGACATGTACATTGTAAACGCATTAACAAGATGTCTAGTCTAGGACTTATCTCCAAATGTGGGGATAAGAAGGTGGAGAAATATGGAGTCTGTACGCAGATGAAGATTGTCAGGAAGTCGTTCAGTAGGGTGAACCGAAGTACAGATCTTTTGGAGTTGGTATACTCAGATATGTGTGACTTCAAGCAATTCTCCATGAAGGCCGGAATAAAGTATTTTATTACTTTCATCAACGATTTTTTGAAGTACGCGTTCGTATATCTTCTCAAGTCAAAAGATGAAGCATTCGAGAAGTTCAAAGACTTCAAGGATAAAGCAGAACGTCAAACCGGTCAGCAACTTAAAAGACTCATACGGGAAGATTCAAGGCTTAGTCTATTCTAGTATCGTACTAAGTTTGACCCATGCGGGAAGATTCAAGTCGCGAGCGACATCTATCCTAATGCATGATCGCAGTCACTGTGAGGAACGTTCGACCATATATTGTGATATATGTGGGAGATTGTTGGTGTTTTCCGACTTTGTTTTGGGAGTTTTAGTCCCACATTGGAAAACCACCAATGTGTATATCTCAATATATAGCTTTGCGTGGTATTAGTATATGCACATGAGGTGGTAGTCCATGTGGGTTGACTTTTCTAGAAGAATTAAGTGCGAACCCCTTTATGACAATCTTTATTTTTTTACCACCTTTGGAAAATTTTTCTTAGGAGCTAAGTCCCGAAGGGGCTTAGCGACTCGAACTCGGACTCAGACTCAAGGGCGCAAAGTAATGTTTTGTAGGCGCACTTTGTACTTAGCAGGTCAGCATCGTCGCATGGAGCTCATACACTCTTTTTATGTACGAGTTGGATGCACGGTTGCTTGCTCGGGCGCATGCTCGGTCGCTTTACGTCCAGGAGCTCTTGTGGCCAGGTACCCTTGCGGCTAGGAGCCCAAGCGGCCAGGTGCGCATGCGGCCTGTGCCTATACGCCCTGTGCTCATGCACCTTGTTCCCATGCGGCATGTGCTCATACGGCCTGTGACTATGCAACTATTGCCCATGCGGCCTGTGCTCATGCGACCAGGTCGACATGAGTCAAGGTGCTATGTCTGATGTGGAGGGGACATAATCTGTTGCTGGCGGTGTCGTGCGACGCGTGCGGCGACACGTGGTTTTCTGTGCCATGCGGCTGTAACTTTCGGCGCCCGACGGCGCTGTCTGCACTCAGCAGCTACTTTCGGCGTTTGGCGGCACATGCGGTAGAGACGGCGCATGCGGTGCATGCGCCTTGGTATATGGTCGTACAACGCATATGCGACACGTACTCTCTCGTGCGCATAGGTATTAATTTCCTCTATATATAGAGGAGCTTCTCTTTTATTTTGAGAAATTAGAAAAACTGAGAGCACTAGTGCATATGCGGCCCAGAGAGCTTCCCACCAAAATAGTAATTTTCGAGTGATCCGATGACTTAGAGCGTTCCAGATGTTCTCGTGTGAACTTGCTGGATCCTGGGGACATATTGTCTTGTAGGGAAAATCTTGCCTTTAGCACCGGTGGTTTTGATCACCCCAGCAAGGAGTTCCTTTCTTTGTATTTCTCTTCTTGTGCCCGTTCTTTCTCATTGTAGCATTTGCGAACGTAAAGAGAACATTTTTTTCTTTATTGTCGTATTTTTATTTTATTGTTCAGTCAGTTTGTAACATGTTTCTGGTATTGTGCTTCTTTGGGGTTGCGTATCACTATAGAGGAACTCTTGTGTGAATCTCAGTGCACCAACTTCTCTTCTGGAGTTTGTAGAGACGAACTCTTGTGTGAGTCTATACTTTGTGGACCGTTTCTTCTCTGATCCTACTTCGGGACAAACAGTAGTTAGTTGCAGACCAATGCCAACTACAACTAGGTAGAGTAGTCTAAAAAAATGTTGAGAGCGTGCTCTTTGGTTGCATAAACTGCACTAACAACCAAAATATAGGTCATCAACTGGTCGTCCAGTTTCTTATGTCATAAGATCCTCTCATATCCGAATCTATCTTGTCTGGGGACTATATAATTTCTTATAATAATCTATTGCGAATGAGTTTATTATAAGGGTTATTTAGTTTTAGAGTCTCGCATAATATTAAAAATTTGCGTGTAGGTTTTCATATTGTCCAGAATAGGATTTAAGTCTCGTCTTAACGTTTGACTTGGCTGAACATACAAAATGGAGACGCAAATTCTGAATATTATACGAAATCCTAAAACTGAACGAAAATATGTGAATGTTGTGTGACTTGGATTATTTAGTTTTGCATAGTAGGATTTATGTGACTTGGATTATTTAAATTTGTCATGACCAATCAAAAATGAGACTTGTGACATTGTTGTTTGTTTCTATCATGATCTCAACAGTCACACAACCCTCTTGAAGACATTTTCAATGAAAACGACTTCATGGACAACGTGTATCGTCATATGTCTCACGTCCCAGTCGTATTGTTGAATACTTGCAACTCAAGAGCCTCGGATGGTTGTGTGGTTGCTGAGATCATGATAGAAGTAAACAACAATGCCACAAGTCTGTGGATTGGTCATGAGAAAAACTAAATTATCCAAGTCACACAACCCTCACATATTTTTATTTAGTTTTGTTAGAAATTTATCTTCGGTTCCTGTAAATAAAATAACAAAGAGTTGGAGGCTACCGGCCTCTGGGGAAAGTCGTGCACTACGCACCGCCCTAAAGTTGATCTGAGGTCTATGTGCAGACTCTTCTCGAATGCTCCTAGTGGTAAAATTTATGTGCTACCGGCTTCTCGTTGTTACACATAACTTTGAGAGAGTTACCCGAACTTAGCCATTGCCCAGAGCGAACACGAAAGAGAATGTGTGTAGGAGCAGTAATTTGCTTTTGGTATCGAGGAAGAGTAACAACGTAGATCTGTATGTAAGCTTGTGTTTTCGAAGAAAGGAAGATGATTATATATCTATTAAGAAGAATTTGGATATATATATATATATATATATATATATATATATATATATATATATATAGTATGCCCAACCAATTTGCCTATTTTCTAGACCACAAGAACCGGACACGAGCACTTAGGCTCCAACGTGTAGAACAACCAAAGAAACATGACAACTTGGTTTTTTAAAATTGTCAAGTCAAGATATGCAACAAGTTTTAGGGTCTCATATAATATTTAAAATTTAAGTTTATGCTTCTATTTTGGACGGTCGATCCAAATCAACAATTAGAAAAAAAAAAAACTAAATTCTTTTTCGGACAATATTAAAACATAAACAAAATATAAATATAAAATTTTAATATTATAAGAAACTTTGAAACTAAATAAACTTTATTATAATATGGATGGCTTATCCTTTTACTTTAGATGAAGCCACTTACCAGGAAAAAAAAAATGAAGAAATAATGGTAATTTAAAATAAGCCAAGAGCATATTATAGTAAGGAGGTTATGTTGCGACAGCTTGCTTTAATGGATCTTTGGGAGAAGTGATATTCTGACCAAGATTGTGGTACAACTGATGTGGCATGACATAGCTAGGGATTATAAGACTTGAGAACATCTGTTGTGTAATGCTTGGTGGAGAGCCTTATTTCTTGTGGTTTCCTACAGGATGAGTAGTTGCAGACAGTTTTACGAGCTGCAGTGCAACATGTTATCACCTAAGTAATTAAGATGGAGGACTTCTGTTGGAATGTAGGTGATTCAAATTTTTTATTATTTTTTTATTTTTGGAAATTTAGTTTCTAATTCGATAAAAATAACATAAAAAAAAAAAAACTAAGTAGTTACGAAGTGATTGAAAACAAATAGAATTGTAGTCATTTTCACTGCACTAATACTTTTATCCGATATTGCTCAATGATCTATACTTATTAGGTCATCTCCAACCCTACTCCTCAAACATCTAATTGAGAATTTTTTCTTAAAATTCTTCTCCAATCCATCTTCAAAATGAAAAAAAAATTTCAAATTTTTTGAGAGAAGAACTCTTTCTCCTCAAATTTGAAGAGAGAGAAAAAAAATCCTCAAATTTGAAGATCTATTATTCATGACCATTTTGTCCTCTAAGTTGTAGCTAATTACTAATATATCCTACATATGTTAAACACTAAACTTAATTTAACTTACCATATTTTCTAATTTCTAATTATAAATAATATAATAATTATACTATTAAAATATTCTTGTTGAGATCTTCAAAATAGAATCTAATATTAAATATATTTGTGATTAGTATTTTTTATTACATTCATTTGATTAATAAAATAATATTTAAATAATTTGGCAAAAACTAATAGAATAACATCAAAATTTCTAAAATTAAAATACATTGACTTAAAAAAAACATAAACAAGTACATCAAAATTTAAAATAACGCAACCAACAATATAAATAATATAACGTTAATGTTATATTAAAAAAAAACATAAACAAGTAAAACAAAATTTAAATAATATAAAATAATATACTATTATCTCGATAAATAATATTAATAGTATAACATTAATGTATATAATTATATTAAGTAGTTGTAAAAAAAGTAAATTTATGTAGAAATAAATAATGGTTGTTTATTATTTGAGTATTGATGGATTGAGGATATAAAATTTTGAGGATAGTACAGTATAGAAATATTTTTTTTTGAATCCTCAAATTAAAAAATATTTTGAAAAGGAATCTTTTAAAGTTTCGCTTGTTTTACTGTAGCATGTTGTTTAAGGAATCAACACCGGCCCCCACTGACTGCGCCGCAACTATATTGGGATAGTATCTTGGAAAAAAAAAATAGTGCAGAGAATTTATTAATGTGGTTGTGAGCTGCGATGATGTATCCGTTAGTGGACGGCGGTTGGGGACCGCCACTATAAGGATAAAAGAAGCACATGTCTGTATGTATACATTGAACGTGGTGGTGGAAGGACCGTCATTTTTAGCGGAAAAATAAACGTGGTGGTTCGAGAAAGGGGTTGTACTCACAAATGGCTGGCAGCCTCTTCTTGGAAAAAAAGGAAGGGGGGAAGGAAGGAGAAGAGAGAGCGAGAGATTTGTGAGCTTGTGCGTGGGTGGGCCATGCTGTGTGTGAAAGAATGGATGAATGCTATCATCATCAAGTGATTGGAGATTGGAGGAGGATCATTGTGGATAAGGCAGTTGGATGATCCTACTTCCACTTGTTGTATAGCGAGTGCATTCTCATTATGGATCCATACAAGAAAGAGGCAAAGACAAAACTTCGTCGTAATAATCAACCTCTTAAAAATGTCTCTACATTCCTGTTGGGATTCCGTCTCGGTTGGAGACAATGGAGGATAGTCTGTAGCAAAAGACATGAAAGTTCTGTTGGAAACCAACAAAAGTCGGACCGAACAGAACTTGTTGGACATAATTCGGTTCGGATCGGTCTGTTCGGCGGTCAGCATAGTGTATAGGCTCCCAAATCTGTATTAAATATTTGATTTAACTAGATTTGGACGTCCAAAATTGATGCTGGACTATTTTAGGTTTTTCTATCACCTAAAATAGGGTTTCTAAACCTTTTTTTGGGGGGGGGGGGGGATTGCCAAGAGAAGCTCAAGACGAGAGATTCGAGGGAGCAAGTCCACAAAATTTTTAAGAGAAGTCCGTACGTTGCTTTTCGGGCTCGTCAACCAAGATAGCATGAAGATTTGATCTGATTGGGGAGTCATCGTTCAGGAAGATCGCTATGGATAGGATGGGTGATTTCAAGTTATAATCTTCTGTTTTTTTCTTGAGTTTGGCGATGAGGTTATGAATTTTTGGACAAAAGATTCAATATAGTTTTATTCAATCTTGTATAGCTATAAAGATTACGATTTGTCCAGACGATATAGTCATCGAAAATATTGTGTTTGTCTTGGCATTCCGGTTAGACGATGGTCAGTTATCTCAGATGGATTGGTCTAGCTTTCGCTGCGATCAATTTCAAACACGTAATATCAGAAAGCGGTATCGACATTGTTGGTCCCAACAATTTCTTTATATGTATTTGCAAGTGAGATGCTGATTCCCTCCTCCCTTGTATTTTTCTTCTTTCTTTTTTGACCTCATGAGAACATGATGTGAAATATGGACTAAACTTCCAAAGTAACTCGTTCCAGGAAAAAAATGTGACTGGCCCTTGTTGCCTAGGAAAAATGTTGGCTCCAACTCCACCTTTATTGGAGGTTCAAGGAGATGGGTACAGAGTCAGGCGGATGGCGGACTCGGTCAGATTCATACCTTTGCCTTCACTTTCAGACACGTCCGGTCCGGATAGTTGCGTTATCTTAGCCGGAGATAATTTTGATTTCCTTCTTCTTTATTGAAAAGATGTAGATTTAGGTTGGATTTGAACTGATCCGGTACTAAAAAAAAAACAAGCTGATTTGGAGTTCCTTCTATAAAGAAGGGCTGTTCCATATCCGAAGTTTTGTCAGACTTATCCATAGACCGGTCCTGTCTTCAGACTCTGACTCATACTCAGATTCCCTTTTGTTTCCTCCAAATCTGTCTAAAGTCAGAATCTGATCTCCGTCTATTCCGTGGAAAATCTTCCATCTTGGTGATTAGAGAGTTTGACGTGTAAGAGCATCCACAGTATGAAACTCCAAAAATATATTTCAAATTATTAATTTTTTTGTAAATTATTATTTTTGAAATGTCTTCATGATATTGATACACAATGGTACACTCCAAATAAGTACTTCAAATTAATATTCTATTTTTTCTCTCACATTTTTCTCTTTATTTTTTTTTTCCGATTTGGTAATATGTTCCCTCTCTTTTCTCTCTTTATTTTTCTTTTCTGTTTGATTACTTATGGTGGGACCATCAATTGATATGATGAGCTAGGACACGCTCCAAAGCTAAAATGTCTCGTAGCTTTCTATCAATTTTCAAGTATACACAAGCGTCTGCAGCCTTCAAGTGCTACAAAATTTGACTAAAGTCAAAATGTAGCACTTGAAATCTCTCCTACTGTGGATGAGCATCTCCAGTGGGGACACTCCAAACACGTACGTCAAATTACTAAAAATTGTGTAAATTATTACTTTTTGAGTATCGCCATGATATTGACACACAATGGTACACTTCAAATAAATACTCCAAATTAATCTCCTCTTTTTTCTTCCTGTTTTTTCTCTTTATTTTCCTTCCCTGTTTAATAATATTTCTCTCTCTCTCTCTCTCTTTTTTTTTTCTCTTTAGTTAATTTTAGTGGGTCCATCAATTAATATAGACGAACTAGGACACGTTCCAAATCTGGAGTGTCTTATAGCTTTTTATCAATTTTTAAATATGTACAAGTGTCCAGTGCAACCTTTAAATGCTACAAAATTTGACTAAAGTCAAAATATAGTACTGAAATATTTTCCACTATGAAGGTCACTGGTCTCAAATCTCCAATGCATTAATCCGAGACTCTTTGTTAGTTTGGTTGATCGACAATCTTATTTGGCAACATTGCTGATTATTGACCTAACAGTGATAGTAAGGAAACTACACAACATGGTCTCAGTCTATACACATTCCAAACTGAAGAACACTACATTTTCTCTGGGTCCAACCAAACCATCTGCACCCGTACCACATACACAATGTGATGCAAGAGTCGGTCTTATTTTTGCCTCTTTTGTAGGAGGAAAAAAAAGTGTCTTATTTCCGGGACACATAAATCTAGCAATGATTCTTCCTCATCCACAATTCTTAGGTCCACCTCTCTAGCAAAGTCTGCTTGCTAAAGATGACCCATGCCCATATCTTCAACATCATCATTGCCAAGACTCAGATAAGAGAGACTTCGATGGCACTAACTTCACTATACTTCCTCCTTTCTTCCTTGTGTGGGGCAAAACCCTACATGTTAGTGGACATCGACACTTTTGAGGGATACTCATCAACCATAAAGTTAGATGTCGATAGATGTTGCCTCTTCTTATTTGGAGCAAGATCTAGGTAAGGGTGAGATATCAGGATTGATCTATCTATCTATCTATCTATCTATCTATCCCTTGTGTTAAATTGCTATCAGGATTGATCTATCTAAAATGGCGAGTCCCTTTCTCGCAAGATCTAGGTAGGGTTAAGTTATACACAATTTTGTCCAATGTATATGGGAAGACTGTTTTTATAATTGGAATTTGCACCATTCACGATGCAAATAACAAATCTTACAAGTTCTAAAAATTTGCTAGCACGAATCTGAAAAGGATCAAAATGTACACATACTTATAACTATATATGCATGAAAAATGTTGTTTTTGGGGCTCAAACATGTATCTTTTACGATGCAAGTAAAATTTTTTACCTCTGTATCAGGCTACCAGAATGAATCCAAGTGAAACCCAAGTTAAGCGACGAAGATTTGGGGTTGAAAATTTGATACTAAAGACACAACGAACGCTAGCCTAGTGTTGTGCGCGAAGCAGTGCGAGTGCTTGCGTGGCCGCTGCTACACGGGACCATATGAAGGGAATGGAAGATTTTTTTTCTCTCAGTGCTACAGAACAATTGACTCGATTGGAGTGGATGATCTATCGTTGTGGACACCTATTGAGAACCCATTGGCTATGGAGCAACATGTGTCTCAATTGGTGAGGCAAACGTCACTCAATTGGTGCCGAGTGTCATGGCTACTCTTGTATCCATTCTAACGCCTCGCTCAATACGGTGCATTGTGCTGGCTTGTTGGCTCGAAGGGTCTTGTTTGACTTAGATTTATACAGAGGAATCATTCAGAGTCTTTATGATTGGAACGAAAAATAATTCATTAAATGCTGGATAGTTTTGATCATTCTCTCCTTTACCTTTCACACCTTAATAAAAAGAACTGTTCTTAGTTTTTGTTTTTATATTCCATAAGATTGTTAATACTAAGTAAAAGAACCACGATATAAGAGAGTAATATTATTATTGTTAACTTGGTATATAAAAACATAGAATATTGTACTATTGTTATAGACGCATGAAATATTGTATTGTTGTTATAGACATATGGAATATTATATAATTATTACAGATAAATGAAATTGTGGAGAAAAGTTTGGGATCATTGAGTCGCCAAGGTAAAAATTTCTGGATTAAGAATTAAACAAGTATGATAATCCCTGAGTTGGAAAGAAGAATTATGTGCGATGGCTCGAGGAATGTATGTAGAAGTACAGAAGAGAATGTGTTGCATAGTTATTTCTAGTTTATGTTATCATTCATGTTATATTTTAATAGCTACGTTGCATATGCATGCATGGTCATGGACAACTCGTAAAAAGTTTAGTTTCACGAACGGTATCTGGGACACTGGGATCTATTCGGTCTAAGAGGAACATGGATAACTGTGCTGATGGACTAGCACAGATAATTCAGGACCTTCAGTGGGGCTCGTTACCTGTACTGGAAGGATTGTCATTCTACCAATAATATTCTAAAATGGTGTATCACAAGTGTCCATCATTTAATTAGGCTGTATGCTAAAGATAATCTGTTTACAGGCCTAACAAGTTGATTAAAAATAACCCTGAGATCTTGTCACGACCCGCACCCGAAATTTGGGCATGAGTTATGGGTACGTCCAGCCTACGCCGCAGCATCGGCGTTAGAACACTGTCTAGGTCTCAATAATACTAAACTTAACTCACAACCTGTCAATGATATCAACTCCATAAGGAGGACAATGAATAAAATATTGCTCAACAGTTCATAATGCATAATCAATCACAATAACTATAAGAAATAAATGGCACGATAAGATAAAAGATAAGAAGTACTGACATAAGTCAAGCACAACAACTCAAAATAAAGATAAACTACAGTCTAGCTGTCCAACAAAAATAGTCTCAACAAGTCTTAGAATAAATTTAACATAAGTCTCAATATAAGTCTCAACATAAACTCAAATGCATAAAATAATAGTTGTCTAAATAGTTGCAGGTAGTGTCTCCTCTAAAGGAAGAGTCTCCTCTAGGATCTCTGGTATGTAGTCTCCCTCTACACCTGGTCCATAATATGTAGGACAGAAGTCCTCAAGATCCTCTGAAAAAATATATCCAGTCAAGATTGGAGCGAAGTACAAGCACTAACAGCAGTTCCATATATATTGATAAAAACTATAATACAGTGTAAAAAAATACAAGATGGAGATAATACTGGAAATAATAATACTGGTGAGTATGAAATGCTGGAATAAGAAATACTGGAGAATATATCATCATCAATAGTACAACTAGCAATGAACAGAAATACAATCGCATGCTTGTAAAACCCCTAATCCTAAAAATCGTATTTACCTTTTAATTAATTATTAATTGAATTATAGTAATTATGAGCTAATTAGGAGAAATAGATTTTATTTTATTTTTATTTTAGGTGTTTGTGTATTTAGGGGATTTATGGAGCCGGTATAAATTTTTCTTAATGTATTTCATGTAGGAGACCCTTTGCACAGTTGCCAGCTTAATGGTATGCAATAATACAAATTCTAGAATTTTGTATATATATATATATATATATATATATATATATATATATATATATATATATATATATATATATATATATATATATATATATGCATATTTTAAATAGAAATAGAAAATAAAAGAATAGAATAAAAGAAATAAGAATTAGAAAAGAAAAGAAAAGAAAAGAAAAGAAAAGAAAAGAAAAGAATTTAATTCCTAATGGATTCAAATCTAAACCCATTACCCGCAACCCGCTACCCTAGACCGGCACACCCGTTAAACCTATTATAACTAAAGAAGCAGCAGCCGCAAAAGCCAGTTCTGCGCGAGCGAACTTAACCCCCCCCCCCCCCCCCGCGCTCATCCTCTCTTATATATATATAATAACTCTTCCAAAACCCTTGTAACACCCGCAACCGCACGGTGCGTTACGCTGAGTCGGATTGAATGAAACAAATGTTGGTTACATTTGATTTGTTGGATTTGGGAAAAAGTATTGATTGAGCTATTTCATGTACATATGGCTAGCGGAGTTCGATGAGATTCAAGTGTTCGTTCAGAGCAGTACTGAGATAGCTGGATTGGAGAATCGGTCGGATGATTTGGAGAGCACGGCCTGCTCGCATGGTCATACCAGTTGAGTAGATCGCGCTTGCATCGGACCACGGGTTCAAGGGATTGGCCGTATCAGCAGGACAAGATGCTTAACGGAATCAAACAACGTGAGTGGGCTCTTTCCCTTCTCCTCTACTCCTTCATGCCTAATAATATGGAAAATGCGTAAATGCTTGAACACTTGAACTGAAACATTGGGAATCACTACACTGAGGCATGCATAGAGTGTACGTCGTTTGCTTGGATAGGATTGTGGCTTGAATTGGTTTTCGCGTATGGATAGTTGGAGCTAGAGTTGGATTATACACTACTTGAGGCAGTTGGTTGAATGATTGTGATTATGCTTGGACAGTTGGAATAATACATTGAGACATTAGGAATATCGGGAATTCGGGCGAGCGAGCGTGCATCCGTGCACGAGTATTGCTTGGTCGCTTTGTCTTGCAAAGCGAGCGGTTGTGGTTCAAAACCGAACAACTGTATCGGCGAGGGCATTGTGCCACTGTTAGGGCATTGTGCCATGGGATTATTCTGAGTTGGGGTATTGCACCCAATGTGAAACACTGTGCTGAGAAGCGGCATTGTGCCTATGGAATAACTTGAGATTTGGTACCTTGGGCTATATGTTGGAAGAATGGTTATGGATGTTTTGGTTGGATATTTGGTTATGGATGTTTTGGTTGGATATTTGGTTGAACGAGTCTCGGATCGCTTGGTGGGGCGAGAATGTTCGATCCTCTTGTCATACCTACTTTCTGCATGTCACGGACAACCTGTGTACACAGGGTTTGGCATTTCCTCGAAACGGCTTTCTGGGGCACTGGAACCGTATCGATCCGGAGGAAAATATTTGATTCGTGCTAGTCACGATGCATTGCGGGACCTCCAGCGGGGCTTGGAATATATCCTTTGTGGCTTGGCCAGTGACTTCATATAGATTAGTGTTGGCTTTCTTTTCTTTTGTTGGTTTGGCTTCGTGTAGGCGCGACCACCTTGCCTCGGCAAGAGTGTGTACTCAGGATTGGATTGCAAGTATTTTTGGTTGAGGACGGATATTGAGGCTTGGATGATGGTTCGATATGTTATCGTGTTTCTTGGGCTTTGAGTAGGACAGTTTGCATGCTAGTTTCCTTTGAGTTGGTTATATATTGCTTGTCGATTGGGTTGAGTTGAATATTTGCATGCTTAAACTGCTTTACAGCTTTCCTTAACATGTCATCCCTATGCCATGAAATGAATCTAGGATTCAACTAGAAAGATCATCATATAACTGTTTGCATTCACTATTTTACTTAGTGTCTGCTTAAACGAGTGGGTTACCCCGCTCACCAGTATGGCTGTGTACTAACCCACGTTTGTGGACATTATTTCAGGTACGCAGGTGTAGTGGCGCTGCTTGGATATACGGGATATGATGTATGAACTGTAAGTACCTTTGTGGGCTAGAGAAAGAGCAAGAGTATTTCATCGCCTTCGTGGCATCGCCTTCGTGGCTTTGCCTTCATGGCATTTCATTTGGACCCTATCGAGAGCTTCACTACGTTTTACTCTGATGTGTGCTTGGTACACAATACTTGACTTTCGTTGCAACTTGGTTATTTCAATGATAACTTTGGTGTTTAACAACATCGCCTTGTACGAGCGCAACTCCAGGCTCGTACGGCATCACGTCCCGATGAGAACGATTGTCCTGCGGGAGAGCTGCAACGTGATGATTCACGTTCAGCAGGGACTATTGAGCTTGCGGGAGATTGGGGCATGACAAATTGGTATCAGAGCGCCTGGTTCATTTTCTCGGACTTGGTCCTTCGCTTCATCACAAACTCTAAATAGCTTCCGCGTGTCGTCTAGCTCTTGACTCTACTCAGTGCCGCATTGGATGTTTCATGCAATAAATCTATATATTGCTGGTTGTGGCTGCATGTTGTTCTTGGTTGCGTTGTTTTTGTTGGTTTTTGTTAGATCGCTTAGCATCGTTAGGCGTTGTTGCATTCGTGCAGCAAGTTGGGTGGCGTTGTTGCATTTGTGCAACAAGTTGAGAGCTGTCGTTGGGTTTGCTTGGCTTGTCGTTTAGGGAGTTTCTGATTGCATCAGTGGATCAGTTGGTTGGCAGACGAGATTGGTTATGTGGCATGTTTTGAGTAGAAGCATCGATTGAGAATGGATCGTTGCACGAGTTGCTCGTATAGCAAAATTGTTGGATAGAAACTTGATTTTTGGCTGGATATATCACATAGAGCATCGGTTGAGCAAGGTTTGAGTTTGGCTTGAGAATATCAGGATAAGTTTGTACGAGTTGCTCGTACAACAAATGTGTAAAATAGTTGGGTATTGGGTTAGACTACTTGGAAGAGAGCTCGATGCACGGGATTGCTCGTGTTGCGAAAGTATCAAGTGATTTTGAGAATAGCTAAAAATATTGAGAATGGAACATAGCACAAGTTGCTTAGCGAGATTGATGGAAAGAGTTGGATGGTTAAAGAACTGGCTGAGTGTTGTGTCAGATTTGAGTTGGGAATGGTAGGATCACGCATAAGGGATGGTTCAAACAGATCTTAGATCAGTGAAAGGAATCGTAATGCGAGTAGCGACTTGATTCGGAGTGGTATATGGGATACCACATATTAAGCAAGGCATTAAAAATATTTTGGATGGACATCGATGGAAATTGCCTGAACGGATTCGGGTAATAGGAATATAAGTTGGTTGGTGCACATCGGCTGAGTTGGAAAGAATGAAAATGGAGCAAGCGAATATTGAGTTGAGCAAGCGAGGACAGACTTGTGCAAATGGAAGTATCGTTGAACTCGAGAGATGGACGAGATCGAAATGAACAGTTGGGTTACGCTTGAGCGAAGCGATGGGTTAAATTGAAGGATAGCGAGCACGGACTATGAATTTTGGAAACACATTGGAGCTGTTGGTTGAGCAATGAAACACGATTTTGGTTTGGAGGGAAAATACGATGGTTTTGAACGGGCTTGAAGAATTTTGGATATTGCTGCTCGAGAAGTCGACTCAGGTTTAGCAAAAATAGAATTTTGGGCAAAATGGTGCAACGATGGTAGACGGATTCTCCGGAAGACGTGGACGGATTATGGCAACAACGGAAGGCAAAGATTGAGGCGGACAGACTTTTGAAGATAGCTAAACATGGGAGCAAAGTCGGAGCAAATCACTGTGCTACTCGGGAAAGTTGGACGTGTATGGTGGGATGCGGCAAACGGATAAGAATTTGAGCAAGTCTTTGGTTTTGAGAATCATTGCAATTGGTAGTGCGAGTAGACGAACATAGCAGTTCAGAGAATTTGATGGATTCAGGGCAGAACGACGGAATGATGGAAGACGGTTTCTACGAGCGCAGTTCTCGAATTGTGGCTTGGATAGATAGCAAGACTCTAGGTGGTTAAGCGACGTTTGGTTGACAGATCATAAGATGTAGTGCATGAAGTTCTCGGATTCGAAAGTTCGCTCGGATGGAATGGTTGGATTATGGCTCGGATGTGCAGAGGAGATATAGCATGGTTCATAGTAACTGTCCATCGTGATGACTTACAATTATCGAGCGTAGCTTCGGGACAGCTGACCCTAGCGACTTGCCCGCCCGATCAGAGATTGAATATGGTAGACCCATAGAACGACCCTTGCGGCAGCGCATTTGGGAATACGTCGAGGGCAGATGTGAGTGCTATGTGTTAGAGATTGGCTTATTAACTGAGTGTTGGATTTGAGAGACCCTTGGGATAGTCTTCAGCTGAAGATGTAGCCGGAATGGTGAAAATTGGCCTAAGTCAACTGATGAGATTCAGAGTCGTAGATTTTTATCGATGGCATCGCCTCTGACTCATCGTGCTCTGGAAGGAAATAGCATTCATATGAATTAACGACTGTGAAACTAGCTCATGAAGTTAAAGCAGCGGCTCGTTCAGATTAAATCTTTGCGAATACTGGAAGGGACAGATTTGCCTCAGATTTACAAGATGCATCGGAACTTAGTCTGGGAAGCGTGCTCGTTCAGAAGGCAAAGGTGATATCCTATGCTTCGAGACAGTGGAAGCAGCGCGAAGAACTATTCCATGTGCAACCTAGGAATTATGGCGAGTGTGTCCACGTTGAAATTGTGGCGACACTATCCCTTTGGCGTGGCGGCGAGATCCTCGTGGATCACACGAACCTCAACATAGATGTTCACCCAGTGAGGTATTGAGATGGCAGGAAAAATATGTTGGACTGAGATGATCTAAAAGCAAAGTTTAATATTTGGGTAAGTCGCCTAGCTGGGGTAGTATCAGTCATGATGATCGTTCGGTGCATAATATATATTTGGAGATGTTGCTAGTGCGGATTCAGAAATAGTTGGATGGATTAAGTTGGAACACAAACTGATTGAGTCGTTGGGAAATTATTATATTTGAGACTGGTGCTCAAGCGAATATGTTGGAATGGAAATCATGATTGTTCAATTGGGAGTAAAGCAAATGTATGCCTCGGACATAAAGATACCCTTGTAACTTGTCCAAATTCGCTATCGCAAAGTTCGGCTGAAATGCATATATTTTAGGGACGCCTTAAATGTGTGTACGATCCAAAACTAAGCGATATGAGGAATTCGTATTGAGCTGCAAGGAGGATATGGGAATTCGAAAATTTGTACGAGCGTTCAGCAGAGCGAGATGCTGAGTCAGAATCGTGAGTATGAGAGTTGCATAGAGCAGGCTTAATGGAATTGGAGAAATGACATGTGATAGGAATGAGTACCAGCACGGTTCGTGGACGAACCTTATTCTAAGTGGTATATTATGTAACGCCTGCAACCGCACGGTGCATTACGCTGAGTCAGATTGAATAAAACAAATGCTGGTTATATTTGATTTGTTAGATTTGGGAAGAAGTATTGATTGAGCTATTTTATGTACAGATGGCTAGCGAAGTTCGATGGGATTCAAGTGTTCGTTCAGAGCAGTACTGAGATAGCTGGATTGGAGCGATAATGCCGTCTTCCTTAGTCCGATCGGTCGGATGATTTGAAGAGCACGGCCTGCTCGCACGGTCATACCAGTTGAGTAGATCGCGCTTGCATCGGACCACGGGTTCAAGGGATTGGCCGTATCGGCAGGATAATATGCTTAACGGGATCAAACAACGTGAGTGGGCTCTTTTCCTTCTCCTCTACTCCTTCATGCCTAATAATATAGAAAATACGTAAAGGCTTGAACACTTAAAATCACTACACTGAGGAGTGCATAGAGTGTACGTCGTTTGCTTGGATAGGATTGTGGCTTGAATTGGTTTTCGTGTATGGATAGTTGGAGCTAGAGTTGGATTATACACTACTTGAGGCAGTTGGTTGAATGATTGGGATTATGCTTGGACAGTTGGAATGATACATTGAGATATTAGGAATATCGAGAATTCGGGCGAGCGAGCGTGCATCCGTGCACGAGTATTGCTTGGTCGCTTTGTCTTGCAAAGCGAGCGGTTGTGGTTCGAAACCGAACAACTACATCGGCGAGGGCATTGTGCCACTGTTGGGGCATTATGCCATGGGATTGTTCTGAGTTGGGGTGTTGCACCCAATGTGAAACACTGTGCTGAGAAGCGGCATTGTGCCTATGGAATAACTTAAGATTTGGTGCCTTGGGCTATATGTTGGAAGAATGGTTATGGATATTTTGGTTGGATATTTGGTTATAGATATTTTGGTTGGATATTTGGTTATGGATGTTTTGGTTGGATATTTGGTTGAACGAGTCTAGGATCGCTTGGTGGGGCAAAAATGTTCGATCCTCTCGTCATACCTACTTTCTGCATGTCACGGACAACCTGTGTATACATGGTTTGGCATTTCCTCGAAACGACTTTCTGGGGCACTGGAACCGTATCGATCCGGAGGGAAATATTTGATTCGTGCTAGTCACGATGCATTGCGGGACCTCCAGCGGGGCTTGCTACCCGGGATGATAGGGCGTACCGTAAATGCTTGAAATATGTCCTTTATGTCTTGGCCAGTGACTTCATATAGATTAGTGTTGGCTTACTTTTCTTTTGTTGGTTTGGCTTCGTGTAGGCGCGGCCACCTTGCCTCGGCAAGAGTGTGCACTTAGGATTGGATTGCAAGTATTTTTGGTTGAGGACGGATATTGAAGCTTGGATAATGGTTCGATATGTTATCGTGTTGCTTGGGCTTTGAGTAGGACGGTTTGCATGCTAGTTTCCTTCGAGTTGATTATATATTGCTTGTCGATTGGGTTGAGTTGAATGTTTGTATGCTTAAACTGCTTTACAGCTTTCCTTAACATGTCATCCCTATGCCATGAAATGAATCTAGGATTCAACTAGAAAGATCATCATATAACTGTTTGCATTTACTATTTTACTTAGTGTCGGCTTAGACGAGTGGGTTACCCCGCTCACCAGTACGGCTGTGTACTGACCCACATTTATGGGCATTATTTCAGGTACGCAGGTGTAGTGGCGCTGCTTGGATATACGGGACATGATGTATGAACTGTAAGTACCTTTGTGGGCTAGAGAAAGAGCAAGAGTATTTTATCGCCTTCGTGGCATCGCCTTTGTGGCTTTGCCTTCATGGCATTTTATTTGGACCCTATCGAGAGCTTCGCTGCGTTTTACTCTGATGTGTGCTTGGTACACAATACTTGACTTTCGTTGCAACATGGTTGTTTCAATGATAACTTTGGTGTTTAACAACATCGCCTTGTACGAGCACAACTCCAGGCTCGTACGGCATTACGTCCCGATGAGAACGATTGTCCTGCGGGAGAGCTGCAACGTGGTGATTCACGTTCAGCAGGGACTATTGAGCTTGCGGAAGATTGGGGCGTGACAACCCTAACCCTCAATCTCTCATCCTCCCTCTCCCCGCCGACCGGAGCCCCACGCCATCGCCGTTCAGCGCCGCACGGCCGACCACGACGTCCACAAGCACGGCCTCGCACAACCGCGATAGTTCTGAAATAGGAAGCGAAGACCCTATGTTCACGTTTCATTTTTCGTGCCCCTGCTCGACCAAACTCGATCCCGTCTTCGTCGGTATGATCCTCACCTATCCTCCTTCAAAATCTATGCATTAGTTGACCTCAAATAGCGCGTAAACCTAGGCGAAAATAGCGTCCAAGTTGACAAAAAAGATAACTTTTGGGTATCGCAGAAAACTGTGGCGACTACCTATATTCCCGGATTCGTATCTCCCACCACAGAGATTTGAATCCGAATTTTCTTTTTGGTATGCGGAGACCACTTGACCTAGTTTATTTTCTGTCAAATACATTAATTTATTAACTACTGTGTGTAGAATTAAACTAGTTAGAAAATCCCAATAACCCACTTTTTCTAAATTTTCAAAATTTGCGAAACGGAGCGCGCTCCGCCAAACGGGACCGTCCCGTCGTGTACCAAGTATACCAAAAGGTGCGCACAGTATACCCAGATGTGTGAGATTTTGCAAAAACTGATTTGGACGCGTGTGCGCGACAGAATCAGCTCGTATCCGCAGCAAATCTTCCGTGTCGTAACTTTTGTAAAAGTCCTGCGCATTTTGTGCACGCTCGTCAGAATACGACAAAACTTGTGCCACTGGACTCGTGATATCGCGCTGGTCCTGTGACCCAATTTTTACTCAATTCTGAGACAGTTGACCAAGTCACCAATTGGCGGGCCCCACGGTTGACTTTTTAGACAAAATTGTGGTCGACTCACCGGAATCCATATTTGGATATACCATTGAGTTCGTGCTGACATTTAGAGTTTGTTTGACCTAAAATTTGTCCCATTTAGAGACCTTTACCCTTGGCACGCTTTTCGGTGCAAAGTGGGCCATACGTGGACCCCACTTTGTCCCAAAATTACCGTTTTGCTCCTGTGTCCAAATTGGACGAAAGGAAAGTACTTTCTAGCTATTTTGCTTATTTTGGGAACGTTAGTGATGTCTATTTCAGCATCCGGAGATATTTGTTCTGAGACCATAGCTTCTGATCCTGTGTGTTTGACATCTGGACGTTATATTTTGCAGCTTCTTGCCAAGCAAGTATACCTTGCCATTGTACTGTTATTCATATTTCATATGTTGCATGCATCTTTATTTTCTGTCTTTAGTTCATATATTTTAACTGTTATATAAAATGCGCGTGACGGTGTCGTTGCGATATGTTTTTATTTATGTATTTGCATTGACCTTGTTTATGAGACTACCCCATTATCATGTAGCATCATTAGGTTCATTGGCCATAACACAGTTGTTACATGAGTGTGAGTCTCATATAGATCACGGACTGCGTGACAGGTCTGGCCTCCTATACGTTTGGGCCGTGCGTTAGGGATGACTGCTGATATAAACTTTGTATACTAGAAGACTTAGCAGTTATTAGAGGTCCATGGACATAGACTATTATAGTACGGTGGTCCAATCCTTGTCCTTATTTGGTTGCAGGATTGGGCTAGTGTACTAAAGATAGGCTATGAACCAAATCGTGTCATAGATATGACATGCTTAGAGCATGGGGTGGGAAGAACTACAAGTACCTTATTTGGGCTCCTTTGCACTTTTCTTTTATGTAATCCGTACGCTCTGTCGGAGATACTTGGTCGTGATGACCCCTATACTACTTGGCGGCCTGTATCGTTGAAAAGACGACATGCTTTGTAGGCCCCTGATTCTCCGAGAGAATTATGCCAATCCTATTTTATGGCCAGATAGCCAACTTGTTAGAAAGTTGTTCTCAAACTGTATTTATTTAGACGGTTAGGCGACCCATTGGATATTTATTTTAGTACTTTATTGGCATACTTTTATGTATCTTGTTATGTCCCTCTGAGGACCTGGCCCTTCCAGGTGTCGCTGTTCTTGAGTATTCGTCGGAGCGTAGATTCGGATGGTTACATATATTTCGAGGAAGTCTTCTCTTCGAGCTAGTGATTGATAGCTGGTATTCTTATATTGTGTTTGTTGTGTTGCACTTTTACATTTGAGTTGGTAGTGGATTTGTTTCCATCCAACTATCATCTTTAGATACTTTGTATTGAGATCTAGTTTCATAGATATTGGTTATTTATTTATATTGATTTTCTGTGGATGAGATTTAGATTATACCCTGTGACTTGTGATAGATTTATACCACTTGTGGATTGATATTCATATTACAGCGTCGTATGGGTTTGGTTTCCATATATTGGAGTTGCCATATCCATGCGACTGGCATGCTTACGTGTCCTAGTTCTACGTATTTTTGGGACTGGGGCGTGACATATTTTTAGTGGTGGCCCATGCAGGTCAAGAGCATATTGTCTCGGTTACGTTACTGTACCGAGCAAGCTTACAAATAGGATTAGAGTATAGGATCTCATCCACATTTGACTATGACTCATCTTTCTTCTAATCCGTTCTATCTGAATAATTACATCCTGCTTGATTCCTGTACTTCCCTAATAGTTCTTTGAGTATAGCCTTCTGCTAGAATATAGGAACCCCTGTTATTAGGATGATAATTAGGGTAGCACACCTATTAAGAATACAACGAGAATATAGACACACCACTAAGTTTAGAATATCTAGTGAACCCTAGAATTCCTTATCTATAGATTGGTTTACCATTACCCCTTGATGTATTATGAAGACTTGAGAGTAGTATAGACACTACTAGAGTTAGTTAAAAGTTTTACCATAATGTTTGACCCTAGTATTGAGGAACCAATAGAAAACCAAAATTAAAAATTAGGACTGAACCTAACCTTCATAGTTAGATAGTATTGGAGAACTATAAACTTAGATCATTGTCTTATTATTAGTAGACAACACCTTAGGAAGCCTAGAGGAATGTAATCAACACTTTTTTTTGATCATACCTCGAACATAGCAACTAGCATACCACTCCCCCTTAGAAAACCATGATGCTATCTAGAGCCCTCTATTTTAATTTTACATATTGTTCCTCTGTGACCTTAGCGTTCGCTAATTGCACGACGACTAAATTTTGTTCTTCTATTCTTCATCTTTCAACTCGTACCATCTGACACTTCTGATTGTAGGCCAGGTGATTTTATTCTATATTAAGGACATATAGTTGCTAGGATTATAGTTGTTAATGTTAAATTTTAAAATTATGTGCCTTGTAGTTAGAACCTGATAGTTGAGTTGTTCTTGTAGATTATGACATGATGATTATCTTTTAGTTTTAAATCGCGTAAATCGTACCCCCACCTCGATACGAGTTGTATTTGCTTCCCCTTGAGGCTAGTAACTTTTCCAATCTTGCTATTGACACTTGCTCTATAAGCGCTATGACTAAGACTTAAGACGACCATGACCTATGTAATATAAGAGGATACCCTAATAAGTACCAAGACCCCTTCTCGTAGACCTTAACAGGAGCTTCTACGGTATCCTTAAGACAATTACAATATTAGTTTATTGTTATAAGTTGGGTAGTATACCTCACAACATAGTATCACCTAGTCTTTTGACCTATTATTGAAGTATAACTGAATGACATTAACTGTATGCTAGCTTAAGACGATAATGTTTATTCAGACTGTAGAACTTAGAGGCTCATACCCCTATTTGGTCGGCTAACAACTTAGACATGGAGTTAGTATGACAACTGTAGAGATTGTAGAGTCTTATTTTATCTTTATGAAGTTGAATTATTTGTACTTTCTCTCATCATAATCCAGCGTATTTATAATTTTTGTACTATCTTGACTTATGCTGCTATTGTAGCCTAGTTTTGCAAGCTTAATCTTTTATCGAGCTTGTTCATGACATATGTGTTATTGGGGCCTGATCAACCATACTAATACAAATTGTCTAATTAGAATCAGTGTATTATGGTCTAGCTAGACATAGTGCATTAATTCGCCCTTTGCAATACTACTTTACGTGGATTAAGATATATAGTTGACTAGTAGACGCATGTACTTGCCCTCTAGATATCTCTGAGCGGATCGTATCAGTTACATAACTGTACTGATACATGCAGGTGAATAGAAATTACCAAATAGGGTTTCAATCCACAACTGCCTGACAATTCCTATTTGAATTCTTAAAATGCCTTGATCCCCATACTTCTATTCTATTACCTTTCCCTTGAACTCTTATTTATTATTTTCCCTCTTCCCTTATTTCGGAAAGATGAAACCTCGTACTTAGTATACGTTTGATATACAGATAGTACTAGATATACCCATAGGCCAATCGCATTATTTGGTGGCTATCTTTTATAATTGATTAAGGGCATATCATATATGATATAATTGGTGTTAAAGTTTGAGGATTGAATGACATGAGTAAATAAATTAAGGAATATTTTTCTTAAAGTGAATAGCCTTATATGATAGATGAGTAATTCTAAGTTGGGTAGAAGTCACATTGTTAATTTGAGGTTAAATTCTTTTAGATTGTGATCAAGTAGAATTAGATTGAGAGATTAAGTCATTTTAAATGTAGAAATTTTTTAAGAAGGAGTTAGATGATGAGTATTTAATGAAATTTGAAATCTTGATATGTCGGACCAATTATTTATACTTTAAGTACATGATTTAAAATTTGAATATTGAAGGTAAATCATCAATTTGAATTTTGAGGATAAATATAGAATTTCAGACTTAAATATTGGTGGATTGATTTTTATTTTTATTTTATTTACAATTTGATGATTTGAATTAAGAGTAAAAATTTAATTGTTAGATTACGTATTTGAAATATTGAGGATGCGAATTGAATTTAAAAATTTGAAGAATACAAAAATTTATAAGTAAAAATAGGAATAATATTGGACTAGAATTATTTTCTAGAGAAGATTATGATAGTTGGAGATCGTGATATAAAATTTATATGCGTATTTAATTATTGAAGATGTTATATGGATCTAATTTAAATTTGGATATTGATAATTTGAAAAATCAAGAAGAGATTACAATATGATTTTGATTAAACAGCGGTTACCATAATTTTTAAAGTGATTGCGATGGATTAGAATATATTTTAAATTTTGGAAGAGATTGTGATTGACTTGCCTTATATGCAAATGTGAAGGAATTAACAAATTATGCCTTATTTTAATTTCGAGGATGACATATTTTTAAGTTGGCTAGATTGTAAACCCCCTCACCCAAGATTAGACCTATTTGGCCTAGATAGTGAGAGTAGGGTTAGTTTGAATCCAATTAGAAATAGAACGCGGTATTTTATTTAACTATACAATATTTGTACCACTTAGCGCACCTTACCGTTGCTTCGATAATTGGAGCACTACGCTAGCCATTGCCTTTTCTACAAATTTCACACCCTTATCCTAGACGTGCCCATCTTCCATTCTGATCTTTGTGCAACTTTTCAATTGTTGGACGCTTTTATGCAAAAGAGCATTAGGGGTCCACACCAGTGGACATGGCACATAAAGAAATCTAATTCTCCTCCATATGAATCTTCTCCATGAAATTGTGGAATGTGCAAATGCGAAACATCGCCCCCACATTAAACCTAGCTTTGCATTTTAGACAATACAAATTATAGCCCTCCAAACATCCCCATGACAATTGGAAAATCATGGAGGTAAGGATGGAGGAAGGTACAAAATAAGCTACAAATCTCTATCTTATACCATCCTTGACTTTCTACCGTGGCTTAGTTTTAATTTCGAGGACAAAATTTTTATAAGTTGGGTAGAATACAAAATTCCTAATCCTAAAAACCATATTTACCTTTTAATTAATTATTAATTAAATTGTAGTAATTATGAGCTAATTAGGAGAAATAAATTTTATTTAGTTTTTATTTTAGGTGTTTGTGCATTTAGGTGATTTATAGAGCCGGTATAAATTTTTCCTAATGTATTTCATGTAGGAGACCCTTTGGACAGTTGTCAGCTTAATGGTATACAATAATACAAATTCTAGAATTTGTTTATGTATATATATATATATATATATATTAAATAGAAATAGAAAATAAAAGAATAGAATAAAAGAAAAAAGAATTAGAAAAGAAAAAAAAAGAAAAGAAAAGAATTTAATTCCTAATGGATTCAAATCTAAACCCATTACCCACAACCCGCTATCCTAGACCGGCACACCCGTTAAACCTATTATAACTAAAGAAGCAGCAGCCATAGAAGCCAGTTTTGTGCGAGCGAACTTAACCCCCCCCCCCCCCCCCGCGCTCATCCTCTCTTATATATATATAAAAACTCTTCCAAAACCCTAACCCTCAATCTCTCATCCTCCCTCTCCCCGTCGATTGGAGCCCCACGCCATCGTCGTTCAGTGCCGCACGACCGACCGCGACGTCCGCAAGCACAACCCTGCACAACCGCGATAGTTCTGAAATAGGCAGCGAAGACCCTATGTTCACGTTCCGTTTCCCGCGCCCCTGCTCGACCAAACTCGACCCCGTCTTCGCCGGTATGTGTCACGATCCGCACCCGAAAATCGGGCATGAGTCGTGGGTACGTCCAGCCTATGCCGCAGAATCGGCGGTAGAACGCTGTAAAGGTCCATTCTAGGTCAACGATCTATCTATATAACTCACAAAAATCTGTTAATAACCTCTCCAAAAGGAGGGCAACCACGCAATATATATATATGAATAATCCTCTCCAAAAGGAGGGCAACCACGCAATATATATATATGAATACTCAATCACAATAATCTAGGGGAAGAAATAAAAGCACGATATGATAGCAAAAGAAAACCAGAACCAAGGAGCAAGACAATATCCAAAATATACAGTCCAAGGCTAAAAGCCTACAATATCTCACAGCATCAAAAGAATAAGTACAATCATCCAAAATATAACTGGGAACAACCCAGGAAACCTACCTAGCTAACTAGGGCGCTAACGTCGTCTCCTCGGTGCACTCCTCATCGATCTCGGGGTCGCAACACTCGTCGACTCCCGGCCCATAGAAAGTCGGGCAGAAATCCTCAGGATCCTCTGGAAAAAATATGCCCAGTCAGGACTGGAGCGAAGTACATAACTCTGAAAGCAACTCCAAATACATGGTAAGGTGTATATGACGAGCAATAGAAAAGTATACAAGATGCACAGGAAATAAATACATGCTGGAGCAGAATAAGTAGCTGCAATGTAAACTGGAGAACAATACAAGTAGTGGAAAAGTAACTGCAGGTGAGAAAACATGAATACTAGCTAAGTGCCTTGAGCACAAGTTCGTTATGTGATCGGTTTAGGTTACACATAAAAAATACTATGATAACTCCGTTATACGTGAGTTGCATAATCGACATACACATGAATACTGTTTGGCTTTGATCACATAACCAACTCCTACTCCCCTCCCCCACTAATACTCTTGGATCCAACCACAACACGCTACGTATATGATAATTAGCTCGTGCACATGAAGGCGAGAGCACAAGAAGCATATGATAGCACATGAGAATCAATACCCGAAGCACATGATGAAATACACGTGATAGAGTACCCGCTGAACACGGTAAAGGGGATAGCATCTCATAACGGGATCCACTAGTACCAGCTCGTGTAACAATATGTCAGAATCAAGTATTACAGTTCTAGAACAGGTGATATAAATGCTATCATGAAATGGAAACTATCAGAGGTAGGTACTCGCCTGATGTCCTGAGCAACTGATGAGGATCGAGATCCGGACCGGTGTCGCAAGAACCTATTGCGAAAAGCAGAATTAAACAGGGTTCTAAGGATTTAAATTGATATAAAATAATTAAAAACAGGCTTCTAGGAATATTCTAGGTCGAACGGGTCAAACCGGTGGAATTTGGGTCAAAAGTCAACCCGACGTCCAAAAAGTCAACTCTAGGTCAAAACTAGGTCAAACGTTGACTTTATGGTCAACGGGGACAATTATGGTCAAAGCTAGGTCAAACTAGGGTACCCCTGAAATTCTAGATCAAAACTAGCTCGTTAAGCTAGTAAACTCTCAAACTCGTCTCCGCGAGATACCGGGATACCCTCGGTATCCGATACCTCGACCTCGGCTACGCACCCCGCCTATACCCGCTAAAACCTATGCTAGCACGCGTAAATATATACACATCTACATATAAAAATCACTCCAATACTATTCCTAGGCTATTGCTCAAATACCCCGCTCGAAACTCAATACCTTAGATATCTCAAGGTATTGAGATACTCTCCAAAACCCCTCTAACTTGCTATTTATGCAAATAGGTATATACCTAGGTAATTATCTAGGCTAGAAAATATCTAACATATATATATACATACCTACATATCTATATGCATATATATATATTCACAAACACACACACACACACACATATATATATATATATATATATATATATATATATATATATATATACCCATACCTTATACCCACTCTCAAATATATATATATATATATATATAGATATATATATATATATATATATATATATATATATATATAGATATCTAACTATCTATCTAGCTATAGGTATATATATATATGCATATATATATAGATATCTAACTATATCTATCTATCTATCTATCTATCTATCTATCTATCTAATAATCTAACTATCTATCTATTAATATATATATCCTATCAATCTATCAATCTATCTATTTATATATCTATATATATATATATCACTCCCTCTCCCTCGCTACCCGTACTAAACTAGGCCGCGGTGCGCAACGCCGCTAGCTGCTGCTGCTGGAGATGCTGCTGCTGCTGCTTTTACTGCTGCTGTGCTGCAGCTTTTACTACTGTTGTGCTGCTGCACTGCACAACAGCTGCTGCACGCTGCTGCCTCCCCTCCGCTGCTTGCTGCACGCTGGCCTCACACACGACCACGCACACACAGACACGCACGCACATAAACACACACACACACACACACACACACACACACACACACACACATATATATATATATATATATATATATATATATATATATATATACACACACACATACTAATATCCATATACTAACACACACTTATAAATATATACGCACATAGCTAGATATATATAAACACACCTATTTATATATATATGCACACACTCACAGATATATATATATATATATATATATATATATATATATATATATATATATATATATACACACACACACACACACACACTCAAATATATATATACACATACACATTGATATATATATATATATATATATACACACACACGCACACTTATACATATATATATATATATATATATATATATATATATATATATATATATATATATATATATATACACACACTCACACTAATACACATACACAAGCACAAATATAGGTATATACACACACATATATATAAATATATATACATATATAGACACACACACACACACACACACACACACACACACACACACATATATATATATATAGACACACAAACACAACACTACACACAACCACGCACACAACACTCCCCAACGCGCACACAACCACCCCTACGCACGCAAACACCTATATATATATAAAATATAACCCAAGAACTCTAGCACACACTCCCCGATGCTAACCCAATGCGCGCACAAGCCCGAAACTAGGAAACTAAGTCGAAATGGCCGTTCGGTCATTTCGACGAACATACGATGTGCGGTTCGGAAAACCTCCTGAAACGCACACCAAACCAACTCAGAATCGGTCCAAAATTTACCCACGGGTTCTAAACGATGTCTAGGTCCTAGAAAAAATGCTACCCCGTCAATTCTAGGCCCGTGGCGAAAACGCGCACGCACTTAGAACCGACGACGACGAATACCCCGAAAACACCCGAAACGTCCGTTTCTCCGCGACACGACTTCACGTGTCCGAACGGAGACACGCACTCACCCTCAAGACACCTGACAACTTCTACCTAGGTCCGTCTAACCTAGGGCATCATCCAAAATTGTGTCAATTTCGGATTCTACCCGAAATTGACACAAAATCTAGTGTCAAAGTCTCCAAACACAACCAAACTAGTTCCAACTTCCTCCCACGGGTAGGCTTAGGGTCTAGGAAGTTTCTAAAGTTAGGGTTTACCTCTTGGGAGTTGGAATCCCAAGGCCAAAGTCTCCAATCCACTTGAAATCACCTCCCTCAAGCTCCAACCCTCAAAATCTAGCCTCCACACTAAGTCTAGGCTCTAAACACCTTGGTTGGGGAAAAATGTAGGGTTAGGATTAACAACCATGGAGAATAGAAAAAGAAAGAAGAGGAATAGGGCACTTACTTGAAGTGGGAAGTAGAAAGGAAGAAGAAAGAAGTAGTGGAGAAGAAGAAGAAGAAGTAGTGAAGAAGAAGAGTGGGGGAAAGGGGGCTGCTGTTATTTGGTCGGGTGTGGGCTGTGGGAACCGGCCAAGCAAGAAATAAGGGTTTTCCAAGGTCTCCAAATGTCCAAAATGTCCTCCTCTCACTTGAGTTTGGGTTTCGGGTTCCAAAAACACTCAAACTAACTCCCAATCTCTCCAACTAACCCACTAAAAATATAATAAATATTCTAAACCCAAAAATAGGTCTCATAAGGGTGTGGGTTAGGTCAGACATGGGTCCACTAGGGTCTGACATGGGTCCAGACTAGCCAAAACCCTAAAACAATCAAATAAAAATAATACAATCACTAATTAAATATAATTATAATTAATTATATACAATGCATAATTTACCAAAATAAAAAAAACCCTATTTTCTAGAATTGGGTAGTGACAGTATGATCCTCACCTATCCTCCTTCAATATCTGTGCATTAGTTGACCTCGAACAGCGCATAAACCTAGGCGAAAACAGCGTCCAAGTTGACGGAAAAAGACAACTTTTGGGTATCGCAAAAAACTGTGGTGACTACCTATGTTCCCGGGTTCGTATCTTCCACCACAGAGATCCGAATCCAATTTTTCTTTTTGGTATGCGGAGACCACTTGACCTAGTTTATTTTCTGTCAAATACATTAATTTATTAACTATTGTGTGTATAATTAAACCAATTAGAAAACCCCAAAAATATACTTTTTCTAGATTTCCAAAATTTATAAAATGGAGCGCGCTCCGTCAAACGGGACCACCCCATCGTGTACCAAGTGTACCAAGTGTACCAAGTGTACCAAAAGGTGTGTGCAGTGTACCCGGACATGTGAGATTTCGCAAAAACTGATTTGGACGCGTGTGCGCGTCGAAATCAGCCCGTATCCGCAACAAATCTCCCGTATCGTAACTTTTGCAAAAGTCCTGCGCATTTTGTGCATGCTCGTTAGAATGCGATAAAACTTATGCCACTGGACTCGTGGTATCGCTCTAGTCTTGTGACCCAATTTTTACGTAATTCTGAGACAGTTGACCAAGTCACCAATTGTCGGGCCCCATGGTTGACTTTTTGGGCAAAATTGTGTTCGGCTCACCGGAATCAACATTTGGACATACCATTGAGTTTGTGCTGACATTTAGAGTTTGTTTGACCTATAATTTATCCCATTTAGAGTTTCTTACCCTTGGCACACTTTTTGGTGCAAAGTGGGCCACACGTGGACCCCACTTTGTCCCAAAATTACCGTTTTGTCCCTGTGTCCAAATTGGAAGAAAGGAAAGTGCTTTCTAGCTATTTTGCTTATTCTGGAAACTTTGGTGATGTCTATTTCAGCATCCGAAGATATTTATTCTGAGGTTATAGCTTCTGATCCTGTGTGTTTGACATCTAGACGTTATATTTTGCAGCTTCTTGCCAGGCAAGTATACCTTGCCATTGTACTGTATTCATATTCTATATGTTGCATGCATCTTTATTTTCTATCTTTAGTTCATATATTTTAACTGTTATATAAAATAAGCGCGGCGGTGTCGTCGTAATATATTTTTATTTATGTATTTGCATTGACCTTGTTTATGAGACTACCCCATTATTATGTAGCATCATTAGGTTCATTGGTCGTGACACAGTTGTTACACGAGTGTGAGTCTCATATAGATCATGGACTGCGTGACAGGTCTGGCCTCCTGTACGTATGGGCCGTGCGTTAGGGATGACTGCTGATAGAAACTTTGTATGCTAGAAGACTTAGCAGTTATTAGAGGTCCATGGACATAGCCTATTGTAGTACGGTGGTCCAATCCTTGTCCTTGTTTGGTTGCAGGATTAGGTTAGTGTACTAAAGATAGGCTATGAACCAAATCGTGTCATGGAAGTGACATGCTTAGTGCATGGGGTGGGGAGAACAACAAGTACAACATTTGGGCTCCTTTGCACTTTCCTTTTATGTAACCCGTACGCTCCGTCGGAGATACGCGGTCGTGATGACCCCTATACTACTTGGCGGCCTCTGCCGTTCAAAAGATGACATGCTTTATAGGCCCCTGATTCTCCGAGAGAATCATGCCAATCCCATTTTATGGCTAGATAGCCCACTTGTTAGAAAGTTGTTCTCAAACTGCATTTACTTAGACGGTTAGGCGACCCATTGGATATTTATTTCAGTACTTTATTGACATACTTTTATGTATCTTGTTATGTCCCTCTGAGGACCTGGCCCTTCCAGGTGTCGCTGTTTTTGAGTATTCGCCGGAGCGCAGATTCGGATGGTTACATATGTTTTGAGGAAGTCTTCTCTTCGAGCCAGTGATTGATAGCTGGTATTCTTATATTGTGTTTGTTGTGTTATACTTTTACATTCGAGTTGGTAGTGGATTTGTTTCCATCCAACTATCATCTTTAGATACTTTGTATTGAGATCTAGTTTCATAGATATTGGTTATTTATTTATATTAATTTTCTGTGGATAAGATTTAGATTATATCCTGTGACTTGTGATAGATTTATACCACTTGTGGATTGATATTCATATTACATCGTACGTTTGAGTTTGGTTTCCATATATTGGAGTTGCCATATCCATGCGGCTGGCATGCTTACGTGTTCTAGTCCTATGTATTTTTGGGACTGGGGCATGACAATACTAGAACAATGAACTGGAAATATAGGAATAAAATATCTAGCTAAGTGTGTGAAATATTAGTCTATCATGTGATCGGCTTGGGAGAGATCATGCTTGTTACATATGATTAGCTATGATTTATGTAAGGTCAGGCTAACCATCCATCTAGCTATGATGCGAGCAATAGTCAGTCTAATCATATATAACAGGCTATGAGACATGTAATGGTCAGGCTGCATCCAACGTGAGGTGTGGGGTGAGCTATGATTCATGTAGAGTGGGGTATGATCACATAATCTACTAATATTTTTCCATCTCCAACTAGCACGATGGATTCCAATCATGACTCCTCCTGACAGGTCTCGATGATGCTAACCCGTGTATCCATAGTGTCAAAATCATGTACGCTATACAACTAAAATCATAGAGATGATCAACATAATAAAAACTGTCAGAGAATGTACTCGCTTGTGGTCCTGAGCGGACAATACCAATGTCTTGTTCCCAAAGTCTCGCAGAACGATCCAATGGTCCTATATACATAATATAATAATAATATAGCATCAGTCGTTACACTAGCACACACACACAATATAATTATACTGAACTCAGAGACTACGCTAGGGGTGATACTTGTCAACTAACAGGGTCAAGTGTGCGTCTAAATACACGGGTGTCATGTCCTCAAATGCTGCACATAATCAGACTGTCAACTCACTAACACATGTCTAAAGATCTAAATCTCATGTAACACCAATACATGTATAAGCCAGTATGTTAGTGTACACAAGGCAGTCAATTCACTAATATTCAGGATCATATAGTCATATGCAAATACGGGATACCCACTACTAATACTTATGGCCATACAACATATATATATTACAGTCATACCTAGTACTAGCAATCAATTTCCATAGAATATATATATATATATATATATATATATATATATATATATATATATATATATATATATATATATATATATATATCAAACTAATTATTATACGCGTACCCGCACGCACACGCATACTAGTTACTAGGTTCACCAACACAGGTCTTGAAATTACATCAACTAAACTTACCATGAAGCAATATGCTAATCCCTAACACTATTCACACATGTACATATACACAATATGAAAGGAAGGCAAGGTCGAACCTGCGTGCACGTGAACGAGGAGGTGATACTGACCAGAGACGGTGCTCGGGCTCCGACCAAGGTGGTCGACGGTCGGTAGTGCACGGGGTCGACGGTCTGATGAAGATGGCGGAGTGTGGTCCTGCGTGCACGACAATGAGGATGATGATAGTGATGATGATGACGATGGTCGAGGCGGTGAACAGGTCGAGGGAGTCTGTGAGGAGAGGTGTTGGCTGGCGGAGATGGTGTGCAGTCGGCGGTTGTGGCGTAGATCCGACGGAGATGGCTGTTCCGCGGCGGAGGATGACGGGGATGAGGTCGACTTCTCGTCATCGGGTTGGCGAGGTGGTTGCGGTGATGTTAATGGTAGAGATGGGTTGCTGTTCGGGCAGGTGATCACAGGAGGGAGGAGAGAAGGTGTTGATGGTTAAGGTTGGTTTAGGGTTTGGTTTAAATGAAGGAGGATGGTGGGGATGGTGATGTAGAAAATAATGAGGAGGAAGAGTTTTCATGTAGGAGAGAGAAGATGGTGATGCTAGCCTAGGGATTAGGGCAGGCCATGTGTTCCTTGGGATGGGGTTAGCTCATTGGGAAAGGGGTGAGGATTAGAGATTATATAGGAGGGTGTGTGTGGTAAGGATGGTACTTTATTTTGAATGAAGGGCCAAGATTTAACATGAAGGGGAGTGTAGAAACAAAAAGGGGGGAGAGAGAGTGTTGGACCGGTCAAAGAGGGAGGGGGTTGATTCTTTATTGGCCTTGACCAATAGGATGGTGATACCTTACTGCACTTTTGCATAAAAGTCCTCAACAATTGTAAAATTACACAAAAAGTGAGAATTTGGGATTGAATGAGAGAAAATACCATGTTTGGTGTGATGTAGTAGCTAAAAAAGGGTGTGTGGTGTTTAGTATGAACCTTGAGGGTGTGAATGGGGTTTGGTTTGGTATTGGGTCGAGCTTTGGGTTAAGTTGGGTCCTTACACCAATTTAATTAAAATTAATGTAAATGGTGTTCTAAAATTAATTGGAAGTACATAGGGTTAAAATTAGGTGGGACACAAGTGTCATGGACTTAGAAGACTCAGAATAGAATATTGTCATAATTTGGGTTGCACAAAATGGGTCAAATTTGTGTCTCCAATTTTAATTGGAACGCACAAAGAAGCAAAGTTGGATTTATTGGGATTTAAAAATAAACGTCTGTGATGAATATTGTGCGACTAAAATGAAGCACAAGAGGACATATTTATGAGTTACACAAAGGTCAGAATGAAAGGCTGGCATGTTTAGGACAAGGGTGTAAAATTTGTTGGAAGACAAAAGCTAGTGTAGCGCTCCAATTATCGAAGCAACAGTAAGGTACAACAATCAAATAAAATCACAATAATAAATTATAATCCTCAATATTTAATCCCAAAAATGCTAATTAAAATCCATACTCCTATAATTGGTCAAGGGTTCATCTAGTGGGTCTCTAGGTCTAGTCCACTAATCCATGCATTAAAGAACACTATATATAACATATATATATATATATATATATATATATATATATATATATATATATATATATATATATATATATCATGAAATTATTTAAAATAAATACACACAATACTTATAATAAATAAAATGATAAAATTATCTCTATTTTTAGAATGTGGTAGTGACAAGTCTATCCTCCTTAGAAAAAAATTGTCCTCGAAATTTAAGATCCTCAATAGTTGTATATTTTTATTTATTTATTTATTACCATCAAAATTTAAATTTATCAAACCATATAATCATGAAATAAATCCATATTATTATTTCATAAAATTTTTAAAATTCTATAAATATCATATTCCTGAAAATCTTCAAATTTAAAATCAAATTCCATTCTTATAACAATCTCCTCCAAAATTTTAAGTTAATAACTAAATACAAAAATTTAATATCCAATCCTCTAATTTTAAATTCAATCAATGCATATTTATGAAATTTGAAATCTCATCCCTAAAAATTGAAATCAAACACTAGTCCATTTGTGATCTTATTCCTCGATTCTTTTTCCATATAATACTCAAACACTGTAATACTTACGAAGTCTTCAAATACAACATTCAATATATAAGTTTTAAAATTTATATCTTGCAGTTAAATAAATATAATAATAATCTTCTTAAAATTTTCAAAATTTAATGACAAATTCAATCATATCTTAATCTTCATAAAAATTAATGATTTAACAAAATCGTCAATTCTGCCATATTAAGTTCTCAACTCTTTATTTAAATTAATGTTTATCCTCAAAATTTAAGGCACCTTGTCTCTCTCTGTCCAGTCATAACCTCTTCATTAATCTTCACTACGGTCAAACCCCCAATAATCAAAGTCTAAGAAAATCCTACCTACAGTCATACAACATGCAATCTAGAGAAAACATGCTTGGTTATGGTCTATTTTGGCATAGAATTACAGTCTCTGTCAGGGTGTACTACTAATTATATTCTAGCAAAAAAATCATTGATACAAGCTACAGTACTAAGAAATTAATCAATCAATCAAACAGATGGAAAGGAACAGAAGGAAAGAACAGAAAAGAACCTGCTAACACAACCATAGGTTTAATGATGCATCCAAAGTTTGATACCCTTATCCCTTTGGTACCACTGTTTCTACTACAAGTACAACCACTTCTAGCTCTCTTACCTACTGTAATTATTTATACTAGTTGTTCTTATCACTCAAGTGCATACCAAGTGAAACACACCACACTAAGTACTTCTCTCTCTAATACAACTCTAGATGGACACCCAAGTCAGTTTACAGTGCTATCTCAAGCATGCTCAAGCCAACAGATCCTTACACATACACGTCATCCACTCATATACTGATATATATATATCTTACCCACATTTATCTAAGTATACCCATAATATATACTCACAGTCTCTAACACTCAATGTACACACAAATACACCAATTGTCTACACCTCTCAACTGTGTACTAAAATTTGTACGGCCTGGATTACTTGCACTATTACTTCCAATGATTTTTTATCCATATTAGCTGATACATCAATCTAATATTATCACACAAAGTACTTATGGTTACTAGCATAATTCTCAAATAATACTTAATATAGAAATACTAGCACTCTTGGTGTAGTAACATTAGCTTCATCATTAGATTACCTCGTCACACTTACTAGAACTCATGATCACTTGTACTAGTTATTAACTTCTATAATACACATGCTTAACTTCACTCCCAAAGGCAGACATATGGTTCCATATCTCTATTGATGTATAAGTATCTTTCCTTAACCTTTTACAGACTGATACACTAATCAGTGATACACTTCATACCTTCCATGACCAATCTTGATATTTCTCAACCCATGACACACTATTAGAATTTTCTAATACTCATGCTTCCACTTTCATGAACTCCCACGCTGACACTCATCATCCACTGTGCATCCTGCACATAATTCTAGACACTCTTCCATCTATTGCTTCTAATCCATCACTGGCCTCAATATCAGGTGATACATCCATCACTAGTCATATACCGGTACACTCATATCTAATCACATCAAGACCCTACTTTTATCTGTAACACAAGTCTTACTACTTAGCACAATGTATTCTTATTCTTTCACACTCTCCTATACACTTATGGGTATCCTCCTACTATGGCACACTCATTAATGCCCTTTATGCATATACATTTCTTTACTCTTAACACACCCAAGTATCAACCACCAAATTGAATATCATGCTCCATTAATTTTTAATATAATTTCCTTGATACTTAATGGTTTACATGTATTACCCAACTACACAAATTCATGACTATCCAGGACTGGCATGCTGTCTCTGATACTAACTCCTGGAACCCTCACTGATACTCTTTACTCCCCCTTCTACCTATAATACCAATACTAACTATAATGACACCTATCATAGAACTATTGCTATAAGGTACTATGCTATGGGTTAACTCTAGATTGATGCCTACTGCTCACATGTCCAACCAAGAAACACTTACAGACTCATAAACTACACTCCCAATAGTCAACACTGATACTCCATACACAGACCTAATTGTAAGTCACCAATTATCACACTAACAAGGAATCCTATGGAACGAAGCTCTATATGGAACTGGACTAAGGACTGAAGGTATCTCTACTGCTAGCAAAATTGATGGAACAAGGTCCTATGATAACAGAAGTAGATAAGTATTGAGATAATACTTTAAGAACCAATTTTAGATATAATATGATAATCATACATGTCTGTCCGAAATCATGACACTCAGAATCCTCGTCACGCCAGTGAGCATAGCTGCGATAAACGATAGATTCCATAACTTAGGCATACAACTCTATAATCATGTCGTCAAGAATTCTCGTTGTGCCGACTATTATAGCTACGAGAAATTCTAAATCTCATAACCAAGATATATACATCCGAAGTCAGGTACCTATGTTTCTAACATGCCAGCTAATATGGCTGCGATGAACTTTATGCTCCATAACCAAAGCAGACATTTTACCTTTCTCACTGTCCTCATCAACATATGTCATCAGATGATACCATAAATTTTAGTCCGTAAAGTTTATCTCGATATGAAATTAAACTCAACAACGATACCAAGAATTAAATTTAATAACCGACCAATAAGAATCAAATTCAATAACAAGTGAGAATGGACGAAAACAAGAAAAAAGATTTAAATTAAAAATTATAATAAGATTCTCAAGGGTCATCCCAGGAATCTCTCAAATAATTTGTGATTGAGTATCCTCTCTCATCCTAGTATCCTATGTACTATATTCTATCGCAGGCACGCAGTAGTATAACTAAGATGTCGCACTACCATGACATTGCACTACTTGCGAAGCCTGACCTGCATGAGCCACCACTAAAAATGTGTCAAGACCCGCACCCAAAATTTGGGCATGAGTCGTGGGTACGTCCAGCCTACGCCACAGCATCGGCGGTAGAACGCTGTCTAGGTCACGATAATACTAAACTTAACTCACAACCTGTCAATGATATCAACTCCATAAGGAGGACAATGAATAAAACATTGCTCAACAGTTCATAATGTATACTTAATCACAATAACTATAAAAAATAAATGGCACGATGAGATAAAAAATAAGAAGTACTGACATAAGTCAAGCACAATAACTCAAAATAGAGATAAACTACAGTCTAGCTGTCCAACATAAATAGGCTTAACAAGTCTCAGAATAAACTCAATATAAGTCTCAATATAAGTCTCAATATAAACTCAAATGCATAAAATAATAGTTGTCTAAATAGCTGCAGGTAGTGTCTCCTCTAAAAGAAGGGTCTCCTTTAGGATCTCTGGTATGTAGTCTCCTTCTACACCTGGTCCATAATGTGTAAGACAGAAGTCCTCAAGATCCTCCGAAAAAATATATCCAGTCAGGATTGGAGTGAAGTACAAGCACTAACAGCAGTTCTATGTATATTGACAAAAACTATAATACAGTGTAAAGAAATACAAGATAGAGATAATACTAGAAATAGAAATACTGGTGAGTATGAAATGCTGGAATAAAAAATACTAGAGAATATATCATCATCAATAGTACAACTAGCAATGAACATAAATACAAGTGCATGCTAGAACAATGAACTGGAAATACAGGAATAATATATCTAGCTAAGTGTATGAAACATCAGTCTATCATGTGATCGGCTTGGGACAGATCAGGTTTGTTACATATGGTTAGTTATGATTCATGTAAGGTCAGGCTAACCTTTCAGCTAGCTATGATGCGAGCAATAGTCAGGCTAAACATATATAATATGCTATGAGGCATATAATGGTCAGGTTGCACCCGACGTGAGGTGTGGGGTGAGCTATAATTCATATAGAGTGGGGGTATAATCATATAATCAACTAATATTTCTCTGTCCCCAGCTAGCACGATGGATTCCAATCATGACTCCTCGTGACTGGTCTTGATGATGCTAACCAGTGTATCCATAGTATCAGAATCATGTATGCTATACAACTAGAATCATAGAGATGATCAACATAATAAAAACTATCAGAGAATGTACTCGCCTGTGGTCCTGAGCGGGCAATACCAATGTCCTGTCCTGAAGTCTCGCAGAATGATCCAATGGTCCTATATACATAATATAATAATAATATAGCATCAGTCGTTACACTAGCACACATACAACATAATTATACTGAACTCAGAGACTACGCTAGGGGTGATACTTGTCAACTAACAGGGTCAAGTGTGCGTCTAAATTTACGAGTGTCATGTCCTCAAATGCTGTACATAATCAGACAGTCAACTCACTAAAACATGTCCAAAGATCTAAATCTCGTGTAATACCAACACATGTCTAAGCCAGTACGTTAGTGTACACAAGGCAGTCAATTCACTAATATTCAGGGTCATATAGTCATATACAAATATGGGATACCCACTACTAACACTTATGACTATACAACATATACCTAGTACTAGCAATCAATTTCCATAGAATATATATATATATATATATACACATACCCGAACGCACACGCATACTAGTTACTAGGTTCACCAATACATGTCTTGAAATTACATCAACTAAACTTACCATGGAGCAATATGCTAATCCCTAACACTATTTACACATGCACATATACATAATATGAAAGGAAGGCAAGGTCGAACCTGCGTGCACGTGAACGAGGAGGTGATGCTGACCGGAGACGGTGCTCGGGCTCCAGCGAGGGTGGTCGACGGTCGGTTGTGCACGGGGTCGATGGTCTGATAAAGATTACGGAGTGTGGTCCTGCGTGCACGGCGATGAGGATGATGATAGTGATGATGATGATGATGATGATGGTGATGATGATATTTATGATGATGATGATAATGATGATGGGTGTAGTCGAGATGGTGAATAGGTAGAGGGAGTCTGTGAGGAGAGGTGTTGGCCGACGGAGATGGTGTACAGTCGGCGGTTGTGGCATGGATTCGATGGAGATGGCTGTCCTACGGTGGAGGATGATGGGGATGAGGTCGGCTGCTCGTCGTCTAGTTGGCTAGGTGGTGGCGGTGATATTAATGGTGGAGATGGGTTGTTGTTCGGGCAGGTGATCACCGGAGGGAGGAGAGAAGGTGTTGATCGTTAAGGTTGGTTTAGGATTTGGTTTGAATGAAGGAGGATGGTGGGGATGGTGATGTAGAAAATAATAAGGAGGAAGAGTTTTTATGTAGGAGAGAGAAGATGATGATGCTAGCCTAGGGATTAGGGCCGGCCATATGTTCCTTGGGATAGGTTGGCTCATTGGAAAAGGGGTGAGGATGAGGGATTATATAGGTGGGTGTGTATGGTGAGGATGGTGCTTCATTTTGAATGAAGGGCCAAGATTTAACATGAATGGGATTGTACAAACAAAAAAGGGAGAGAGAGAGAGAGAGAGAGAGAGAGAGAGTTGGACCGGTCAAAGAGGGAAGGGGTTGATTCTTCATTGGCCTTGACCAATAGGATGGTGACACCTCACTGCACTTTTGCATAAAAGTCCTCAATAATTGGAAAATTGTACAAAAAGTAGAAATTTGGGATTGAATGAGGGAAAATACCATGTTTGGTGTGATATAGTGGCTAAAAAAAGGGTGTGTGGTGTTTAGTATGAACCTTGAGGGTGTAAATGGGGGTTTGGTTTGGTGTTGGGTCTAGCTTTGGGTTAAGTTGGATCCTTACACCAATTTAATTAATATTAATGTAAATGGTGTTCTAAAATTAATTGGAAGTACATAGGATTAAAATTAGGTGGGACACAAGTGTCATGGACGTAGAAGATTCAGAATAGAATATTATCATAATTTGGATTGCACAAAATGGGTCGAGTTTGTGTCTCCAATTTAATTGGAACGCACAAAAATACAAAGTTGGATTTATTATGATTTAAAAATAAACGTCTACGACGAATATTGCACGACTAAAATAAAGCACAAGAGGGCATATTTATGAGTTACACAAAGGTCAGAATGGAAGGCTGGCACGTCTAGGACAAGGGTGTGAAGTTTATTGGAAGACAAAAGCTAGTGTAGTGCTCCAATTATCGAAGCAACGATAAGGTACAACAATCAAATAAAATTATAATAATAAATTATAATCCTCAATATTTAATCCCAAAAATGCTAATTAAAATCCATACTCCTATAATTGGTCAGGGGTTCATCTAGTGGGTCTTTAGGTCTAGTCCACTAACCCATGCATTAAAGAACACTATATAACACACACACACACACACACACACACACACACACACACACACACACACACACACACCATACAATTATTTAAAATAAATACACACAATACTTATAATAAATAAAATGACAAAATTACCCCTATTTTTAGAATGTGGTAGTGACAGATCTCTTCAACAACATATCTCAACCAAGACCACGTTGTAATCGGCCAATGGCATACTGCGACAGTTATAACCGCATTCTGTTAAGGAGCCTTATGAGGCCACCAAACAAAGGCATATGCGGCACCCTTAGCCCATCAATATGATAGCTATAATTTGGAGCAACTTGAACGTTCTATGGGAGGGATTTTTTCTTCGGCTTCAGAGAGAAAGCATACCACTCCTGGCCAATATAGAGAGAGAGCACACCGAGACGAGCAAAGAAAGAATATAAGCTTCCTCACCCTGCATCAGATCGTCCAAGGAGTAAAGAAGACACCATAGTAATCCTTGTCCATCGCCACACCCTAGAATAAAAAAATATCGTACTTAGATTGTCCGTCCTGGATCTCTTTGTAATTTCTTTCCTTTGTTAGTTAAATCAAGCTCTTTTTAGAACTTCTGAATTCAATGGTGAACATGCATCCTCTTGCCACGGAGAAAATACGATGATCCTTTCTAACTCGTGGATAGGCCTCTATTAAAATGAGTCTAATAGTTTTCATGTTTGGTTGCTTGGTTTTCTTGATTTTGCTTTGGAATTTTGTTTTGGTATTGCTTTCAATTTGCTTGGTTTTCGCTATTGGCTTTCTCGCTTGGAGCTTTGGTTCTTGGGAATTTTGGGAGGAAGGATAGGCAAAAGAATTCTAACTCGATGCTCGTGCTATTACAGGTCCGCGTAACTGATGCTTGATCGTCGCTAGGCGGGACTCCTTCTTTCAACACTTTCTTTAATCGGTAGGTGGTTCGAACCCTTTTTTCCTACCTTTTCATGCCCACATCCTTAATGTTTCAAATGTTCAATCGATGATGCCCGGCTGAACGCCTAGGATATCCCTAGCCACAATGCATGCCAGCCACTAAGAAAGGAACATGGATAATTGTAGGCTAACTTGTAAATGAATGTACATGTTCTATAACACGAGCTTCAAAATAAAGCGGGCAGGCATGGTTCAAAACCAAGGAACTTCTTGATGGAATAAGGCATCAGGGACATTGGTTGCGGCCTGGTGCCTCGGAGAGTTTGGACCCACGGGACACCAAAATCGGAACACAACTTTGAGAAAATATAAACTGTTGCATATATATATATATATATATATATATATATATATATATATATATATATATATATATATATATATATATATATATATATATATATATATATATATATATATCCTGCTTTACTTTCTTCTATTTTCTTTTGCATTGTATGATAGTTGAGTTGTTTATAAATTTGTATGGTCTGGGATAACTTGTGCACAAGGTTTGACATTTTCTCAAAACGATATTTCGGATACTGGAACCGTATCAACCTAGGGGAAAATATTTAATCGTGCTTGGCGCGATCCATTACGGGACCTTCAGCCGGGCTTGCTACCCGGGCTGATAGGGCATGCCGTAATGCCTTGGATAAGTCCCCATGGTGTCGAGCACACCAATGACCGTATATAGATAGAACATATGTTAATCTATTTTGCTATATATATGGTATGTATACTTGTGTTTCTCTGCAGGGAAGGAGCGCATCGTTTGAGTAAGCAACCGATGTGCTATATGGTTTTTATGATTTTTTTCTCTAAAAATATGCAACTAATATGAACTGAATTCACTTAGTTCTTAATAGCAAGATCATTTTTAATGTATGCTCGCCCCTAATAAGCAAGTGTTAATTTAGGCGAGTGGGTTCGTCCCGCTCACCAGTAAAGCTGAGTACTGACCCACATTTATGGGCAAATATTTTAGGCACTCAGGGTGTGCAATGATAGTGGATAGACGAGGAGGCGTTAGAAGCTCTTCTATTTTGAAGTATAGTTGAAGCCAGTTCATTTTGAAGGCGTGGATTTCAATCTATATACGGGCATAATATACGGAAGACAAAGCTTATCTGATGGAGCGCGCCCTACCTTATGAATTTTCTTTGTAATAAAATCAATGTAGCCAAGAGGTGCATCAAATATAAATACTATATAAATTACTATGTAAATTACTTTGAATTATCAATGAAAAGCATATTTTCTTTCTATACTTTGTATTCAATTCTCTGTGAATATATTTTCTAACTTGTGTTTCAAATAGATTACTATCACTGCAAGTTCTTGCCTTATGAGAGCGCAACTTCAGGCTCGCACGGTATCACGTCCATGCGAGGACGATCGATTCCGCAAAGGATCTAAACAAAGATGATCGACCATTGCGGGATCAGAGCGTGATAAGTTTGTATCAGAGTACGACTTCACTTCCTTGGATTTTTAAAAAGATATTCTAAAAGTTTGATGCGCCTCTCGATTGAATGCATTCGGTGTCTGCTGTATGAGATAAATCGCCCTATACAATAAGCCTATAAATAAAAATTATAGTTTTTGAGTGTTTACAAGCTACTCTCTTTTGTAGCAATGGCAATAAAGAATGATGCTGTTGCAAGAAGTGCTCATCCTGTCCAGAACGATCCGAAAAGTTCTGGAGAATCCGGAGAAGCGGGTTCAAACGATATGATGGAGAGGGTCATGCAGTTAATGGAGGTGCCGCAACAATAGGCTGTCACTCAACAGGCATAGATTCGGGCATAATTTACTACACAACAAAAGCAGATGGACACCATAATGCAATTGATTACTTCTTTGGAGCCCAACAACGATACGGCTATGACGAATCCTGTTACACCGCCGATCGTGACAGTAGAAGACGAATCAGAGAAAGTGCAGCCTTCCGCTAAGATTTTCTGCAGGGCAGCTGAGTTCACCAAGATGTACCCACCCATATTCAACAGACGAGCGAAATCAAATGTGGTGATAGGATGGATCATAAAACTTGAAGGACTCTTCAACCTTGTCAGTATTAAAGGGTCCAAACGAGTGGCGTGTGCATCAGTGCAACTAGAACTACGGGGATAATTGGTAGGAAGCCACCAAATAAGAAATTTATGATGCCAATTGTCACGACCCGATTTCGTGGAATCGTTAGGATGTCCCCCGAATCATAACCACCGTACGAGCCTGGGGTTCCGCCCGCACAAGGCTAGAGTATTTTAGATAATGAGCACATATTCAGAGTATGCAGATAAATTGAAACACAGATTTGAAACATGGAAAAGTTCTCTTTATTGATGATGAACATCTATTATAAACTCTTGAACGAGTCAGCTAATTTGCCGCACGGGCTTACACAAGTGTTGAATCAAAATGAGATAGCAGTCCTGTATATTACATCCCTTTACTAAACTTCAAAATGATAAAGACCTCCGGGCTGGAGGACGGCTTTCCCACGGAGCTGCATTGTGTATAGAGTTGCAAGCTCCTTTCTTCAAGTACTTCAAAATACGGCGCGATCAGGATGCGCCTACAGCTGGACTGGATCAAAAAAGATGACTTTGGCTCCTCGCTCGGTTCTCAGGGAACCTGTTTCAACGAGGGTCAGTATGTCAAAATATACTGGTGAAGGCGAGCTAACCCAACTATACCAATCAACACGTTGTTTATATGAAGCATGCATATTATTTATGGTTTTCTATCTTTTCTTAGTTTATTTATAAGTAAGCAGCATATAGAATTTACTGAAATAAACTTGCCACTGTTCGGTAACTTTTACCTGCCCGTCTGAACTACCTGCACAATACTTACCATGCCTTTCCTGCCATGAAGACACAAGTTAGTTTGCAACAGGATTAAATATACACGAGGATCACTGGCTTAATTTCCATAATGGACTAGTCAAGGACAAGGATAGCATGCAACGAGAACACACGATGAACATACGATAAACACACGATGCGTTGTAAGCTATCCAGTCCGCACACGATTGACTACATACGAAGTTTCGCCCGGATCGGATCGGTGCCACTGCCCCAGCGACCGTCCGCAGAACTTATACCCTTGTGCACAAGTTGTCCATGATCGAACATACGATATTTACTTAAATTATCACTTCATGCAGTTGAGGCAACACGAGTAATGCATGATTTATTTTGCATAGCCTCCATGAACAATTATGAGCATACAAGGTGGGTTTCATACTTAGCACAATTTATAGACGAAGATGCATTCTAACTAAAATTGAGGCATGTATAGGACATTTAAAATGAACAAGCATACAATAAGATAACAGTTTATAAGTTTAGTTGACAAGCAATATTTTTAAGTCTATTCCGTTTTTATCTTGGCATCTTTTAGTTATTACTGGTATCGTCTGATCGGGGCAACAAAAGTGCAAAAGTTTTAGGTGTGAAGACTTGGAAGCAGGGCTAGCTAATCGTGATGGTAGCCACTCACTTAGTTGGTTGGAAGGGAGAAGGAAAGAGGCGCTTCAAGACTCCGCTCGTAAGCTGCCTACTGCTCGTTCACCTGCATCAACGAACAGCTTGATCAATACCTCTTCCACTCTTTCCAATCTCGAAATTGAAGTGCAATTCAATGAACAAAAATAATAAAATCCATCAAAATCGTTCAAGAAAATCCAAGCAAATCTGAAAACCAACTCAAAGCACGAAAGCAACAAGCGACATCGAAACCCGAGGCAATAAAGATCACAGCGGAGAGGTCCCTCCTGACTCTGCCGCTAAGTCAATTCCGAGGGCACGGTCCACTGAATATGGGAATCGATTCCGAAGAAACAAATCTATAACGAGGACGAGTTCTTATTTCAATCTATCCCGATCGAACGATACCGTCTTGTGTTTCTTAGCCGCGCTCCCCTCTTAGGAAGAACGGGACGCCACATCCTACCCAACTAATTGGAAATTTTATCCCAAAACTTAGGAATAGAACCTACCGTTAGGGATTATTTCATTAGGGTCGACGATCAGGAAGGTTCGGACAGGAACTAATGGCATGGCCTGGATCGCCACAAGCGAGGCATAACCCAAGTCTCTTACGACATTGATTGACTGTGTGCCCCACTTTCTTGCAGTAATTATACGATGGCCCTGGGTTTCCTCCTTGACGCCTGATGTTGTTTGGTCGCTTTGCAGTGGTGTTTCATTTCTCGTCACTATGGCATTTTTGATTGTAGGTATGCACAGCGCCGGTAGAAACGTGAGGATACTGCGGTTCAAGAGATAGGGCATGATTCATGACTTCCCGTATTGTCCGATACTGATGAACGACTATGTGCACATGAATGACAGGATGTAGACCACCTTCAAAACTTTTGGCTCAACTCGCTGCATCAAATAAATAGGCACTAGCGAATTTGGAGAGTCGGTTGAATTCAGCGGAATACTGTTTAACTGTCATGCTGCCTTGCCTCAGTTGCACGAACTCGTTCTCTATCTGACGTCGTACTGGAGGGGGTATAAACTCCTCTTCAAATGCGGCACAAAAAGTCATCCACGAGATCGCCTCCTCTCCATGGTCAAATTGAAGAGATCGTCGATGCACGTCCCTCCAATCATGCACGTTGAGGCAGAGCTGTAGTTGAGCGCATACGACGCGCTTCTCTTCGGGGATCTCTAAGAGAGCGAAGTGGTCTTCATGTTCGGCCAACCAATCTAGAGCCACGATTGGGTCCTCAGTCCCGTTGAATGGAGTGTTGCAGACTTTCTTGAAGTGGCCAAAGTCGAAGGCAGTCACGTCCCTCGTCATTGAAATTGGCGGCGTCTCAACTTCAAGCACGGGCTGTTCCACCGGAGTCGCTGCTGTTGCCGCGGAATGGTTGGAAGCCAAAGTCTGAATGATCTGTTGCAGGGCATCTACCTGCTTTTGTTGGACTGAGAATTTAGCTTCTATATTGTCTTGAAACTTGAGTTGACTCTCCTCTGCTCGCTTCTCGGCCCGTTCGTAGCGAGCTTCATCCCTTTGTTGGTTTGCCTCCAACATCCGTAATATTTGCTGGATGGGATCGACACGAGACATGGCTCGCTGGCTTCGCGAACTTCCCGAAGTACCCAAACTACTTTTTTGGCCTTGTATTTCGTCCGATGCTCGCGCTGAGGATTGTGCTGGTGCCATTCCTTCAAAAGAAGGTAAATTACATTAGGATTATAATATATTATGGACTTATTGCATGGACGTATCTTATTTTGGCCCAACGAGTTTAAGAGTTCGTATAGGGATTTGATTGTTAGAGGAACTTTTTCAGCACGATTATGGAACTTGGGTCTGTGCTCTGATACCATTAGGTCACGACCCAATTTCGTAGAATCGTTGGGGTGTCCCCCGAGTTATGAACGCCGTATGAGCCTGGGGTTGTGCCCGTACAAGGCTAGATTATTTTGCATAACGAGCACATATTCAGAGTACGCAGATAAATTGAAAACCAGATTTGAAACATGAAAAAGTTCTCTTTATTGATAATGAACATCTATTATAAACTCTTGAACGAGTCAGCTAATTTGCCACACGGGCTTACAAAAATGTTGACTGAAAATAAGATAGCAGTCCTGTACATTACATCCCTTTACTAAACTTCAAAATGATAAAGACCTCCGGGCTGGAGGACGGCTTTCCCACGGAGCTGCATTGTGTATAGAGTTGCAAGCTCCTTTCTTCAAGTACTTCAAAATGTGGCACGATCAGGATGCGCCTACAGCTGGACTGGATCAGGAAAGACTACTTTGGCTTTTCGCTCGGTTCTCCTTAGTATGGGGAACCTGTTTCAACGAGGGTCAGTATATCAAAACATACTGGTGAAGGCGAGCTAACCCAACTATACCAATCAACACGTTGTTTATATGAAGCATGCATATTATTTATGATTTTCTATCTTTCCTTAGTTCATTTACAAGTAAGCAACATATAGAATTTACTGGAATAAACTTGCCACCGTTCGATGACTTTTACCTGCCCGTCTGAACTACCCGCACAATACTTACCATGTCTTCCCTGCCACGAAGACACAAGTTAGTTTGCAACTGGTTTAAATATACACGAGGATCACTGGCTTGACTGCCATAATGGACTAGTCAAGGAAAATGATAGCATGCAACGAGAACACACGATGAACACACGATAAACACATGATGCGTTGCAAGCTATCCAGTCTGCACACGATTGACTACACACGAAGTTTCGTCCGGATCGGATCGGTGCCAGTGCCCCAGCGACCGTCCGCAGAACTTATACCCTTGTGCATAAGTTGTCCATGATCGAACACACGATGTTTACTTAAATTATCACTTCATGCAGTTGAGGCAACACGAGTAATGCATGATTCATTTTGCATAGCCTCCATGAATAATTATGCGCATACAAGGTGGGTTCCATATTTAGCATAATTTATAGACGAATATGCATTCTAACTAAAATTGAGACATGTATAGAACATTTGAAATGAACAATCATACAATAAGATAACAGTTCACAAGTTTAGTTGACAAGCAATATTTCCAAGTCTATTCGGTTTTTATCTTGGCATCTTTTAGTTATTACTAGTATCGTCTGATCGGGTCAACAAGAGTGCAAGAGTTTTAGGTGTGAAGACTTGGAAGCAGGGCTAGCTAATCGGGATGGTAGCCACTCACTTAGTTGGTTGGAAGGGAGAAGGAAAGAGGCGCTTCAAGACTCCGCTCGTAAGCCGCCTACTGCTCGTTCACCTGCATCAACGAACAGCTTGATCAATACCTCTTCTACTTTTTTCAATCTTGGAATTGAAGTGCAATTCAATGAACAAAAATAATGAAATCCATCAAAATCGTTCAAGAAAACCCAAGTAAATCCGAAAACCAACTCAAAGTACGAAAGCAACAAGCGACATCGAAATCCGAGGCAACAAAGATAACAACGGAGAGGTCCCTCCTGACTCTGCCGCTAAGTCGATCCAGGGGCACAGTCCACTGAATATGGGAATCGATTCCGAAGAAATAAATCCATAACGAGGATGAGTTCTTGTTTTAATCTATCCCGATATAACGATACCGTCTTGTGTTTCTTAGCCGCGCTCCCCGCTTAGGAGGAACGGGACACCACACCAATCCCAACTATAAAATCACTTTAGAGATGTTCAAATCTTCCTTCATTGAATAATACATCCATAGGGCAGTGCCGCAACAAAAAGAAGGCACCTTCAGCAATTTGGTACAAGAAAGTATGTCTGTTGATGACTATGATTTAGTATTCGCACGACTTGCCAAGTTTGTCGAAAACTTCTTGCCTAACTAGCAGGCGTGGTGCTATCATTTTCAGAAGGGCCTGAATGACGACCTATGTAGGGATCTCATAAATCAGAAGTGCTAGACCTACCATGAGTGTTATAAAGCTACCCTAAATAGTAAAGAATCTTTGGGCATAATTCTCAAAAGATAAATGGAAAGCCTGCTCCTGCCAATTTCAACAAACGACCTCATAAGACGGGATGGTCTGGAGCGCTAAAGCGTCCGCACACATCTGAGTACATGGGTCCCCCTCCAGGACAGTAGTGCCAAATGTGTGGCAGAAGTGGACATCGGGCTGTTGAATGCCGAGTTGTAGGATATTTCAAATGTGGTCGCTTGGACCATAAATTATTTAGCTTTTAAGATGGTAGGACGACCGAAAGACACCAGTCGAACCAGAATAAGGGACCTCCAGCTCATAGCGCCAACGCTATAATAGTGAACCCATAATGTCAGGACATCCAAGGCTGAGTCTATGTATTGACTCGGGGCAAGGCATCCGTCTCCGACACGGTTGTGACAGGTACCTTACTTTTCAGAGATTTTTTCGCTAGAGTGTTATCCGATTCAGGTGCTACGTATAGTTTCATATCTGCTGATTTTATTGTTAAGAATAAATTATCTTCTATACTATTAAATATGAACCTGTGTATGAGTACCCCTACGGGAGTCGATATGTTCACCAATCCGATCTGTAGGGACGACTACATTTGTATCGGAGGCATGAGGCTTTCCTTAGATGTCGCTGTTCTAGACATTAAGGAATACAATATTATTCTCGGGATGGACTGGTTGGGTGCTTGCCATGCGACGATCGAGTGCGCAGAGAAGCGAGTTGTATTTCATCTACCTGGCGAGGTAGAGTTCTACTATTTGTGCAGCATTGCACCGAAGACGACAATGGTGATATCAGCAGTTACGGCAAGGCGCATGTTGTATTCGGGCTTGAAGGGTACTTAGTCTCTGTTCGAGACACCTGGCAGGAATGTGCAGATATAGCTCAAGCTGATGTCATAGCAGATTTCTCCGAAGTATTCCCGGACGAGCTACCTGGAATGCCTCCTGATCGAGAGATCAAATTCGTCATTGACACCTTTTTGGATACGCGGCCGATATCAAAGGCACCCTACCGAATGGCCTCAACAGAGCTGAAGGAACTGAAGGTACAGTTACAAGATCTGTTGGACCGAGGATACATTTGCCCAAATATTTCTCCATGGAGAGCTCCGATCCTATTTGTGAAGAAGAAGGACAGATCCATGTAGCTGTGCATAGACTACCGAGAACTGAATAAGGCTACCGTGCGGAACCAGTACCCATTAATGAGGATAGATGACCTGTTTGATAACCTACAGGGAGTGACATTATTCTCTAAAATTGATCTCAGGTTGGGCTACCATCAGTTAAAGATTAAATCCGGTGACGTCCCCAAGTTAGCGTTCTGAACTCGATACAGACACTATGAATTTCTTGTGATGCCATTCGGCTTGACAAACGCCAACAACTTTCATGGATCTGATGAACCGTGTATTCTGACCATTCATGGACAAGTTTATGGTCGTGTTTATTGATGACATATTAATCTATTCCAAGGATAAGACGGAGCATAAGGAACGGAGCACAAGGAACACTTGAAGATCGTACTGCAGGCATTGCGGGAGCATCGGTTGTTCGCAAAGTTTAGCAAGTGTGAATTCTTGTTGAGCAGTGTGGCATTCCTCTTACATGTTATCTCAACAGAAGGCATCTCTGTAGACCTAAAGAAGATCGAGGTGGTGGTGGATTGGAGGCAACCTACGTCAGCCAGTGAAGTTTGTAGGTTTCTAGGCCTAGCGGGATACTACTGTAGGTTCGTGAAAGATTTTTTTAAATTGGCCTCGCCTTTCAATCACCTTACTCAGAAAGGGATTGCATTCAAGTAGGGTGATGACTGCGAAGCAACCTTTCAAAAGCTAAATAAATGGCTTATTTCAGCTCCAATACTTGTACTTTCTGATGGGGTAAAAGAGTTTCAGATATATAATGATGCTTTGGGACTCGGCTTAGGGTGTGTTCTCATGCAGAGGGACAAGGTGATATAGTATGCCTTAAGACAATTGAAGCCACACGAGAAGAACTATCGAACATATGACTTGAAATTGGCGACAATTGTGTTCGCACTGAAGTTGTTACGACATTATCTATATGGTGTTGCTTGAAAATCTACACAGACCACAGGAGTCTCAAGTACCTATTCACCCAATGGGAATTGAACCTCCGATGACGGTGCTGGATAGAACTGATAAAGGACTATGACCCGACGATCGCATATACGCCGGGTAAAGAAAATATCGTTGCTGATGCTCTGAGTCAAAAGCACGTAGGCTCGCTATCCATAAACAACTGTCTGATTCAGGATCTAGTGGTGATGGGCATCAAATTTTAAATTTGACATTGAGGGATACAGCTATCCCTGTCACTACCCAATTCTAGAAAATAGGGTATTTTTTTTTTATTTGATAAATAGTGTAATGTATTTAATTATTTATATTTATATTTAATTAGTGCTTGTCTTATTTTTATTTTGATTGTTTTAGGGTTTTGGCTAGCCTGGACCCATGTCAGACCCTAGTGGACCCATGTCCGACCCAGCCCACACCCTTGTGAGAATTATTTTGGGGCTTAGAATTATTATTTTATTTTTAGGAGGTTAGTTGGAGAGATTTGGAACTAGTTTGAGTGCATTTGGAGACCCGGAACCCAAAACCGAGTGAATAGGGGCGTTTTGGGAATTTGGAAAGTTGTAAAACCCCATTTATTAGCTAGGCCGGCCCCTACCTACCACCCCCACCCGTGAGAACAGCCACAGCAGCCCCCTCCTCTTCATTTACTTCTTCTTCTTCATTCCTTCTTCTTCTCCACTTCTCCTTTCTTCTTCCTTCTTTCTCCAAGTGAGTTTTCTTCCATTTTTCTTCTTTCTTCTTCATTCCTTCTTCCTTAAGCTAACCCTAACCTTACATTTTCTCTAACCTAGGTGTGAGGAGCCTAGATCTAGTGTGGGAGTTAGATTTGGAAGCTTGGAGCTTGATGGAGTTGATTTGGAGGGAATTTGGGACTTTGGCCTTGGGATTCCAACTCCCAAGAGGTAAAACCTAACTTTCCTCTTCCTAATTATTTTTGTGTAGTGTAATTAGTGTTGTAGAACCCTCCTAGACCCTAACCCTACCCGTAGGAGGAAGTTGGAACTAGTTTGGGTGAGTTTAGAGACTTTGACATTAGGTTTTGTGTCGAATTCGGGTGGAATCCGAATTTGGCCCAATTTTGGGTGATGCCCTAGGTTAGATGGACCTAGGTAGACGTTGTCGGGTGTCTAGAGGGTGAGTGCGTGTCTCCGTTTGGACACGGGAAGCCGCGTCGCGGAGAAACGGGCGTTTCGGGCGAAATTGGGGCTTTTCGTCGTCGCCGATTCTAAGTTTGTGTGCGTTTCCGCCACGGGCCTAGAATCGACGTGGGAGAGCATTTTCTAGGATCTAGACATCGTGTAGAGCGCGTGGGTAAATTTTGGGCCAATTCCGAGTTCGTTTGGTGTACGTTTCAGGAGGTTTTCCGAGCCGCGCACCACGTGTTCGTCGAAATGACCGAACGGCCATTTCGACTTGGTTTCCTCGTTTCGGCTTTGTGCGCGCGTTGGGTTAGTATCGGGGAGTGTGTGCTAGAGTTTTTGGGCTATATTTTATATATTTTAGGGTGTTGGTGAGTGTCGGGGTCGTTGGGCGTGCGAGGGGCGTGTTGTTTGTGTGTTGTGTGCATTGTGTGGTGGTTGTGTATATGTGTCTATATATATATATAAATATATGTATATATTTATATGTATGTTTGTTTACGTATATATATTTATATATATATGAGTGTATTTATATTTATGTACTTGTATATGTATATGTCTATGTGTATATATATATATGTATATGTGTAAGTGTGCTCGTGTGTATATGTATATATATATTTGAATATGTGTGTGTGTGTATATATCTTAGAGTGTGTGTGTATTGATATATATATATATATATTTGTATGTGTGTATATATATATTAATATGTGTGTTTATATATATATATGTAGATATGTATATATATTTATGTGTGTGTGTGTTGTTAGTGTTGTGAATGTGTGTGTGTATTAGTGTGTGAGTGTGTTAGTGTGTGTGTTAGAGTGTGTAGATGAGTGTATATATATATAGATATCTAGTTATAGATATATAGATATATATGTATGTATATATATATATATGGGTGTGTGTGTGTGTGTATGTGAGAGGAAAGGGGGGGGAGGACAGCAAACAGTGGCTGCAGCTGCTGCTGCACTGCAGCAGCAGCACAGCAGCAGCAGAATCAGCAGCAGCAGTAGCATAGAGGAGCAGCAGCAGTAGCATAGAGGAGCAGCAGCCAGCAGCAGCATCATCAGCATGTAGAGCCAGCAGCAGCAGCGCGTTGGCAAGGCTAGTAGCGAGGGGTGTTAGCGAGGGGTGTTAGGTAATAGATAATAGTTAGAGTATATGTTAGATAGATAAGTTATGGATAATTATATTGATAGATAGATATTGATAGATAGATAGCTAGGTATTTAGATAGATAGATAGATACTAGATAGGTAGATAGGTAGATAGGTAGTTTTATCTATCTAGGAGATAGATATCTATATATCTATAGTTAGTTATATATATATAGATATCTTGATAGGTAATATATATATATATATGTTATGATTAGGTAAGGTAATGGATATCGGGTAAATGTGTGTGGATATCTATATACATAGGTATATACATACTTAGATGTATATATATATGGTAGATATATATATTACCTAGCCTAGATTAATAACTAGGTATATAATTAGTAGCTAGATAGCTAGTTAGAGGGCCTTAGGGCGAAACTTCAATACCTTGAGATACCGAGGTATCTCGATACCTTGAGATATTCAAGGTATTGAGTTTCGAGCGGGGTATTTGAGCATTAGCCTAGGAAATGCTTGGGAATAATTTTTATATGTTTATATGTATATAATTACGCGTGCTAGCATAGGTTTTAGCGGGTTTAGGCGGGGTGCGTGGCCTAGGGCGAGGTATCGGATACCGAGGGTATCTCGGTATCTCGATTAGGCGAGTTTGAGAGTTTAGTAGCTTAATGAGCTCGGATTGACCTAGAATTTCAGGGGCACCCTAGTTTGACCTAGCTTTGACCATAATTGTCCCCGTTGACCGTAAAAGTCAACGTTTGACCTAGTTTTGACCTAGAGTTGACTTTTTGGACCCCGGGTTGACTTTTTGATCCAATTTTCACCGGTTTGACCCGTTCGACCTAGAATAGCCCTAGAAGCCTGTTTTTAATTATTTTATATCAGTTTAAATGCTTAGAACCCTGTTTAATCCTTGTTTTTCGCATTAGGTCCTTGCGACACCGGTCCGGACCTCGATCCTCATCAGTTGTTCAGGACATCAGGCGAGTACCTACCTCTGATAGTTTCCATTTCATGATAGCGTTTATATCACCTGTTCTAGAACTGTAATACTTGATTCTGACACTTTATTACACGAGCTGGTACTAGTGGATCCCGTCATGAGGTGCTATCCCCCTTACCGTGTTCAGCGGGTACTCTATCACATGTATTTCATCATGTGCTTCGGGTATTGATTATCATGTGCTATCATGTACTTCTTGTGCTCTCGCCTTCGTGTGCGCGAGCTATTATCATGTACGTAGCGTGTTGTGGTTGGATCCAATGGTATTAGTGGGGGAGGGGAGTAGTAAGTTGGTTATATGATCAAAGCCAAACAGTATTCATGTGTATGTCGGTTATGCAACTCACGCATAACGGAGTTATCGTAGTGTTCTTCATGTGCAACCTAAGCCGATCATATAACGAACTTGTGCTCAAGGCACTTAGCTAGTATTCATGTTTCTCACCTGCAGTTACTTTTCCACTACTTGTATTGTTCTCCAGTTTATATTACAGCTATTTATTGTGCTCCAGCATATATTTATTTCCTGTGCATCTTGATTACTTTTCTATTGCTCGTCATATACACCTTACCATGTATTTGGAGTTGCTTTCAGAGTTATGTACTTCGCTCCAGTCCTGACTGGGCATATTTTTTCCAGAGGATCCTGAGGACTATTGCCCTACGTTCTACGGGCCTGGTATCGACGACTGTTGTGACCCCGTGATCGAGGAGGAGTGCGCCGAGGAGACGCCGATAGCACCCTAGTTAGCTAGGTGGGTTTCCTGGGTTATTTCCAGTGGTTTGTATTTTGGATGACTGTACTTATTCTTTTGTGCTTCTGTGAGATGTTGTAGCTTTTAGACTTGGACTGTATCATTTTGGATTGTCTTGCTCTCTTGGTTCTGGTTTTCTTTGTTTATATCATATCGTGCTTATTTCTTCCCCTAGATTTTGTGATTGAGATTCATATATATATTGCGTGGTTGCCCTCCTTCGGGAGAAGATTATTTTGATATATATATTGCGTGGTTTTGCCCTCCTTTTGGAGAGGTCATGCCGGATTTTTCAGTGAGATATAGATAGATATGGTTGACCTAGAACGGACCTTTACAGCGTTCTACCGCCGATTCTGCGGCGTAGGCTGGACGTACCCACGGCTCATGCCCGATTTTCGGGTGCGGGTCGTGACAATCCCCACTCCATCTTGAGCCGTATCACTACCTGTACCCAGTGTGAGGGTATGAGAATATGGGTACGTCCAGCTTACACCACAAAATCGGTAGTAAAATACTGTCTAAGTCAATAATACTAACTAAACATCTCACACAAAATATATGTACCTGTCAAGATATCTCAATTCCAACTGGAGAAACAATATCACAATCAGTACTCAACCACAATAAAACTAGGGATGATGTAGCACGATATGTAATAGAAGAAGAAAATGAATCACAGTCACAATACAACTCATAATTAAGTCTAATAGATTGGCACAATAGTCTCAAATATAATATATGTCAAAATATCTAAATTACTACATAACTAATACAAGTGTCATGCCCCAGCCCCAAAATACGCGAAACTAAACACGTGGAAATGGCCAGCTGGTATGACTTCGTCGGACTTTCCAATTTAATGGGCCCAACAAAATGCACTTACGCTGTCCAAGGTTAAGTGATCAATGCTAAATATCTATTTCTAATATCCAACTAAATCTTAATCCATGGTAAATAAATCTCAAAAAAGAATGGTATGCATCATTAGTCTGCAGCCCGATAATACATCCGTTCGAATAGGCCAAAAGAACAATATAGGCCTATAAACACTAGGCTATAAAAGCAGAATCAAAATGGAAAGTAGTATATGATTATAATAGCTAAAAAGTATAATGATACCTGCAACGATGTCCAACACTCCACTGGATCAAGCATCATGCAACCTGTACAAATAACCTAGAAGAGAACCAGGTCCTCAGAGGGATGTAATAAGATACAAAAAAGTACATGCCATAAAGTAAATACCGAGTAAAGTAAATCAGGGTGAACTATCCTTCTAAGTGAATACAATTTGAGGATAACTTGGTGCATATGGGTAGGTGTAGGCTAGACACATTATGACGTAATTCACCAATCGTCATGACCGGCTAATATATGACACATATGCCCCCATAACAAGGGCCTTCGCGTATGTAATGATGACCACAATGCTCTGAATAATACGGTACCTGCATATAGTAACGTCCATATCGCTCTGAAGAACACAAAATCTGTATAAATAATAACGTCCGTATCGCTCCAAAGAACGCAAAATCTGCATAAATAATAACATCTATATCGCTCCAAAGAACGCAAAATCTGTATAAATAATAATAGTTGGGTGTCCTATATGCCTACTAGTTTTCCTTCCCGCCCAATGCCAATGTACAAGTTTTAAGTACGACGTGGACATCTCGTAACTTTAATGCAAGTCACCTAAAGCAATACAACTATGCTAAGTACCATCACACGAGCTACTCGCACCGATGGCCAGTCAAGTGCGTAAAATTGTGTCCTATTATGAACTCACTTCATGATATGAAATGATACATGACAAGGCCTAGGAGTTATAATGATAACTCCGTAACTTAGGGTATGTCCGCTAGACACTAGGTCAAACACAAGTCCTAACGTTTACGCCTTCGTCGACTGCACCCTAGTCATTCTCAGACACAAACAGTTAAATAATATTCAGAGAACAATATATAATAATAACTGAATTTAAATAATACAATAAGGTAATGTATACTTGCCTGAAAGCTAGGAGAAGATTTGAACACGAACTCGCCAAGAAAGCAACAACATAAGTAGGGGACTGGAACATATATCTCTGGATGTTGTCACAAATATCACCAACAGTCCCGAAATGAGTGTGTAAACATCCTGATTTTTAAAATTTAATTTAAATTTTTTATTAATTATTGTTGTAGAAATTTTTATTATTTTTAGTTAGTTATAATAAATATTCTTCATAGATTTATATTTTTGTGTATTAGATTAAATATTAAAATATTACAAAAATTATATTTTGGGTGTATAATTAATAATAGAGTATTGTGTATTTTTCTAAAATTTATTGGGCTCCAAAACTAATTTTTTATAGCAATTTTTATTATTTTTAATTAAACCAATCCAAACCAACCCAAAATGAGCCAAACTAGACCAAACCAACCCTACTAAACCCGGTTCCTACCCAAACCCAAACCCAAACCCACAGACCGGTGCCCGACCCATACCTGACCCTTCATCTACAGTAACCCCCAAATAACCCCTACACCCGTTCTTTTCCCCTCCCCCAACCGGCCGTCGACCCTCTCCCTTCAGCTTCCCGTAACTTTTACCTCGACAGCCTATAAAGCCCCTAGCTTAGACCATCCCCACCACCATCAACCCCTCTCTCAATCCCGACCATCGTCACCGCCGTCAGCCGCCGGACCGCCGTGCGCTGCCGCCGCAAAGAGGCTGTCCGACTTCAAGATCAGCATAGCAGTAGCAAGGTACCCTTCTTCCCACCCTCGTATCTCCCTACACAGTTATCCAAATGACAATCTGTCGAATACTATGTGAAGACACATGACCCTCTTGAACCCTGTATAATTTGTTCTATATATCGTGTCCTGTGTCGGTCGCAATTCATGACGCAAAACAGAAAAAAATAACCCAATTTGTAGTTCAAAAAACTGTCCCAAACATCCATGTTCATGGCTATTTTTCTTCCAACCTAGTTAATATTTTTAAATTCTACTTGAACAGTAAATTAGACAACATAGTCGATATTTAATCTCTTCAATTAGTTTATTTTAATTCGTTGTATGCTGTGTTTTATTCGCGATTTAAATTGACAAAAATATTGGTTTTCTAAACCCAACTTTTTTGAAACGGGGTACGTTTCGCTAAACGAGGTGACTTCATCGTGTACGAATTATATCAAAAGGCGCATATCGTCAACGTGGACATGCGGGATTTTGTGAAAGTTGATTTGGATGTGCGTGCACACCGAAATCAATGCATATCCGTCGAAAAACCCAATATTGGTCTGTTTTGACACTCGTCATAATTTTATGTGTGCTTATCATTTCACAACGAAACTTATGCCATCGGATTTACAGTATTACGCTGGTCCTGTGATCCAAGTTTGGTTTGATTCTGAGAACGTTGACGAAACCCTATTTTCGTTGGCCCTACGGTTCTACTTGACGGGCGATTTCGTGACCGGCTCATCAAAATCCAGTTCTGGATATTCCGTTGGGTTCATATCATCGTTCTGGACTTGTAGACACCAAGTTTGATGAATTTGGAAAACTTTGTCTCTGGCATATTTTTTGGTTCAAAGTGGGCCACATGTGGACCCCGCTTTGACCAGAAACTGACAATTCTGCCCTTGTATCTAAATTGGACTTATGGGTAGCCAATCCTAGATATTTCAAGTATTTTAAGAGCGATGGTAATATTTATTTCAATATCCGAAGGCGTACCTGGAGATTCCACTTATATCGGAGCAACTAGCGAAGCTCAGAACACAGGCAAGTGTACCTTGCCAACTTGCACGAGATCCTGTGCTATTATTTGCTTGTATTATTTCCATATACTTTTGTGATGTACCTATTCAACCTAGGACCGTGAGATATTGCTTAACGTCCGAACAAGATTTGGGTGTCGACGCCGTACGCGGAGTCGTGTAACGTGACTTAGAGAGTTAATACCACGATCCTATATATTTTTACGTGCTTGCTTTACCAAGTACGTCATACCATAGGACACTTGATACTATTCATATGACAAAATATTTTTTGAGTTATTCCTGGTGATTCTGTATAGGCTTACAGGATTCGCGATCTGAGACTTGCATATATAGAGATATCATTATGACTCGTTGTACTAGCTAGAGGTTATGATCTTGCATGTTATGGACATGAGACGTGAGGTTACATTGGGTGGAGAGAGTGTCACCATACTACAGGCTGATTATATATATATATATATATATATATATATATATATATATATATATATATATATATATATATATATATATATATATATATATATATACTATATACTATATTACTGGTGGTGCCTTAAACTCTATCTTTGGCATATTTACTGGCCCTTCGAGATATTACATGCTGCTATTGGTTTCCCTGACACATAGCCTATAGTAGTTTCAGCCTGAGTATGAGTAATGATCTCATTTGTATTTCACATAGATGGTTACATAGCTTGCCCTGAGGATCTATTTTTACTTACTGTATTTTATTTGGCTTGAGTTATTCTTGTTCCTTGCTATGTCCCCTGAGGACCTGGATACAGATTATGTCCCCAGGTATAACAGATGAGGTTTATCCCGAGATATATGGGACAAGAGCTGACGTTGGAGCAGTACTGGCACCAGAGGACGAGGTTGTGCCAGCAGATTTTTCCTGAGTATTCTGTTACATACTCAGTTATTTATGCTTCTAGTTATTGCATATATTGACTCTTGGATTTATGTATTAACTTATTTTAGCGGGTTGTTCCCCGAGACACTTTTTATTTGGACTTGTTGATAGACTATATTTCTTTTTATCTATTATCTTGACTGGTCTATCATATTGACTTGTGTTTAATTTCTGTGGATGAGATTAGAATTATACTGAGATAGATGGTGTAGACTGTATTGATATTTATTACAGCTTAAGTACACTCTATCGGGTCCATTAAATTTGGTTTGCCCATTGGAGTTGTACTGCTGGCCATTGCCACATGGCTAGTCTCTTGGTATTTTGGGACTGGGACGTGACAGAGTAAGATACTCAGAAAAGCATATCCATACGTCCAATTTGGACATAAGGGCAAAATGGCAGTTTCTGGTCAACACAAGGTCCATAGGCGGCCCCCGCCTTGCATTGAAAAAATGTGTCAGGATCAAAGGTCTCTAAACTTAGTACATTATAGGTAAAACAAGTTCTAAACGACAATACAAACTCAACGGTATGTCCATTTTTATATTTCGGTGAGCCGATCATAAATTTATTTGTCAAATCGAATTATGGGGCCCGCAAAAGTGGCAATTTTTTGACTGTCTCCGAATCAGGCAAAACTTGGGTCACAGGACAAGTCAAATGCTGCGAGTCCAACAGTATAAGTTTTGTTATGATCCTATGAGCATACATCAACTAGTGGGGTAATTTATAAAATATCGATACGGGAGACTTTCGACGGATACGGATTGATTCTGCCGCGTACACACGTCCGAATCAATTTTTGTGAAAGCTCACACTGAAAAATACTGTACGCGCCTTTTGGTGTAATTCGTACACGACGAGGTTGTCCGATTTGATGGGACCAACTCCGTATCAAAGATTTCAATATTTTATATAACTATTTTTCTCATGAATTGGAACTCTAATTCCTAACAATAGAATGCAAGCTAAATTATTCTAATTGAAGATATTGCAAGAAGGTTAAGTAGAGAGTATACCAGAGAAGTTGGATTTGCAATTTTGTTGTGCGATGAAGGAGAAATTAAATCACGAAGGTGGGGCCTCGGGTCTGGACCAAAACTGAAAGCTCGAGAATGGGGGCTCGTTGGGCAGCGGTCCGGTCGTCCCTGCCGACTGCAGGTACTAGGGGAGGCTCATCTGGATTGGCAGGGGTGCTGGGGTGGTGCTCGACTTATGGGTGGCTCATAGAAGGAGGAAGTTGCAGCAGTGGAAGTAGCTACAGCAGTGGCAGGAGCAGCAACAGCAGCAAATGCAGCAACAGTCACTCCAAGGTGGAGGGGGAAAGTGGGTGGTGCTCGATCGAGGTGACGGTAGTGGTGGTCATGGAGGTAGTAATCGAGGAGGTAATGTTCGTGGAGGTACAATGAGAGGGAGGTAAGGATGATGGTGAAGGTGTTGGTGTTAGTGTTGGTGAGTTAAAAAGATGACAGTAGGAGCAGTAGAATAAAAAGAAGAAGATATGACGGAGAATAAGAAGAAGTATGGAGGAAGAAGAGGGAGAGGCTCGGGTGATGGGGGGTATTGCTCCAGCAGCCTGAGCTCCGGCCATGGGCATCACATCAACAATAAGAAAAAGAATGACAGCTGTTGTTTGATAAATAAACGAAAGCTAAATACGGAAACGACAGGTTTATACGAAACCCTGCTCTTTTGTTTACAAACAAGATTGTACAAATAATCCTATGCGAGGATGTAGAGTACAATTTTTTAATCTTGGTAAATATTACTATAGGAGTCTGATCTGCAGTCGATCACTTTGTCCCTTGGACCACACGATGATGAAAAAGTACCGTAGAAGACAGAAAGCAGCTTCGAAGGTTGCTAAAGAGAGTGGATGCTCGATGCCAAAGTCGTTGATCACTACTCTTTGCCTGAGCTCTGGATTCTTCTCTCTCCTCTTTTTTCTCTCCCCTCTTTTCTCGACCAATTTTCCACTTGGCTTCTCGACCAATTTTTGACCTTCGACCTCTGTCAATAGAGGTCTCTATTTATAGAGTTTTAGTGACAGTGACCACTCAGTCGGCGTAGAAACTGAGAAGTAGAAAGTACAACACCCTTTTACACGATGGTTAAAATAACTGTTGCCCGCGTATAAATAACCTTTTGAATGAGCGTGCGACGCGTGTCCAATTAAGAGACAATGTGTATAACTGCTGCGAAGATCACGACGTAGAAGCCACGTAGGTAGTTATCCTTCGCGTAGAAGAGGTTGGCGTAGAAGCCAATAACTGTCACCATGGCGTAGAAGCCAAATAGGCATAGAAGCCGAATAGGCGTAGAAGCCGAGTAGGCGTGAAAGGCGGGTAGGCGTAGAAGCTGAGTGGTCGTAGAAGATAGCTGATCCTCCTCTTCTAACCGAGGCCTTGAGCGAATTCTGGACCGAATAGCCTTAATACGCACCAATGCAAATGTGGCCTGAGTTGGCGTATTCCAAGGAGATAGCGTACAACATGCTCCCCTAGCTGAGAATAGCCTGATGGCGTAATGTGCCAAAGTGATGATGTGGATATTTTAGCCAAAATTACGGCTTTTGGGGATATAATCAAATCTCTTGCATTAATGCAGAGATCTGCCCCCATCCTGCGCATTAAATGTAGGGGCGTGTCTTCGAAGATTTGCCATCATTCTGCGTATTAAATGCAGATACACGCCTCGAACCCTGTACGAAGAGCAACTGATGACGTGGCAGTCTGTTCGTCTTCTGCGGAGCGTAAGAAGCTCACGTCTCCCTGTGTAAAACTAGGCAGCGTATTCCAGAGGCGTGTCTCGAAGATTTGCCATCATTTTGCGCATTAAATACAGAGGCGTACCTCGAGCTCTGCCATCACTCTGTGCATTAAATGCAGAGACGTGCCTCGATCTCTGCCATCACTCTGTGCATTAAATGCAGAGACGTGCCTCGAGCTCTGCCATCACTCTGTGCATTAAATGCAGAGACGTGCCTCGAGCTCTGTACGAAGAGCAGCTTTTGACGTGGCAGTATGTTTGCCTTCTGCGGAGCGTAAGAAGCTCACGTCTGCCTGTGTAAAACTAGGCAGCATATTCCCTTGTATGCGTAAAAGCAGTTTACGCCAAGGAGATGTCACTAAACGACAGTGTGGGTCGCTGTGCCGCGCCATCATTATAGCCGTCGTCTGGGTAGTCATGCAGTACTCTTTGTCAGGAGTTTAGACGTCAGGTTCACTGCACGATTTTTCAGGTTTATTTTGGGGAATACGAAGCATCCCTCGTACATTTCAATGCTGCATTAAAAGCGAATGATTTTTACGCCATAAAGGCGATGTAGCACCCTTTTTACGCTGAAGCAGCCTGGACATACTGTATTACGCGGATAGTCCTTGAGCCTATATTTTATGCTGTGCTCAGCAAAAAAGCTCTGTTTGCACGTCGATGGCTCTGAAGTCATCTTTTTATGCTGCCCAACATCAACATGCTGCTTATAGATATCCAGCGTATTTTTCATGCTTCTACAAGATCCCCTTCAAAGCTTTTAAATTTCTCATAATTTGAAACGCTTTGAATGGGGCATGAAACGGTCAATTCTGACACATCCTTCAAGGCTGACTTTATGGCAAAGTTATTGGGGATCCGTTGGGATTCGGTGGGCTCTCTCTTGCCTATAAAAGGATGAGGAGTTTAACCTGTTCTTCCCACATTTCCTTTACCACACAGAGATGATCGCCGGAGTTTGTCGGGTCGACTTGAGTGAGAATAAGAAGACCATGTTCTTCCAGCATGTAAGGAGCCGAAAAAGATGGCGTCTTCGAGCAAATGTCCTCTGCAACGATGGATCATGGAAGGATATCATAGCCTCCTTTGCTCGGGATAATCAGCAACTTTGTATGGCAGTTCTTCCGGAGAGAGGAAGGGTCTCATTTGACCACACATTTTGCAAGCTGTATCTTCTCCTGATACTCGTGGACAAGGGACAAACTAGCCCTGCCGTTCATGGACAAGAGCAGACAAACTAGCTCTGTCGTTCGTGGAGAGCAGACAAACTAGGTTCTGTCCTCGAGTATTGAGTTGGGTGAAATACATCAACTCAATCTGTCATGGCGTACGGAGCATGGGATCTGCATCATTTATGCAGGCCCAATTTTGTATCCTCCAGCCACTGATCATTTTCTTGTTAGTCGGTTGCAGAAACCGACTAACTGCTGGAGAAGATGGATGAAGAATTCCACCCATGCGAGAACCTGGCAGAACAGACTCTAGGGGTGGCCTTCCGACGACGACAATGAAATCCTTTGTAGACAGGATTTCCCTCATATGTAATCATGAAAATGAAGAAAAAAATCCTTTGTAGACTGGATTTCCCTCATATGTAATCATGATTTTAATAAAATCGTCTTCTTCTGTGCATATGATTATCTTGCCATATTTTGCTGTGAAGTCTGAATATGTGTAGCTTCGACACGTCTGGTAACTTTACGCCGACTCTATTTAGAAAGAGTGCTAGGTCCTGTCCTGTCCTTTACGCATAACTAAGGATGTGCAGAAAGTCGCTTAGCAGTCGAGTATTCGAACTGTCCTGCTGTTAGGAATAAGGAACAGCGTAGAATTCTGAACTGTCATTTCTGATAAACAGAGTTTTTGTTCAGACCATCATCTTCAAGAATGATATCTCGAAAATCCCTTGGAACAGGGCGAGAAATGGCTGTCAAAAAACCGAGTTGCCATCTTGAACTGTAGATGAAATATTCAGACTGGAGTCTGGATGAACTTCCAATCGACCCATAGAGAAGAGTCATTTTCAATGTTGAACTCTGTATGCTTCGGGTACTTGGGATATTTTAAGGTCAAGAAGGAGTATCTTCTGTGTGAACTCTTGCAATTGACCGTCTTGAGAATCGTTCAGATATACGCATACTCTGGCCTGCGTATTTTCCAGATATACGGAAAGTCATAGATCTGTAACTGTAGATGAGCGTAAAATCATAAGTTCGTAGCCTCTCGAGCGTAAAAGCTGCTGAGCATGAGAGCATCCGGGCGTAAAAACTGTAGATTTATAGCTTCTGAAAAGAAAATCTTCCGAGCGTGAAGTTGTGGATCTGTTGCCTCTGAGCGTAAAAGCCACAGAGCGTAAAATCATAGATTTGTAGCTGCTGAGCGTGAAGTCGTAGGTTTGTAGCCTCTCGAGCGTAAAAGCTACCTAGCATAAAAGCATCCGGGCGTAAAACCATAGACTTATAGCCTGTGAGCATAAAACCGTAGATCTGTAGCTGTCGAGCGTAGAAAGCTCCTTAGCGTAAAAACCACAAATCTGCTTTGTACAAAAACTTTTCGAATTCGCTGACTATCCGCCTTCTCTGAGTAATAGGCTGACGTAGTCCCCAATCATAACCGAATATTAAATGTGAGATTTGGTTCGGGATTCGAGGAGTCCATCCGAACTCTATATATATCCCAAGCTTCTGAGAGAAAAACTTTTCATCCGTCTTCTGCGAAAGAAAGCCTTCGACTGTTCGAGTTCTTCTTCGTTTCTTCTCCGAGCCTTCAAAGTTTTCAGTAATGGCCCCGAAACAACTCTCCTCCTCTAAGGGAAATAAGGTTGATTCTTCTTCTCGCTCTTCTGCCCAAGCGAGAGCGACTTCGGTCGGGCAAGGTGAGCTTCATTCTGAGCGAAGTGTCCCGCCGACGAGCAATGCACCCGGTCTTAAAGGTAGAGCTTTTTGGGACGAAAAAGAACGACTGAAAATCCTTCGTACACGTTGTACATGAACGCGCTAGGTCGTCTTTTATGCTGATGGCCTCTTTGAGGAAGATGATGCACAGAGATGTTTCATCTTTTACGCCCACATTTCTAATGTGTCAGCGCAAAAACTTCATATTTTCGCAGTCGGGCGTAAAAGCACAGGCTGTCAAAATTTGGCGTATACTATAAAATTTGAGTGTTTACGCTTCTGGATGAGAATTCCGGCGTAATAACTCAACTTTGACAGTCTGGCGTAAAACACAGACTGTATACTGCCAACCTTGAATTTTACGTCTAGAAAATGGATTCCAGCGTAAAAGTCAAGTTTTTATAGTCTTGGCGTAAAGCACAGACTGTTGATTTTTTGACATATGTTGGAAGATTTGTAATAGGAACTGACGTTGTCTTTCTTGTATTTTGCAGTTAACTTGCATGCATCTCCATTGGCTGAGGTGATGGATTCCGCTGCCGGGATGCTGCACTCCAACTACCAGGAGGATTTGTCCCACGTGATATTTCCCATCTCTGGACCCCAGTATCCTGAAGGAAGGGGAATCCTGATATCGGCTCAAGGCGAGCGGACGCTGTTGAACATGATCAACGGAGAGCCCCTGACGTACATAGACGGGGACCAATACATAAAGCCGACTTTCCTCTTCGGAGACATGATTGACAAGCAGTCCCAGACGAAGCCCTAGAAAGAACTCTGGATTTTTCCTGCCGGGGGCTTGGTTCTGTATCTGCCCAAGATGCTGAGAGACTATCCCATCTCGGTATTCTTCCATGCTACACATCCTAGGAGGATGTCGTGGACGCTGACTCCCGATCTTCACGGCCGGGCAGGGAAGATATTTTATCTGAAAGGAGCTGACCATGGGTCGTTTGTCAGCCGTCCTTCCGGCTGTGTGATGCAGTTCAGGGGACTGTACCCGGGCAGTGTCCCGAGTGAAGATAGTTTAGTGATCCAGCTGGTCCAATTACCGACTTTCTATAACGATTTCATGGGGCACGGGGGGGTATACCCTAAGGTGAACCCTCGAACAAGTGGGTGGATCACCCCTACAAATCTTCGATGGGCTCGCTTAGCTGAATGGGCCCTGAAGCATTTTCAGACCGAGCTGGAGGGCATTGGTCTGTATGCAGCTGTGAGTGCTACCAGTGTTGGGTTACCTCTCAACCCCAACCTGTTTCTGGCACTAATGGAGCGATATATCTCGCTCACCGAGACTTTCGCCACTCCACTGGGGGAGTTGGGATTGGCCCTCCACGAGATGGCAGAGATCTCGAGACTGCCGATGGGGGATACTCTATATAAAGAGTATATTCCCACGAACCGGGAGCTGGGGGATTCAGACCCTCGGGTAGTGGAAGTGTACCAGGAGCTGATGTGCCACTATCTCGCTTGCACTGCTTTTTATGGTGAGCCTTCCGATTTGGCTCATATCAATAAATGGACGTCCTACCTCTTCTTTCACCGGGCTAGGGCTGCTAAGCCAGAGAAAGTCTTGGAAGGCAAGGATCAGCCTTTGGATTTTCTGAGCGTGCTTAGTGCTCAGGTAGTCGACGATCTCATGGAAGACGCTGGGGCTCCGGACCAGATCCTCGACGAAGGGATAGGGAAATATCCTGCAGGCACTAAGGCCTACAGTTATTTGAGGCATTGCCGCAGGCCTCTGTCCAAGAAAGCTCAACTGGCTGGCTTCCTCTCCATATGGCTATGCCGATTGGTGGTGCCCGGGATTGCATCTGAGGACCGCATTTACCGCAACACGCTATGGCCTGCAGTGCATCTGGTGTTCGGGGCGAGACTGGGCTTGCTTCCTGCCATGGTGTGCCGCATACAAGCTGGCCTGAGGGCCATGACTGATGGGCTGCTCGCCGATGAAATCGGCGTGATAGCTTTCCAAGGGTAAAATTACCATACCTGTATTTGATGGGATGGTTAATTCTCCATAACCCCAGGGTGATGTCTCCCGGCTCTGACAGTAGTTCGGGGGATAGTTTCTTGTTGAACTACAAGAATTCCTCCTGGAATGTGACCACAGTTTTAGACTGTCGGCGGGTGCTCAACTTCAGTCACAGCTGGAAGCTTTTCTGCACTGTTCCCTCTGTACATCTCAATCAACAGGGGATCAGACTTCAGGATATGGGCGACGGAAAGACCGTTCTTTCTTCTGAGGCTTTTAATTGGTTGGTCTGCATTAGGCCTTCCCATTTACTGTACAAAAGTGAAGACCATTGCTTCTTTGAGCCCTACCTGCCTAGTCAGTTTGCCAGGCAATTCGGGTACGACTAGTTGTACGTGGGCAATGCCGTCACCAGCTGTCATGACCCGCACCCAGAAATTCGGGCACGAGTGCGTGGGTACGTCCAGCCTACGCCGCAGAGTCGACGGTAGTACGCTGTCTAGGTCAATCCATAATTACTAACTAGCTCATTCACAACAACATAGGCAAGATAATAATGAGAATGAAACTTAAGATTTCAACTGAAAATAAATGTGACAGCAGATTCAAATGTTTTAGTACAGGAATTCAATATTGAAATCGGGGACAAACCCGATAAATAAGATAAGAATAGAATGAAAGATAGCTACTACTAGCTACTCAGCAGCAGGGGTCTCCTGGGTGGGTTCTGGCTCCTCATAGGTATCATCAGTCCCCTCATAGGGACCATAATAAGTAGGGGCAAGATCCTCATCATCGCCTAAATCAACAGATCCAGTCAGGAAAGGAGCAAAGTACACAGTGCACAACAAGGTTAAACTAAATATTTTATGATAATTAAATATTGGATATCATGTTGAGAAATAGCATTAACAGAACATTATTATCTCAGAGTTAACTGTAAACAGGAATATGAGAAACATAAATAAATGAAACAGGAAATGAAACTACAATAGCCAGCAGGAAATATAACATGACCAGAACTATCTGTGTGAACTTGTGTTTGTTTTTAGAATACATAGTTGGCATGTAGGGGTTTATAAGGCTAATCCGGCCGTCATGAACGGCTATTAAACAGGGGAAATCGAGATCCGGCTGAGGTACAGTCGTGTACCAACAGCTATTAAACATGACAAGGGGAAGGGTAAACTACATGCCTTCTAGGTATTCTCCCACCCGACATAAAAAACAAGACAGGAACTACCAATATTCAAGACATGAAATTCAACATTTCTAACATGATGTGTAATCATAAAGGGTACATGTAAGACAGGGAATTAATTATCACAATATATAAAGATTAACTTGAGGTGCAGGTACTTGCCTGTTGTTTGGATCTGATTAATTTAGTTCTTGGGGAAAAAAGTCCAGAGATGAGTCCAAAAGCTGAAATAGACATTACCATCATACTCAGAAGATATCAAATAGCTAGAAACGCCTATCCTTGGGTCCAATTTGGAGACAAGGGCAAAAACGACAGTTTCGGGTCAAAACGGAGTCCGCCGGTGGGCCCGCTTTGCACCGAAAAACGTGTCCGGGTCAAAAGTCTCCAAATTCACCAAACTTAGTGTCAACAGGTCAGGAACGCTGATACGAACCCAACGGAACTTCCAGATTTGGATTCTGATGAGCCGAACACAAAATCGCCCGTCGAGCGGGACCTGTGGGGCCCACGACACGCGATTTCGTCAACGTTCTCAGAATCGAACCAAACTTGACCCACAGGACCAGCGTATCGCTACGAGTCCGATGGCGTAAGTTTCGTCTCGATCCGACGTGTGTGTACAAAGTTAGGGTGAATTACAGAAAAGGCAGATACGGGGCGATGTCCGCGGATACGCGTTGATTTCGGTGTGCACGCACACCCGAATCAGCTTCCACGAAAACTCACACGTCCGTATCGACGATGCGTACGTATCTGTGAAGACCGCACGCGACCAAGTCGTCCCGTTTGGCGGGGCGGACTCAGTTCCTGGGTGAAACAGGGTCTGGTTTTTCCTGTTTTTGGATCGCGGTGTGCGATCACCACAGGACGCGATGCCCCGAACAGTTTGTCCGGACACCGAGAGGGTCATACAGGCTTCACAACGCAATTTGCGGAATTAAAAACGGAGCTACGAGGCAAAAGTTACACACCTGAAGGGGACCCGAAATCAGGGTCGAGTCGTGTCCGACTCGTGTCGGACACGGAAAGAAGAATTAGGGCTAGGGTTGCTGATTTGGGGTTTTCCGGCGGCGGACCGGCCGGAGGAACGCCGGGGAGGCTGGGTCGGTTCGCCGGCTTGCTGGGACGCGGCCGGTGGTGGGCGGCGCGCCGGGAACGGCTGGCCGGAGGCGGTTCGAAGGGGGAGTGCTGCCGCTGCTGCTGGGGTCGGGCGCCGGAGACGGGAGGAGGGAGGAGGAGCTGCTGTAGAGTGGGGGCGGCGGGCTCCGGTCGGCGGGAAAGGAGGTCGGCGGCTGGGGTGCTGGCCAACGGGGGGGTGGTCCGGTCTAGGGTTCCGGCGGGTTAGGGGAGGGGATGAGGCGGAGGAGGAGAAAAGGGGGAGGGTTTTATAGGGTGGTTCCGGGGTGGTTCGTGGCCGGGGAAGGCTGGCCGAGGGGAGAACGTGGGGGTGAGGTGGCCGGCGGGTGCGGCGGACGGTGCGGCGCCGGACGCGGGCACGAAGGCTGGGTCGGGGAGGGAGATGGGGTTTGCGGATCCGGGCGGGTCACTAGCGGGTCTGACCGACCCGAACCCGACCCGGTGGCGATTGGGGCCGGGCCGGCTGGGCTGCTGGGCCGGTCCACTGGGCCGGGCCGGCCCAAAAAAAGAAAAAAAATAATAATAAAAAAAAAATAATAAATATAATTAATAATAAGAAATCAGTTAATTAAATAATTAATAAAATATAGTTTTTAGGCATTTAAAAATAGGTTTGAGGCTCAGAAAAATCCAAAAAAATTATCCTAAGTCCAGTTTTCCATTTTACACCCAAAAATATTATTTTCATGATATTTTAATATTATTTATTGCCAATTAAAAATCATTTATTAATTGAAAACCTTGATTTTAATTACAGAAAATTCCCAGAAAATTCCAGAAAATTGGGAAAAATCCAAGATTTAATAATTTAAAAATTCGGGGGTTTACAACCTACCCAACTTACAAAAATTTCGTCCTCAAAATTTAAGAATAACAAGGCACGAAAGGAAAGGCCGGAAAATAAAATATACCTCAGGGTTCAAAAAGATAGGGGTATCGCTCTCTAATCTCGTCTTCTCGCTCCCAGGTGGATTCGCCGGGAGAATGGTGCTTCCAAGCTACGCGAACCAGGGAGATAACCTGGTTCCGTAGGACTTTCTCCGAGCGATCCAGAATCTCCACGGGTTGCTCTTGGTAAGTCAAACTTGGGCCTACTTCGAGCTCCGAGTGATCCACAATGTGGCTGGGGTCCGACACGTACTTCCTCAGCTGCGACACGTGGAAGACGTTATGTACTCCATCCAGAGAGGGTGGCAATTCCAGTCGGTACGCCACTTTTCCGATTTTCTCCTGTATGCCAAAAGGTCCAATAAATCTTGGGCTGAGTTTTCCACTCCTTCCGAACCTAATGGTGCCACGTGTTGGGGAAATCTTTAAGAATACCAGCTCTCCAACCTTTAATAAAGTCATAATCAATTCTTAGTTCCATAATCAAAATATTTAAATTGACTTGAATTTCATAAATCTAATTACCTCAAACTCCAAGGGCCTTCGGTGGCTATTTGCCCAATGTCGTTGCCTGTCTTGAGCCACTCGAAGTCTGTCCCTTATTTGCTTTACCTTCTCAGCTGAATCGATCACCATCTCTGGTCCCAGCAGGGCTCTTTCTCCAACGTCGTCCCATGATAGCGGGGTACGACATCTTCGTCCGTACAGAGCTTCAAATGGAGTCATCTCAATACTTGCTTGGTAACTGTTATTATAAGAGAACTCCACAAGATGTAGGTAGTCTTCCCAGGATCCTCCAAAATCCAGAACACATGTACGGAGCATATCTTCAAGTGTCTGGATTGTACGTTCCGATTGTCCATCGGTTTGGGGATGATAAGCTGTGCTAAATTTGAGTTGCGTCCCCAAGCTGGCTTGTAAGCTCTTCCAGAAGTGAGAGGTGAACCTTGAATCTCGGTCGGAGACAATACTTACTGGAACTCCATGCAGCCTAACAATATGTCTGATATATAAATCTGCCAGCTTCTCTGTAGATAGCCCCACTTTGAAAGATAGAAAATGTGCAGACTTGGTCAGTCTATCTACTATCACCCAGATTGCATCCTTTCCACTAGGTGTCCTTGGAAGTCCGGAAACAAAATCCATTGTGATATGTTCCCACTTCCACTCCGGAATGGGTAGGGGTTGAAGCAATCCTCCAGGTCTTTGTCTTTCTGCCTTGACTTGCTGGCACACTAAACAACGAGATACGAACCTGGCTACTTCTCTCTTCATGCCATGCCACCAAACATGCGTTCTCAGTTCCTTGTACATTTTGTTGGCTCCTGGATGTATAGAGTATTGCGATCTGTGCGCCTCTTGCATGATTTCTTCTCTTATGTCTCCTTGAGGTACACATAATCTATCGCCATGCCTCAGTGATCCATCTTCATGAATTCTGAATTCTTCTATTAGTCCAGCTTGCACTTGACCTCGAAGGCTTCGCAGGCCTTCGTCCTGAAACTGAGTCTCCTTGATCTTGTCCATTAAAGTAGACTGAATCTGCAAGTTCATCATTTGGCCTTCTTTTCCTGGGATAATTACTTCAATACCTAAACTTTCCAAGTCCTCCAGCAGGTGTCTGTCCATAGTCAAGTACATCGCCATAGGATACCTGCTTAGAGCATCAGCAACTACATTTGCCTTCCCAGGGTGATATTGAAGAGTGATATCAAAGTCTTTCATTAGTTCTAGCCACCTTCTTTGCCTCATGTTTAGCTCTTTCTGAATGAAGATATATTTTAGATTTTTATGGTCCGTAAATATTTCCACCCTTTCTCCATAAAGATAATGCTTCCATAGTTTAAGAGCAAAAATGACAGCTGCCAATTCTAAATCATGAGTTGGATAATTCTTTTCATGTGGTCGAAGCTGTCTAGAGGCATATGCTATTACCTTCTTGTTCTGCTCCAGTACACAACCTAGACCTTTTCCAGAAGCATCACTATAAATAGCGAAACCTCCGGTTCCGGAAGGTAAGGTCAGAATAGGGGCAGAAGTCAGTTTTTCTTCAATTCCTCAAAAGCACGCTGACATTCATCAGTCCAGGTGAACTCTTCATCCTTTCTTGTTAATTTTGTCATGGGCTCCGCAATTCTAGCAAAGTCCTTCACAAACTTCCGATAGTAGCCAGCTAGTCCCAGGAAACTTCTAATCTCAGCTACAGAGTCTGGAGTGGGCCAGGATTCTACTGCAGCTATCTTCTTAGGATCTATTGCTATTCCATCTCCAGTCATAACATGTCCCAAGAATTCTACTTTGTCTAGAAAGAAAGCACATTTAGATAATTTTCCATAAAGTTTTTCCTTCCTCAAAGTCTCCAATGCTAACCTCAAATGTTCTTCATGTTCTTCGGGGGTCTTGGAGTAGATCAAAATATCATCAATGAAGACCACTACAAATTTGTCTAGATATGGCTGGAAAACTCTGTTCATTAGGTTCATAAAAACTGCTGGAGCATTCGTCAACCCGAACGGCATTACTAAGAATTCGTAGTGTCCGTTCCGGGTATTGAAAGCAGTTTTAGGGATGTCTTCCTTTCTCACCCTTACTTGGTGGTAACCAGACCTTAAATCAATCTTGGAAAAGACCCGAGCTCCACTCAACTGATCAAATAAGTCATCTATCCTGGGCAGGGGATACTTATTCTTAATTGTCAAGGCATTCAAGGCCCTATAGTCAATACACATTCGGGATGTTCCGTCCTTCTTGGGCACAAATAATACTGGAGCTCCCCAGGGTGAGACACTAGACCTAATGAAGCATTTGTCTTCTAGTTCTTTGATTTGCTCATTTAGTTCTACTATCTCCTTCTTGTTAATTCTGTAGGGATTTTAAGATACTGGTGCTGCTCCTGGCACTAGGTCAATAGAGAATTCAACTTCTCGGTCTGGGGGTAAGCCTGGGAGATCCTCAGGGAAGACATCAAGGTATTCAGAGATGATAGGTAGTGGCACTTCTTCTGTTATTAGGGCTCCACAAATTTTGTTATTACCCATTTCTCTAGAACCTCTAGCAAATTCAAATTCTGGCTTGTCAGGTGGCCTGAAGATTATACTACCTCTGTGGCAGTCTATTGTGGCATGATGTTGACTTAACCAATCCATACCCAGTATAATGTCAAAACTGGACACTGGCATTACAAGTAGTCTAGCATACAGTTCTCTTCCACATAATATAATAGGACAATTGTTATAGGCATCACTAACCGGGATGATTCCTCCACCGGTAATGATCTTATAACAATTCCTAAGGGGTTTAGTGATTAAGCTATGCTTCATAAGGAAATCTACTGACATGAATGAATGCGAAGCTCCAGAGTCAAATAAAGTAATAGCTGGTATTGAATTTATAAGCACAGAACCTGTGATCACGTCTGCTGTGGCCTCAGCTTCTTCCAGAGTCATTGCATAAGCACGGCCTTGCTGCGGTGCACCCCTCTGTTGCTGCTGGTGCTGAGCAAAGCGTTGTTGTTGTATTGGAAGTGGGGGTCCCCTCTGTTGTACTGCTGGGGCCCTGGCCTGGGCTGGAGTTTTTGGTGCAGCGGTGCGTCCTTGAGCAGCTGGACAGTCCCTCATTTGATGCGCTGCTGAGCCGCAGTAGAGGCAGGCACCTAGCCTCTTCCTGCAGACTTGCCAAGTATGACCTAGTTTTTGGCAAAAGTTACAAGCAGCAGCTTGTTGGTTCTGTCCCTGAGCCTGGGGTTGGGGTGCTGGAGCTCGAGGGAGAGGACGCTGAGTTTGCTGCGGGGCCCTCTGCTGTTGTTGCTGTTGTTGAAAAGGGCGTTTGTTGGGTCCCGCATTTCCGGTATCTCTTTCCCGCTTCAGTTTATGCCCCATATCTCTCTCTACGCCTTGTGCCACGCTCAGGATTTCTTCATAGGTACGAGCTCGGCTGGTGGTGACAGCAAGGCGAATATCCGGAGACAGCCCCTTCTTGAATCTACGGGCTCTGTCCTCCGGGGTACGAACCATGTACTCTGCAAAGTGGCTTAACCTGCTAAATTCAGCAGTATATTCATCAACGGACAGGTTACCTTGTTCCAGTCTCTCGAATTGGCTTTCGAGAGCTTCCCGAGCCACTTCGGGGTAGAATTTCTCCTTGAATAGCCTCTTGAAGTCTTCCCAGGTGATGTCGGGAGCAGATAGTTGGGGTTCATCTCTGAACCAGGTTCGAGCAATGTCGAACAGTTGCAGGCTTGCGGACTCCACTTTGAGGTCATCAGGGACCCGAGCAGTCTTCAGGAGTCTCTCGACATTCTCTATCCACTCATCGGCATAGAGAATGCCCTCAGTTCCGTAAAATTCCAGGGGTCTTAGATTCTTGAAATCTTTGGCACTCCCTGGCCTCTTGAGTGACGTCTCCTGGGACTTAAGAGCTTCTGAGAGACTGGTCCGCAGAAGTGCCGTCTGTTCTTTCTGGGATTCCACCAATCCCTGGAACACTCCTAGTAGCTGTGCCCCATCTAAGGTAACCGCCGGAACAGATGGAGGCGACGGGAGTGCAAGAGTCTCGGGCATATTCTGCTCAGCTGGTTCTGATGTGCCACCTACTGTATTCCTGGTCTGGACCATTCTGAAAGATTAAGGAATAGGAAGATCAGAATAGAATACTTGGAAATCAAAGGCGATAGGAAAAATTGAGCAGCAATGATATCAAGAATTAAAATAAGGGCGCTATACTGTGAATGAGCTTTTCCTAGAATCCTCAATCTTATTCCATATCCTGTCCTAGGGTATTACCCTATTTTAGGATATGACCTGCATGGGCCACCATAAAAAGGTGTCACGACTCGCACCCGAAAATTCGGGCACGAGTGCGTCGGTACGTCCAGCCTACGCCGCAGAGTCGGCGGTAGTACGCTGTCTAGGTTAATCCATAATTACTAACTAGCTCATTCACAATAACATAGGCAAGATAATAATGAGAATGAAACTTAAGATTTCAACTAAAAATAAATGTGACAGCAGATTCAAATGTTTTAGTACAGGAATTCAATATTGAAATCGGGGACAAACCCGATAAATAAGATAAGAATAGAATGAAAGATAGCTACTACTAGCTACTCAGCAGCAGGGGTCTCCTGGGTGGGTTCTGGCTCCTCATAGGTATCATCGGTCCCCTCATAGGGACCATAATAAGTAGGGGCAAGATCCTCATCATCGCCTAAATCAACAGATCCAGTCAGGAAAGGAGCAAAGTACACAGTGCACAACAAGGTTAAACTAAATATTTTATGACAATTAAATATTGAATATCATGTTGAGAAACAGCATTAACAGAACATTATTATCTCAGAGTTAACTGTAAACAGGAATATGAGAAACAGAAATAAATGAAACAGGAAATGAAACTACAATAGCCAGCAGGAAATATAACATGACCAGAACTATCTGTGTGAACTTGTGTTTGTTTTTAGAATACATAGTTGGCATGTAGGGGTTTATAAGGCTAATCCAGCCGTCATGAACGGCTATTAAACAGGGGAAATCGAGATCCGGCTGAGGTACAGTCGTGTACCAACAACTATTAAACATGACAAGGGGAAGGATAAACTACATGCCTTCTAGGTATTCTCCCACCCGACATAAAAAACAAGACAGGAACTACCAATATTCAAGAAATGAAATTCAACATTTCTAACATGATGTGTAATCATAAAGGGTACATGTAAGACAGGAAATTAATTATCACAATATATAAAGATTAACTTGAGGTGCAGGTACTTGCCTGTTGTTTGAATCTGATTAATTTAGTTCTTGGGGAAAAAAGTCCAGAGATGAGTCCAAAAGCTGAAATAGACATTACCATCATGCTCAGAAGATGTCAAATAGCTAGAAACGCCTGTCCTTGGGTCCAATTTGGAGACAAGGACAAAAACGACAGTTTCGGGTCAAAACGGGGTCCGCCGGTGGGCCCGCTTTGCACCGAAAAATGTGTCCGGGTCAAAAGTCTCCAAATTCACCAAACTTAGTGTCAACAGGTCAGGAACGCTGATACAAACCCAACGGAACTTCCAGATTTGGATTCCGATGAGCCGAACACAAAATCGCCCGTCGAACGGGGCCTATGGGGCCCACGACACGCGATTTCGTCAACGTTCTCAGAATCGAACCAAACTTGACCCACAGGACCAGCGTATCGCTACGAGTCCGATGGCGCAAGTTTCGTCTCGATCCGACGTGTGTGCACGAAGTTAGGATGAATTGCAGAAAAGGCGGATACGGGGCGATGTCCGCGGATACGCGTTGATTCCGGTGTGCACGCACACCCGAATCAGCTTCCACGAAAACTCACACATCCGTATCGACGATGCGTACGTATCTGTGAAGACCGCACGCGACCAAGTCGTCCCGTTTGGCGGGGCGGACTCAGTTCCGGGGTGAAACAGGGTCTGGTTTTTCCTGTTTTTGGATCGCGGTGTGCGATCACCACAGGATGCGATGTCCCGAACAGTTTGTCCGGACACCGAGAGGGTCATACAGGCTTCACAACGCAATTTGCGGAATTAAAAACGGAGCTACGAGGCGAAAGTTACACACACCTGAAGGGGACCCGAAATCAGGGTCGAGTCGTGTCCGACTCGTGTCGGACACGGAAAGAAGAATTAGGGCTAGGGTTGCTGATTTGGGGTTTTTCGGCGGTGGACCGGCCAGAGAAATGCCGGGGAGGCTGGGGGCGGTTCGCCGGCTTGCTGGGACGCGGCCGGTGGTGGACGGCGCGCCGGGAACGGCTGGCCGGAGGCCGTTCGAAGGGGGAGTGCTGCCGCTGCTGCTGGGGTCGGGCGCCGGAGACGGGAGGAGGGAGGAGGAGCTGCTGTAGAGTGGGGGCGGCGGGCTCCGGTCGGCGGGAAAGGAGGTCGGCGGCTGGGGTGCTGGCCAACGGGGGGGTGGTCCGGTCTAGGGTTCCGGCGGGTTAGGGGAGGGGATGAGGCGGAGGAGGAGAAAAGGGGGAGGGTTTTATAGGGTGGTGCCGGGGTGGTTCATGGCCGGGGAAGGCGGGCCGAGGGGAGAACGTGGGGGTGAGGTGGCCGGCCGGTGCGGCGGACGGTGCGGCGCCGGACGCTGGCACGAAGGCTGGGTCGGGGAGGGAGATGGGGTTTGCGGATCCGGGCGGGTCTCTAGCGGGTCTGACCGACCCGAACCCGACCCGGTGGCGATTGGGGCCGGGCCGGCTGGGCTGCTGGGCCGGTCCACTGGGCCAGGCCGGCCCAAAAAAAGAAAAAAAATAAATAATAAATAATAATAATAAATATAATTAATAATAAGAAATCAGTTAATTAAATAATTAATAAAATATAGTTTTTAGGCATTTAAAAATAGGTTTGAGGCTCAGAAAAATCCAGAAAAATTACCCTAAGTCCAGTTTTCCATTTTACACCCAAAAATATTATTTTCATGATATTTTAATATTATTTATTGCCAATTAAAAATCATTTATTAATTGAAAACCTTGATTTTAATTACAGAAAATTCCCAGAAAATTCCAGAAAATTGGGAAAAATCCAAGATTTAATAATTTGAAAATTCGGGGCTTTACACCAGCTTCAGGTCCCGGGGCAGACTCATTGATGGAGCGAGAGGATGGCGTTACTTCATCATGGGTTATACTGGAGCAATCTTTACCGTGCCCGTCATTTCACTCTCCACGGAGCTGCGCATTCTATACTCGTATGCCCAGTTCTATATGGCAACCAACACCTTCCATCGCAATTTTGATATGTATGGAAGTTTTAGGATGCCCTCTTCCAAGCCTGGGGGAAGAGTCAAAATCCTCTCAGTTTCTTCTGACGAGGGTGAAGAGTCCGTTAATCCAGATGAGCCTCTGTTGGCGGTACCGAGGGATGAAATACCTCTGCCTGCAGGGCCTCTGGTAATCTCTGGGAAGCGAAGGGCTCCGCTCCGAAGGAGACTTCCCCTTGCAAGAGGAAGAAGAAGATGGTTACTCGTCCTCTCCGGATTCTCGGCAATGAGGCTCCTAGAAGTGAGCCTGTATCTCCCCCTGTTGGGGATGATTCTTTGATTGGAGGTTCCTCGCCTTTTAGAGAGGGAACCTCTACGGTCCCGGCTGGCGGTGCCGGAGAATTCCTGCTGGAGGCTGCTGTCGCTGCTACCGCTTCGGGTAGCGGAACGAGATCGCCTTCGGGGCCAAGCAAAATAAGGATATCTTTATCCTGGTCAGCATCGGTAGAAACCCCTGCCGTGTCTGTAGGTGCACCCAGCGAGATTCCACCTGGTGAACCTCGAGTGGATCTCGGCGAAGATTCGGAAGAGTACCTGCCGATGTCAGTTAGCACACCCCCTTCTCCAGGTATGACAGCTTGCCTAGCATCATTAAGAAATGATTTAGCTGTACTGGCCGCAGACGCGATATATACACCATCGGCCATGGGTAAATGTCGTCTTTATGCCTCTTTTTAGAAAAGTTAGCATCATTTCGATATTAACTTCCTTTTGTCTTCTTTACAGGGAAAGACATCTTCGGGGAGGGCAGCGTTGACGCACCTTTTGGCTCTGTGTCGGCTCTTGGTGATGACCTGGAGGTGCCCGACTTCGAAGAGGAAACATTTTCGGGTGCCGGCTCGCCCGCCGAAGAGATTCTGATATCTCAAGAGGAGGATAAGCCCATAACTACGATAATGCCTCATTTGAGTGCGCCAGTCACCCCAACCGTTGTCGGTGCATCTTCTTTTGTCGCACCACCTGTTGAGGCGACGGTTGTGGCAACATCGTCTGCGGTCGTTCCTGGAGGGGGATTTGCCAATATTGCAGCCACTCCCAGCGTCCATTCGAATCTAGCCATGCTGACTGAGCAGTATACCAGTATCTTCTACACCGCTATGAAAACGTTGATATCAATGGTGTTGGAGAAGAATCTGAGCTTTGAGGCGCTGAGGAGGTCCTCTCAGTTTGCGATAGTGCCGATCAGAGAATATGACGACACTGGGGTAGCTGATACGCTGGAGCAGATAGTTAATAGTTTGGAGGAACCCATTAACGAATATCAGCAGCTATCTCGAGGCAGCATTGATGACCTGCTCCAGGATAGGTTCGACTCCTTGACTGCAGAGCTTGCTGGGCAACAAGAATCTCTGGACAAATCTGTCCAAGAACAGCAGCAGGAGATGGACCATGAGCGTGCCCAACTGGAGTACTTCATTCCTGAGCTGACTCAGTGCAAACTCAACTATGAGGAAGTGACAGCAAGGGTCCGCAGATTGAGAGATGAACTCACTCAAGCGGAGGAACTGGCTGTCTCTTTGTCGGCAACTCGAGATGTGCTGACGAATCGGAGGGAGACTGCCCAGCAGAATCTGATGCAAGCGGGTATTGTCCGCGCGGGTTTTGTACGTACTCGGTCCGAGCTATCCGCTTTGAACAATGATGCAGCAAGGTTGGAGCGTGCTCGCGCTGACGTCTTGAACTCCAGGGATGAGAGGATGGCTGCTCTGGCCCAGCAGATTCGCGACCTGACTGCTCCTCCCAAATGATGTACTTTTTTGCTTTTCAATATAATTTTGCTCTTTTTGGGAATAATAAAGAGGCTTTCATCTGATTTTGTGGACCCATCATTTTGGAATATAAATGACAGGTTTGGATGAAAGTGATATCAGAGGTAATATGGACGTGATATACTCTCGGTAAGTTTTAGTAGGACATATCTATTCAGAGGTTATATGGACATGATAGAATATGCTTCAGCTAAAATTTGTACACAAAACACTATCAGAGGTAATATGGACGTGATAGGTCTTGAAGTTCTAAATTAGTTAAACATATCTATTCAGAGGTTATATGGACATGATAGAATACGATCCAACTAGTTTTGTTTTGGAAGTAGTTTTGTCAGAATGAAATTTTTGCCATATTCCACTTGAGCAAAGGAGGTTAAGCATAGTACTTCTTCAGGAATTTGCCATTGATAGGAGCCATCAATAAGTCTCCGTTAGGCTTGGCTAACCTGTAAGCGCCGTTTGAGAACGTCGTCTCGATCACGTAAAGGCCTTCCCACTTGGGCTGAAATTTACCCTTACTCCTGTGAGTAAGAATCATCGGCCTTCTCACGGCTAAAACTAGCTCGCCAACTTTGAACACTCTTTCCTTTACTTTTTGATTAAAAGCTCTGGAAATGCGTGCCTGGTAGAACACGATGCGCTGTTGAGCTTGGAGGCTTCTGGTTCAAAGTGATTACTAGAGGATCACCCCTTTTTCCTGACCTGGTTTTGTTCAGGTGGATAGCCATAGGCTCCATGACTTTTGGACGAGTGGTCCGCCCTTTCACCTTGATTAACAGAGGTTGCTCGACAGAGGGTTCTTCTGGCTCCCGGTGGGATTCCTTCTCTGCTTTGGCTGACACCTCTTCAGTGTAGTCTTGAGAGTACAACACGGTATTAGAGTAGTAGGATTCTACTCCTTTAAACGGGTTCAGGTCAGCAAACTCTGTTTGTACTGTTCCTTGGGCATCTACATATTTAAAGCATTGATGTAGAGTCGAAGGCACGATGTTGTGGTCGTGGATCCAAGGTCTGTCCAGCAAAATGTAATAGGATACCTCTGAATCAATGACATAACATGTGGCCACTGATCTAAGGTCGCCAATCTGGATCCTTAGACGAATTTTCCCCAACGGCTTACTCTTCCTGGCGTTGAAACCCACGATTGTAGTGGTGGTGTAAGCCAATTCGATGGTAGGAATCCTCAGCGGTCTGAGCAGACTATGAGGAATGATGCTGATCGATGATCCCGGATCTATGTGAATCCGGTCGACCTCCATGAAACCGACGTATCCGGTGTAATAGAGGGGTCTGTCATGCCTGTTATGCTTTAACAACATATCATCTTGAGTGAAAGTGATATTCGGGACCACCTCCATCACACTGTGGCATTGAGGATATTCTACGGGTTCTTCGTCAGGGGACTTGAGATGGGTCAAGTGTGCCTCCGCCTGCATTAATGCTTCACTCAGAGCTTGACGAGTGTCTTGAGAGAGCCTGAGTAGTTCGAAGATAGACAACCTGGCTGGTGTATTAGCCAATTGGGCCAGGATGTCGAAGTTGTATGGCTTCTCTAAACCTTTGTTTTGAATGTTTTTCACAGGTTTATCGAAGCGCACTTCTTTTTGCTTCCCTTTGTCCGCCGAAGTTGGTCTCGAAGGACCGGCCTATGGTATGGCGGGCTCTGGTTCTGAAGGCTTGGTAGCTGAAGCGTTTGTCGGCGCATCTTCCTGACTTGCTTCATGGTCCTTGAGGTAAGCTTTCCCTGAACGGGTTCCAGTAGCCAAGACCTCGTCTTCTGATGTCGAGTGTACCACAACCAAGTGACATGGTTTACGCTTCGAGTTCTTTTTAGACTTAGCCCTAGTAGCTTGAGTCTCTTTCTCGATCTCCGACACCAGATCTGGATGAACCCACATAATCTTGCCCCGCTGGGTAGTTAGGGGTAGCAGGTCATGATTTTGACCTCTAGCTGGAGGGAGATTAACGATGTTCATCGTTGTCCGAAAAATAGGTGTAACACCGTCCGGGACTTCTTGGGGAGGCAGATTGCCAAATTGTAGAGAGATCATGTTGGTTGTGACAGTCTTCTCGCTGTTGCGCAGAGTGATGGCCTTAGCATCGATCAGCTCCTGGATCTTCCTCTTCAGTACATAACACGCCTTTGTAGGGTGGTGTATGTATCAATAGAAGATGCAGTACTTGGGGTTATTAGTACTGCCGACTTCATTAGGCCATTTTTCCTCAGGAAGAGTAATCTTGCCGCTTTTAACGAGACACTCGAGTATGCTTAGAATATCATTGTCGTCGAAAGAGTACACTTCAATGGGCCTGGAAGTCCCAGGTTTCGTCTGTGTGGTTGCCGCAGTCTTTTGCCTGGACGTATTGATTGCCAGAGCTTCTTTTCCTTTGGAACCGCGGGGATGGTCGCTGTTGGGGGATGACCTCTTGCCTCTATCGGAGGTAGAGATCATGATGCCATTATCACGCACCTTCCGACTGTTGTCCTCGGCGACTACCGCTGAGATGATGAACGAGGGCCAATTATGGAACTGATACGGTCCTGTGAACACCGAGATTACGGGAAGAAGGTTTTTCCTGCAAATGTCGACCAATGCCGAGTCTAGAACTCTGGGAGGCATTTGCAAAGTGGCTTGACGAAAACATTCGATGAAGGTACGAACATCCTCTTTCTCCTTCTTCTTCACTTTGATGAGAGAGAACATCGACATGTCCATCCCTCCCTCGTAGAATCTTGCGAAGAATAAAGCTTTGAAGTCGTCGAAGGAAGTAATGCAGTTGTCCGCCAGGCTGCGGTACCACCGATAAGCCACTCCCGAGAGACAGCCCTTGAACACCCGAGTGAGGAGGGCGTCATTCCCTTGTAGTAATACCGTCATCATAGTAAAGTAGTTCATGTACTGACTCGGTGATATTTTTCCCTCGAACAGAGCCATGGTCTGTGGTTTGTATTTATTAGGGAAAGGGGCCTCTTCCCAGATAGCCGGGTAAGGCTGGTTGATTCCCAATTTCTTGAGCTGATCTTTGTGCTTCAAGGCATCAAATTGGGCTTTCAACTCCCGTACTGCCTGCATCGGATTTTTAGCCGATAGCGGGACCACGGAGTGGTGAGGAATCGACTGCATCGCGACTCCAACGGGAGGTAATACATTCTCCGAGTGAGGAAGCGGAGGAACTGCTGACTCCTGATCTAGAGCAGGCTCTTGGATCACGTTTGATGGTGGTAAGTCTACCCCCACACGTATCTGAGTTGGAGGGACCGATGCTTGAGCCATAGCAACTGTGTGTTGAGTCAGCATCATCTGGTGCATGTTCTCCATCATGGATTGCATTTTTCAGAGATGTCTCCAGTACAGTAATGCGTTGCTCAACGCTCCCTAATGGGGAAGCTTCCTCACGTTCATCTCCAATGGCATAAACTCTCCTCTCCCTGGGTGTCATTGAAAGATTAGTATAGGTCTCTGTAGAAGTTGACTCTATACTTTTGGCATCTGATTCGGGAGACTGGCCCCAGCATCGAAATCAGAAGAGTACGAAGTCGGTTGTCGTGACCTCGAACGGGTGTTTCAGAACACCCCAGCTTCAGTGTTCCTAAGGAGCTGGTTGAATCTCCTTCGGCTCGGAGCTCTAGAGGGATGACGTCTTGAGCTCGATCTTCCTCTAGGTATGTGTGAAGCCATGTTCACAGATGCATGTGTGGGCTCTTCTTCCTGGAAAGATGGAGAGTAGCTCAACCGGTCGAAAACAAACCATTTTTCTTCAGAACAGCAACAATTAATTACAATCCTATGACTATTACAATAGTGCTCGTTAGGAGACGTAATAGACATACTGGAAGATCCCCTATCCTTGCGTTTCTGGATCAGATACTTACGCAGGTCAGGAGGATTTACAGAAGAAGAAGAAGAAGATGGCTTGTTCCTTCTGTTCACATCAGTGGGCATGCGGATATTGGGAACCATAGTTTTCCCTGTTGTCACGCCCCAGTCCCAAAATATCAAGGGACTAGCCACGTGGCAATGGCCAGCAGTACGCACCGATGGACAAACCCAATTTAATGGATCCAACGGGGCATACTTAAGCTGTATTACAACTATCAGGGTCTACTAATCTCATCCACAGAATGAATATAACAAGTCAACAAAAGAAAATAAAACATCAACATCAAGTCACAAGTAATTAAATCAGGGAACAACCCAATAATCAAGTCTGATATAATTGTTCTTTAAACAAGAAAGTAAATAATATCAATGACTGAGTATGGAAGAAACATATACTCAGAAAAATCTATGGCAATCACCTAGTCCTCAGTTCCTGGTTCTGCTCCAGTGCCTGCTCCTGAACCTGCTTCTGCTCCTGCTAATGCACCTGTCTTGTAAACCTCAGAGTGGATCTCCTCTGCTAAACCTGGGGACATAATCCGGATCCAGGTTCTCAGGGGACATAGCAAGGTACAAAATAACTCATACCAAAATAAATGCAGTGCAGCAGTAAATGGAATAATAGGGTGAACTAGATAACCAGCTAAGTGATATGAAAGTTGAGAGCATCACTAAAACTCAGGCTGAAATCACTACAAGATCTGTATCGGGGAGCCGGTAGCAGTAATAACACGTAGTGGGCCAAGCTCGGGTTTAGAGTCTTGAGCACCACAATAATAGGAGTTATATATATATATGATAAGCCTATAGCCTGTGTGTCTCTCCCCACCCAATGTAATCACACGTCTCATGTCCATGACACGCAAGATCAAAACTAATGCAGCAAGTCATAATAAGAACTAATATAATGTCTATGTCCATCCTGCATCCTACACAAAATCACCATAAATATCTCAAGAAGATTCTGTCAAATGTATAGTGTCAAGTGTCCTGGGTATAACGTACTTGATAATGCAAGTACGAGAATGTAAAGGGTCACGATGTCCATCTCTAGTTGACTTTACACAACTCCGCGTACGATATTGTCATCCGACTATTAATCGGACACTAAGTAGGTCACACGGTCCTAGGTTTAAGCATGTACAATAATTATATATGTCAAGGAAATAAGTAGCAAAAACTGCAGAATTTGGCAAGGTACACTTGTCTGGGGTTCTAGTTCCAAATGTAGCTCTGACTTCAGCGGGACTTGCAGGGACTGCTCCGGTTGCTGAAATAAACATCACCATCAGATCCAGAAAATATTAATCAGCTAGAAATGCCTGTCCTTAAGTCCAATTTGGACACAGGCAAAAATGACAGTTTCTGGTCAAAGCATGGTCCACATGTAGGCCGCTTTGCACCGAAAAATGTGTCAGGAACAAAGGTCTCCAAATCTGTCAAATTTAGTGTCAACAAGTCAGGATCGATGATACGAACCCAACGGAACTTTCAGAATTGGATTTCGATGAGCCGATCACAAAATCGCCCGTCAAGTGGAGCCTGTAGGGCCCACGACACGCGATTTTGTCAACGTTCTCAGAATCGAACCAAACTTGGGTCACAGGACCAGCGTATTGCTACGAGTCCGATGGCGTAAGTTTTATTTCGATCCGACGTGCATACACGAAGTTACAGCGAGATCCAGAAAGGGCGGATATGGGGCGTTGTCGGCGGATACGTGTTGATTCCGGTGTGCACGCACATCCAAATCAACTTCTGCGAAATCTCGCACGTCCGTATCAATGGCACGCACCTTTTGGTGAAGACCGCACGCGACCAAGTCGTCCCGTTTGGCGGGGCATACTCAGTTCCGGGGTGAAACAGGGCGTTGGTTTTCCTGTTTTTGGATCGCGGTTCGCGACCAACACAGGACGCGATGCACCGAGCGGGTTGCACGGGCATTGAGAGGGTCACGCAGCCTACGCGTCATAACTGACGGAATCGAAAAATGGGGCAGCGAGAAGAGAGAAATGGGTACCTGAACAGGGCTCCAAAAATCGAGAATTCTCGTGTCCGCGTGTCGTCTCGACACAGTATATGTGTCCTGGCCGTGTCCGGGCTAGGTTTAGGGTTTAGGGGCTCTGGTTCGCCGGAGACTCGCCGGAGGGGCTTGCCGGGGAGGTGCTGGGCTCGCCGAGGCTTCGCTGGAGGCGGCTAGGTTAGTCGAGGCCGTCGGAGACAGCGAGGTTCAAGGCGGCCGGGGAAGAAGCTAGGGCGGCTCTGCTGGGGGCTAAGTCGACCGGAGTTGGGGCAGCTCGCGGAGGGCGGTGCTGGGTGGAGGGGCTCGTCGGGGCGCTACGGTTGCTGCTATTCTTGCTGGCCGGAGGAGGCACGGGCTTCGGGCGGTGGCCACTGGGGAGTGGAGCTGAGGCTCTGGCGGAGGAGAAAGGGGAGAGGGTCAGCGGAGGCGGCGGTTGGGCGGCGAGGCGACGGGCTGGAGGCGGAGCTCAGGGAGTGGAGGGGAGCGGCCAGATCGTGGGGGAGAGGGGAGCGGAGGCGGAGTGAGGGTGGTGTCGCGGCGGAGCACAGCGGAGAGAGTCTGGGGCTGCGGGCCGCGGGAGGCGTCGGGCTCGGGAGGGGAGACTACGGCGAGGTGGCCGGAGGGTTCGTCGGAGGAGGCGAATACGGCAGCGGGGAAGAGAGGAGGAGGCAGCGGGTTCTTATAGGGCGGAGCGGAAGGCGGTGCCACTACCAGAATAAGCGGTATTAGCGACGTATTTTAGCGACGTCTAGTTAAAACGTCGCTAAATCAGCGACTCTGTAAAACGCGTCGCTAGACGTCGCTAAATGGCGACATTTAGCGACGTTTAGCGACTTTTATTAAGATTTTAAAAGGATAGTCGCTATAAGTTCAATTAAGGTCGCTAAACGTCGCTAATATATCTGATTTAGCGACGTTTAGCGTCGTAATTAGCGACGTATATATCAAAAAAATTTAGCAACGTATTTAGCGACTTCATTTGCGTCGCTAATTTTAATTTTAGCGACGTAATTATGTGACATCGCTAAACGTCGCTAATTTTTGTTTAATTAGGGCTCGGTTTTCTTTTCTCCGTCTGTCAAAAATTTCGTCGAAAATTTCGAAACCTTTCGAATTCCCCCGCCCCCCCCCCTCTCCGGCGACCGGATTTCCACGGCTGCGTCTACTCCGGCTTCCCCCTCCTCCTCCTCGAGCTCTAGGTAATCTCTCTCTCTCTCTCTCTCTCTCATGTGACACTGACACAAGACACTTGACAGACACGATACACGCACACAGACACGACACACGCACACAGACACACACGACACACACACACACAGACGCAGACACACACATACGACACACATAGACGACACACACACAAACACGACACACACACGACACACAGACACAGACGCAGGGGTTAGGTTTAGGGTTGGGGTTAGGGTTAGGGTTAGGGATAGGGTTAGGTTTTTTGACCTGGGGTTAGGATTAGGGTTAGGGTTTGCTTTGCTTGTAAGTGTTTTTTTAGGTTACTTTTTGTTGTTGATTTTTAAGGGGCTTTAGGATTTTGGGCTTCTCAATGGATGTGTATCATAATTTTCTAGTTATACACTTTAAGTGTTTGTTTAAATGCTAGTGTGTGTGTTATATTGGAGGCTATGATATATGTATTTGTGTAGATGTCATATATATATATATATATGTGTGTGTGTGTGTGTGTGAGTGTGTGTGTGTGTGTATTTTCGTGGTTGTGTGTGTGTGTCCCTTAACTAATGAGGTGCCTGTGTGACTAATGGTGTGTATGTGGCAGTGGGGGAATAAGTGGTGTGTTGGTTAGCTTATAGAAGCTGTGATAGCAGTGTAGAGTGATATGCACATATCAGTACACATCATTTGGTGCTTACACAACAGGGTTGGGCAGCACTGTGCTGTGGTCGGGCTATGAAGTATCAGTAACAGCTGCAACTTATGTTGCACTGCTAAAGAGAGAGCAACACCGCAAGAGATAGGGGAAGTATTGGTAGTTGGTACTGCTGTTGTATCTGTGTGAGGGAGCCAATTGGTGCTCGAGTTGTACTAAGGGGAGGAGAGTCACTGCTCAATAGCAGTGACTTAAGTGTTGTAAGGATGATGAGATACTTGTGCCTGTGGGTGTGTGAGTGTATGAGGGTGTGTATCTTGATAGCAATCTGATAATTAGAAGAGCAGAAGTTCAGTGATGAAATTTTAACAAAAATGTTAGCAGTGGCAGTAGTAAATGACAAGTGAGAAAGTTTGAGGGTGTGTATCTTGATAGCATGTATGTGGTGGTAATATTGAACTATGAAGTGACTAAAGGGGGGGGGGGCCTGGATGATGCGATGTTCAGTTGAAAGTTAAGTAATTAGTGTAAGTTGGGTAATGCAGTGTCAGTGGGTGTATTGGTTAGTGTCACCCCCATATTTTTAGATGAGGATAATTTTGTCATTTTGTATAGTTATTTTATTTTTAGTGATTTAATATTAATTGGTGTGCTATTTAATTAAATTATGCTTCCGTTCCAATAGCTAATTCTTTGTTTTCATCTATCTTACTTTAGAATGATACATAAAGCTTTATAATCTACTTTAGAATGATCTATACTGCTACATAGTCAATTTGCTAATTCTTTGTTTTCATCTATCTTACCAGATGGCACCCAAGAGAGCGACACCTCCTACTGTTAAGGAGGAAGTTATGCCTCCTGCTGTTAAGGAGGAAGTGATGCCGACTACTGTTAAGGAGGAAGAGATACCACCTGCGGGGAGTTCCAGTCACCCAGCACCTATCGCGGCGGTATCTCAGACGGGGAGTTCCAGCCACCCAGCACCTATCGCGGCGGTATCTCAGACGGGGAGTTCCAGTCACCCAGCACCCATAGCGGAGCTTGATAACATTAACGCTGCTTATGCGCAGTATTTGAGGGACTGGTATCTGCCCCATTTTGGAAATTCTAGAGATTGATACTATAATGTTTCATATACTTATATATTATGCATTTTGTGTTACTGTGATACTCTGATACTTATATATTATGTGATGCTGTTTATGTCCATTTTGTGTGAGTGTGATGCTGTTTATGCCCTTTTTGTGTTACTGTGATGCTGTTTATGCCCATTTTGTGTGACTGTAAAACTTTTATTGTCTGTCTATAATATTTGTGTGTATTAATTGTATGACTGTGATACTTTTATTCATATTCAATATTGTTAATCCGGTGTTGAGTGTTCCACCGAAGGGGTCGACGAACCCATAGAATTCAACGGAGGGTTGCTCCGGGTATATTTTAAATTAGAAATTTATAAATTGCAGGAATAATAGTTTGGAAAAATTCAGGTTTTTTTTTAATTTTTTTGTAACTTTAGCGACGTATTTAGCGACGTTTAGCGACGTCTAGCGACGTTACTATAAGTCGCTAAAAAAGTCGCTAATTAGCGACGTGTAATTAGCCGTCGCTAAAGACGTCGCTAAACGTCGCTAAATATGTCGCTGTACGTCGTAAATTGCTGACATGGCAGTACTGCCAGGTCATTAAATACGTCGCTGTTACGTCGCTATATAAGTTGCTAATTAGCGACGTTTAGCGACTTTAATAAACGTCGCTATTTAGTGACTCGGAGTCGCTAAACGTCGCTAAATTTAGCGACACAAAAAAGTCGCTAAAATACGTCGGCATAGCGACGTTTAGCGACGTTTTTCCTTTCGGCGACTTGGGTTTTCCCGACTGCGTGAAAACGTCGCTAAATACGTCGCTAAAATTTTTTAGCGACGTTTTTTTGTTATTTAGCGACGTTTTTGGGCGTCGCTATTTTGACTTATTCTGGTAGTGTGCGTCGACCGGTGCGGGGAAGGGAAGGGGCAGAGGCGGCAGTTACGTGAGCGGGGAAGCCGAGCGGCGGCGGATGTCGGAGCGGCGGATGCGGGTGAGCGGCTGGGGGAGATGAGGGGTTTCGGGCCTGGTTGGTGACGGGTCGGGTCGGGTCAGGTGGTAGGGATCCGACCCGATCCGCTAATAATTAAGTGTGGGTCGGGTTAGTGGGTCAGGTCTGGGTTTTGGGCCCGGATCCGACCCAATAAGGATTTGGGTTTGGTTTGGTTCGGTTTGACCGGCCGGTTCGGGTCAATTTGGTTAGGTTCAATTCGGTTTAAGTGAACCGGGTTCAGGTTTAATTAGGGTTAATTAAATAATAGTTTTTAGGGCTTTAAAAATGCTTTCGAGGTCCAATAAATTCCCAAAAAATCACCCTAAGTCTAGTTTTGCATTTTACACCATAAAATATTATTTTTATAATATTTTAATATTAATAAACATCAATTAAAAATTATTTAATAATTAAAACACCTTAGTTTAATTACCGAAAAATCATCAAAAAATTAATGAAAATTGTATAAAATCTAAATTAAAAATTCTTGAAAATCAGGGAGTTTACAATCTACCCCCTTAAGAGGATTGCATCCTCGCAATCATAGAATAACCGGTCAACAGAGATGACACGGTTACAAATATTTTTCGAAGCACATTACTATCAAGAAGAATCAAAGTTGAGGGTGTAAGAATAACACATAGAAAAAATCATTTCCCTAAGCGATGGAAGTTATAAAATTTCCCGGGTGAAGGAAATCTAGAAAATTACAGTTTTAGAAAACCATGTTATCTTTCAAAAATATATCAGGTTAACATTTATAAAATATTTTAGCAAGTTCAAAATTACTAGGTTAGTAAGTTAAAATTGTCAAGTCAAGTCTAAGGTCACGAACCAGCAGGCACGAATTACAGCAAATCTAGAAACATATAACTATAAAAACTTACGCGCATTAGCTACTCCATGAATCTGAGCGTTCTCCAAAGTCATCACTGTAGCTTGTCCGCGTCCTTGCAGATGATTCCTCGGCTGCTGTTGAGCCTGCTGAAAGAGTGCTGCTTGTGGTGCCAAGGGTGGCCTCGGCAGATATTCTCCCGGGGCATGTGGTAGAACTTCTTCAACTTCCGTTTGTAGTATTTCCAATGCTGGAGAGGCTGGCCTTGGTGCTGGTAGTGCTTGTATTTTTAACATTAGTGCTCTCTTTCGATGTTGAGGACAATCTTTGGCTAAGTGTTGGTTGGACGCGCAAATCAAGCATAATCCTAATTTACGTCTGCACTCGTTCTCAATGTGGCCTCTCTTGCGACAATTTTGACAGATAGGCAGTACTTGTGGAGATGCTTCTGGTGGTTGGTGCAGGTGAGACTTCTTTGCAATTTCTTTCTGTGGTGCTCCGGCTGGTGATGTTAGGGCTGGTTGTTGAATCATCACTGCTTTCTCTCGACGTTCAGGTCAATCCCTTATCGAATGCTTTTTGGATCTGCAAGATAAACATCGTCCCAGTCTGCGTCGGCATTCTTTAGCGAGATGGCCTACCTTGCCACAGTAGTGACAAGTAGGGAGGACTAGTGCAAGTGGTGTAGATGCTCTCTGCGGTGGATTCATCTGTGCTCTCTTTGCAACTCTTTCTTGTTGTTCTTGGTCTGGTGCATAAGGCCGCTTCTGGCTGGCATCGATCCTTGTGTTGCACTCTATGGGTCGTGTTGCAGCAAGAACGTCCTCGTTTAAGGTAGTTGCTTGAGCTGATTAACTTCTGTAACTCCGAGCTAAATCTGTCGATGAACTTCTCCACTTGATTTTGCTGATCTTCTTGATGAACCTTCTGATGGGCTTGCATCATCGCGTAGAACATTCAAAACATTTGTTGTTCGTCCATAGCCTGCCCTTGTGGAACGGTAGGCATCGGAGGAGCAAACTGCGTCAATGGTGGAACGTCATCTTCCTGGATTCTCGAGGCATGCTGACTTGCTGGACTGAGTTATTGTGTTGATTGACCTTCATCCACTAGTATCACTTCATCTTCGTGGGTAACCATAACACCTTATGGTGCTGCTGGATGAGTCTCGTCGCCGGCTTGTGGATCCATAATTCTGCAACCAAAATAAACTAAAAGAAGCGCACAGGAATCAAGGCAGGAGGCAAGTCAAGAAATAAATTCGAGTCCGATATAGATATCAAGAGCGTTTCAAGCAAGTAGTTGAGATCCTAAAAACTTATCCTATTCTTATTGCAGGCTTGCTCGGTCCCTAAGTTAAAACTGAACAATTTAGTCGTTGACCTGCATGGGCTACCACAAAAACCCTGTCACGCCCCAGTCCCAAAATATCAAGGGACTAGCCACGTGGCAATGGCCAGCAGTACGCACCGATGGACAAACCCAATTTAATAGATCCAACGGAGAATACTTAAGCTGTATTACAACTATCAGGGTCTACTAATCTCATCCACAGAATTAATATAACAAGTTAACAAAAGGAAATAAAACATCAACATCAAGTCACAAGTAATTAAATCGGGGAACAACCCGATAATCAAGTCTGATATAATTATTCTTTAAACAAGAAAGTAAATAACATCAATGACTGAGTATGGAAGAAACATATACTCAAAAAAATCCATGGCATTCACCTAGTCCTCAGTTCCTGGTTCTGCTCCAGTGCCTGCTCCTGAACCTGCTTCTGCTCCTGCTAATGCACCTGTCTTGTAAACCTCAGAGTGGATCTCCTCTGCTAAACCTGGGGACATAATCCGGATCCAGATCCTCAGGGGACATAGTAAGGTACAAAATAACTCATGCCAAAATAAATATAGTACAGCAATAAATGGAATAATAGGGTGAACTAGATAACCAGCTAAGTGATATGCAAGTTGAGAGCATCACTAAAACTCAGGCTGAAACTACTACAAGCTCTGTGTCGGGGAGCCGGTATCAGTAATAACACGTAGTGGGCCAAGCTCGGGTTTAGAGTCTTGAGCACCACAATAATAGGGGTTATATATATATATGATCAGCCTGTAGCCTGTGTGTCTCTCCCCACCCAATGTAATCACACGTCTCATGTCCATGACACGCAAGATCAAAACTAATGCAGCAAGTCATAATAAGAACTAATATAATGTCTATGTCCATCCTGCATCCTACATAGAATCACCATGAATATCTCAGGAAGATTCTCTCAAATGTATAGTGTCAAGTGTCCTGGGTATAACGTACTTGATAATGCAAGTACGAGAATGTAAAGGGTCACGATGTCCATCTCTAGTTGACTTTACACAACTCCGCGTACGGTGTTGGCACTCGACTATTAATCGGACACTAAGTAGGTCACACGGTCCTAGGTTTAAGCATGTACAATAATTATATATGTCAAGGAAATAAGTAGCAAAAACTGCAGAATTTGGCAAGGTACACTTGCTTGGGGTTCTAGCTCCAAATGTAGCTCTGACTTCAGCGGGAATTGCAGGGACTGCTCCGGTTGCTGAAATAAATATCACCATCAGATCCAGAAAATATTAATCATCTAGAAATGCCTGTCCTTAAGTCCAATTTGGACACAAAGGCAAAAATGACAGTTTCTGGTTAAATGTGTCAGGAACAAAGGTCTCCAAATCTGTCAAACTTATGTCAACAAGTCAGGAACGATGATACGAACCCAACGAAACTTCCAGAATTGGATTCCGATGAGCCGATCACAAAATCGTCCGTCAAGTGGAGCCTGTGGGGCCCACGACATACGATTTTGTCAACGTTCTCAGAATCGAACCAAACTTGGGTCACAGGACCAGCGTATTGCTACGAGTCCGACGGTGCAAGTTTTGTTTCGATCTGATGTGCGTACACGAAGTTACAGTAAGATCCAGAATGGACGAATACGGGGCATTGTCGGCGGATACGCGTTGATTCCGGTGTGCACGCACATCCAAATCAACTTCTGCGAAATTCTGCACGTCCGTATCAACGGCGCGCACCTTTTGGTGAAGACCGCACGCGACCAAGTCATCCCGTTTGACGGGGCGTACTCAGTTTCGGGGTGAAACAGGGCGTTGGTTTTCCTGTTTTTGGATCGCGGTTCGCGACCAACACAGGACGCGATGCAATGAGTGGGTTGCACGGGCATCGAGAGGGTCACGCAGCCTACGCGTCACAACTGACGAAATCGAATAACGGGGCAGCGAGGAGAGAGAAATGAGTATCTGAACAGGGCTCCAAAAACTAAGAATTCTCGTGTCCGCGTGTCGTCTCGACACAGTATCTGTGTCCTGGCCGTGTCCGGGCTAGGTTTAGGGTTTAGGGGTTCTGGTTCGCCGGAGACTAGCCGGAGGGGCTCGCTGGGGAGGTGCTGGGCTCGCCGAGGCTTCGCCGGAGGCAGCTAGTTTTGTCGGGGCCGGCGGAGACAGCGAGGTTCGAGGCGGCCGGGGAAGAAGCTAGGGCGGCTCTACTGGGGGCTGAGTCGGCCGGAGTCGGGGCGGCTCACGGAGGGCGGTGCTGGGCGGAGGGGCTGGTCGGAGCACTGCGGTTGCTGCTGTTCTTGCTGGCCGGAGGAGGCTCGGGCTTCGGGTAGTGGCCACTGGGGAGTGGAGCTGAGGCTCTGGCGGAGGAGAAATGGGAGAGGGTCAGCGGAGGCGGCGGTTGGGCGGCGAGGCGACGGGCTGGGGGCGGAGCTCAGGGAGTAGAGGGGAGCGGCCGGAGCGAGGGGGAGAGGGGAGCGGAGGCGGAGTGAGGGTGGTGTCGCTGCGGAGCGCAGCGGAGAGAGGCTGGGGCTGTCATGACCCGATTCCGTAGAATCGTTGGGGCGTCCCCCGAATCGTGATGCCGTACGGGCCTGGGGTTGCGTCCGCACAAGGCTAAAGTATTTTGCATAGCAAGCTCATATTCAGAGTACGGAGATAAATTGAAACACAGATTGAAACATGAAAAAGTTCTCTTTATTGATAATGAACATCTATTACAAACTCTTGAACGAGTCAGCTAATATGCCGCACGGGCTTACAAAAGTGTTGACTCAAAATAAAATAGCAATCCTGTACATTATATCCCTTTACTAAACTTCAAAAGATATAGACCTCCAGACTGGAGGACGGCTTTGCCACGTAGCTGCATTTGTGTATGAAGAGTTGCAAGCTTCTGACTTCAAAATGCTTCAAGGGGCGCGGTAAAGATGCGCCAACAGCTGGACTGGATAGGGAAGACGACTTCGGCTCCTCACTCGGTTCGTCTTGGTGCGGAGAACCTGTTTCAATGAGGGTCAGCATGTCGAAACATACTGGTGAAGGCGAGCTAACCGAACTATACCAATCAATACGTTATTTTAATGAAGCATGCACATTTTGGTGGGTTTCTATCTTGCCTTAGTTCATTTACAAGTAAGCAGCATATAGAATTTACTGAAATGAACGTGCCATCGTTCAGTGGATTTTACCTGCCCGTCTGAATTACCTGCACAATACTTACCATGCCTTCCCTGCCACGAAGACACAAGTTAGTTTGCAACAGGTTTAAATATACAAGATGATCACTGGCTTGATAGCCATAATGGACTAGTCTGTGACGAAGATGGTTTGCTACGTGCAAGTACGTGAGGCACCGCATACCACCTTGTCCAAGTACGCGAGACTAAACGTGAGTTCCATCCGGAGCCGGAATGGTGCCAGTGCCCCAGCAGCCGCCCGCAGGAACTATACCTTGTGCACAAGTTGTCCGTGATCAAACGTTAACAATCATTCGCCCGGAGGCTACGTGAACAATCATTCGCCTGAAGGCTACGTGAGCACAAGACAAGCATTATTGCATGATTCGTTCTTACTTTGCATCTACGTTCAATTCATGCATCGGGACAATATAAAAGAGAAGTATACATTCAAACTTGTATCTATGCGTATGATGGACATTCCAAACGAACAAGCATGCGAAGATATAACCGTTCACAAGTTTGATTGACAAGCAGTATTATCCAAGTCTATTCTCTTTTATCTTGGTATCTTTTATTATTACTTGGTATCGTTTGATCGGGGTGAAGAAGAATGCAAGATTATATAGATGTGAAACTTGGAAGCAGGGCTAGCTAATCGGGTTGGTAGCAACTCACTTAGATTGTTGGAAGGGAGAAGGAAAGAGGCACTTCACGACTCCGCTCGTAAGCCGCCTACTGCTCGTTCACCTGCACACGAACAACTTGATCAATACTTCTTCCTCTCTTTCCAATCTCGGAATTGAAGTGCAGTTCAATGAACGAAAACAATGAAAACCATCGAAACCGTTCAAGAAAAACAAGCAAATCCTAAAACCAACTCAAAATACAAAAGCAACAAGCGATATCGAAAACCGAGGCAATAAAAGATAGCAGCGGAGTGGTCCCTCCTGACTCTGCCGCTAAGTCGATCCCAGGGGCACGGTCCACTGAATATGGGAATCGATTCCGAAGAAACAAATCCATAACAAGGACGAGTTCTTAATTCAATCTATCCCGATCGAACGATACCGTTTTGTATTTCTTAGCCGCGCTCTCCGCACCGGGAGAACGGGACGCTACATCCTACCCAACCAATTGGAAGTTTCGTCCCAAAACTTAGGAATAATGCTTACCGCCAGGGAACGTTACGTTGAGGATGCTTAGCAGAGTAATTGGGGCAGTCACGTATTTTGTGGCTTGCAGCACCACAGATGAGGCATAATCCTTGTCTCAGACGACATTCGTTGGTCAGGTGCCCTGGTTTCTTGCAGAAGTGACATAGCTGCCCTCTCTGCGGACCACCATTGTTGCGACGCTTTGCAGCGGTGTTTCCTCCTTCGTTGCTTTGGCGTTTGTGACTGGATGTATGCACAGCGCCGGCAGCAATATGAGGATACTGTGGTTCTAGCGATAAGGCGTGATTCATGACTTCATGCATTGTCCCGTAATTATTATTGACCACGTGCACATGGATGGCAGGGCGCAAACCACCTTCAAACCTTCTAGCTCGACTCGCTGCATCAGGTAAATAGGCCCTAGCAAATTTGGAGAGTCGGTTGAATTCGGTGGAGTATTGCTTCACTGTCATACTGCCCTGCCGCAGCTGCACGAAGTCATTTTCCATTTGACGTTGTACTGGAGGGGGTATAAACTCCTCTTCAAATGCGGCACGAAAAGTCGTCCATGAGATCGCCTCCTCTCCGTGATCAAATTGGAGAGATCGTCGATGCATGTTCCACCAATCGTGCGCGTTGAGGCGGAGCTGAAGTTGGGCGCATGCGACGCGCTTCTCTTCAGGGACCGCTAGCAGAGCGAAGTGATCTTCAAGTTCGGCTAGCCAATCTAGAGCTACCACTGGTTCCTCAGTCCCATTGAATGGGGTGTTGCAGACTTTCTTGAAGTGGCCCAAGTTGAAGGCAGTCACATCCTTCGGCCTTGGGATTTGCGGCGTCTCTACTTCAAGCACGGGCTGTTCCACCGGAGTCGTTGTTGTTGCGGCGGAATGGTTGGCAGCCAAAGTCTGAACGATCTGTTGTAGGGTATCTACCTGCTTCTGTTGGACTGAGAATCGGGTTTCTAGATTGCTTTCGAACTTGGCTTGGCGAGCGTCATCTCTTTGTCATTGCGATTCTAACATTTGCATTACCCGCTCAAGCGGATCGACTTGAGATATGCCGCGCTGGCTCTGAGAGCTTTCCGAATTTCCTGAACTACTCTCTTGTGTTTCGTTCGGTGCTTGCGCTACAGATTGCGCTGGTACCATTCCTTCAAAAGAAGATAAATTATATTAGAATCATAATGTATTATGGACTTATTGTATGAATGTATCTCATTTTGGCCTAGCGAGTTTAAGAGTTCGTACAGGAATTTGATCGTTAAAGGAACTTTTCCAGTACGAAGTCTAAGGAACTTGAATCTGTGCTCTGATACCATTATGTCACGATCCGATTCCGTAGAATCGTTGGGGCATCCCCCGAATCGTGATGCCGTGCGGGCCTGGGGTTGCGCCCGCACAAGGCTAAAGTATTTTTCATAGCAGGCACATATTCAGAGTACGCAGATAAATTAAAACACAGATTGAAACATGGAAAAGTTCTCTTTATTGATAATGAACATCTATTACAAACTCTTAAACAGTCAGCTAATATGCCGCACGGGCTTACAAAAGTGTTGACTCAAAATGAGATAGCAATCCTGTACATTATATTCCTTTACTAAACTTCAAAAGATATAGACCTCCAGGCTAGAGGACGGCTTTGCCCCGAAGCTGCATTTGTGTATGAAGAGTTGCAAGCTTCTGACTTCAAAATGCTTCAAGGGACGCGGTGAAGATGCGCCAACAACTGGACTGGATCGGGAAGACGACTTCGGCTCCTCGCTCGGTTCGTCTTGGTGCGGAGAACCTGTTTCAACGAGGGTCAGCATGTCGAAACATACTGGTGAAGGCGAGCTAACTGAACTATACCAATCAATACGTTGTTTTAATAAAGCATGCACATTTTGGTGGGTTTCTATCTTGCCTTAGTTCATTTACAAGTAAGCAGCATATAGAATTTACTGAAATGAACGTGCCACCGTTCGGTGGATTTTACCTGCCCGTCTGAATTACCTGCACAATACTTACCATGCCTTCCCTGCCACGAAGACACAAGTTAGTTTGCAACAGGTTTAAATATACAAGATGATCACTGGCTTGATAGCCATAATGGACTAGTCTGTGACGAAGATGGTTTGCTACGTGCAAGTACGTGAGGCGCCGCATACCACCTTGTCCAAGTATGTGAGACTAAACGTGAGTTCCGTCCGGAGCCGGAACGGTGCCAGTGCCCCAGCAGCCGCCCGCAGGAACTATACCTTGTGCACAAGTTATCCGTGATCGAACGTTAACAATCATTCGCCCGGAGGCTATGTGAACAATCATTCGCCCGAAGGCTACGTGAGCACAAGACAAGCATTATTGCATGATTCGTTCTTACTTTGCATCTACGTTCAATTCATGCATCGGGACAATATAAAAGAGAAGTATACATTCAAACTTGTATCTATGCCTATGATGGACATTTCGAACGAACAAGCATGCGAAGATATAACCGTTCACAAGTTTGATTGACAAGCAGTATTATCCAAGTCTATTCTCTTTTATCTTGGTATCTTTTATTATTACTTGGTATCGTTTGATCGGGGCGAAGAAGAATGCAAGATTATAAAGATGTAAAGATTGGAAGCAGGGCTAGCTAATCGGGTTGGTAGCAACTCACTTAGATTGTTGGAAGGGAGAAGGAAAGAGGCGCTTCACGACTCCGCTCGTAAGCCGCCTACTGCTCGTTTACCTTCACACGAACAGCTTGATCAATACTTCTTCCTCTCTTTCCAATCTCAGAATTGAAGTGCAGTTCAATGAACGAAAATAATGAAAACCATCGAAACCGTTCAAAGAAAACAAGCAAATCCTAAAACTAACTCAAAGTACGAAAGCAACAAGCGACATCGAAAACCGAGGCAATAAAAGATAGCAGCGGAGTGGTCCCTCCTGACTCTGCCGCTAAGTCGATCCCGGGGGCACGGTCCACTGAATATGGGAATCGATTCCGAAGAAACAAATCCATAACGAGGACGGGTTCTTAATTCAATCTATCCCGATCGAACGATACCGTCTTGTGTTTCTTAGCCGCGCTCTCTGCACCGGGAGAACGGGACGCTACAGGGGCTGCGGGCCGCGGGAGGCGTCGGGCTAGGAAGGGAAGACTACGGCGAGGTGGCCGGAGGGTTCGTCGGAGGAGGCGGATACGGCAGCGGGGAAGAGAGGAGGAGGCAGCGGGTTCTTATAGGGCGGAGCGGGAGGCGGTGCGTCGACCGGTGCGGGGAAGGGAAGGGGCAGAGGCGTCGGTTACGGGAGCGGGGAAGCCGAGCGACGGCGGATGCCGGAGCGACGGATGCGGGTGAGCGGCTGGGGGAGATGAGGGGTTTCGGGCCAGGTTGGTGACGGGTCGGGTCGGGTCAGGTGGTAGGGATCCGACCCAATCCGCTAATAATTAAGTGTGGGTCGGGTTAGTGGGTCGGGTCTGGGTTTTGGGCCCGGATCTGACCTAATAAGGATTTGGGTTTGGTTTGGTTCGGTTAGACCGGCCGGTTCGGGTCAATTTGGTTTGGTTCAATTCGGTTTAAGTGAACCGGGTTCAGGTTTAATTAAACAATAGTTTTTAGGGCTTTAAAAATGCTTCCGGGTCCCAATAAATTTCCGAAAAATTACCCTAAGTCTAGTTTTTTATTTTACACCATAAAATATTATTTTCATAATATTTTAATATTAATAAATATCAATTAAAAATCATTTAATAATTAAAATACCTTAGTTTAATTACAGAAAAATCATCAGAAAATTCCAGAAAATTGTGTAAAATCTAAATTAAAAATTCTTGAAAATCAGGGGGTTTACAATCTACCCTCCTTAAGAGGATTGCGTCCTCGCAATCAAAGAATAACCAGTCAACAGAGATGACACGGTTACAAATATTTTTCGAAGCACATTACTATCAAGAAGAATCAAAGTTGAGGGTGTAAGAATAACACATTGCTTCTTCATCAGAAGAGAAAGATGTCCCCAGCAGAGTCGCTATCTTGTTGTTTGATAAATAAACGAAAGATAAAACAGAAATGACAGGTTTATACGAAACCCTGCTCTTTTGTTTACAAACAAGATTGTACAATTAATCCTATACGAGGATGTGGAGTACAATTTTTTAATCTGGGTAAATATTGCTATAGGAGTCTGATCTGCAGTCGATCACTTTATCCCTTGGACCACACAATGATGAAGAAGTGCCTTAGAAGACAGAAAGCAGCTTCAAAGGTTGCTAAAGAGAGTGGATGCTCGATGCCAAAGTCGTTGATCGCTACTCTTTGCCTGAGCTCTGGATTCTTCTCTCTCCTCTCTTTTCTCTCCCCTCTTTTCTCGACCAATTTTCCACTTGGCTTCTCGACCAATTTTTGACCTTCGACCTCTGTCAATAGAGGTCTCTATTTATAGAGTTTTAGTGACAGTGACCACTCAGTCGGCGTAGAAACCGAGTAGTAGAAAGTACAGTACCCTTTTATACGATGGTTAAAATAACCGTTGCCCGCGTATAAATGACCTTTTGAATGAGCGTGTGACGCGTGTCCAATTAAGAGACAATGCGTATAACTGCTGTGAAGATCACGACGTAGAAGCCATGTAGGTAGTTATCCTTCGCGTAGAAGAGGTTGGCGTAGAAGCCAATAATGTCACCATAGCGTAGAAGCCAAATAGGCATAGAAGCCAAATAGGCGTGGAAGCCGAGTAGGCGTGGAAGCCGAGTAGGCGTAGAAGCCGAGTGGTCGTAGAAGATAGCTGATCCTCCTCCCCTGACCGAGGCCTTGAGCAAATTCTGGACCGAATAGCCTTAATACGCACTAATGCAAATGTGGCCTGAGTTGGCGTATTCCAAGGAGATAGCGTACAGCGTGCTCCCCTAGCTGAGAATAGCCTGATGGCGTAATGTGCCAAAGTGACGATGTTGACGTTTTAGCCAAAATTATGACTTTTGGGGATATAATCAAATCTCTTGCATTAAATGCAGAGATCTGCCCCCTTCCTGCGCATTAAATGTAGGAGCGTGTCTTCGAAGATTTGCCATCATTCTGCGCATTAAATGCAGATACGCGCCTCGAACCCTGTCTGAAGAGCAATTGATGATGTGGCAGTCTGTTCGTCTTCTGCGGAGCGTAAGAAGCTCACGTCTGCCTGTGTAAAACTAGGCAGCGTATTCCAGAGGCATGTCTCGAAGATTTGCCATCATTCTGTGCATTAAATGCAGAGGCGTGCTTTGAGCTCTGCCATCACTCTGTGCATTAAATGCAGAGACGTGCCTTGAGCTCTGCCATCACTCTGCGCATTAAATGCAGAGACGTGCCTCGAGCTCTGTCATCACTCTGCGTATTAAATGCAGAGACGTGCCTCGAGCTCTGTACGAAGAGCAGCTTTTGACGTAGCAGTCTGTTTGCCTTCTGCGGAGCGTAAGAAGCTCACGTCTGCCTGTGTAAAACTAGGCAGTGTATTCCCTTGTATGCGTAAAAGTAGTTTACGCCAAGGAGATGTCACTAAACGACAGTCTGGGTCACTGTGCCGCGCCATCATTATAGCTGTCGTCTGGGTAGTCGTGCAGTATTCTTTGTCTGGAGTTCAGACGTCAGGTTCACTGCACGATTTGTCAGGTTCATTTTGGGAAATATGAAGCGTCCCTCGTACACTTCAATGCTGCATTAAAAGCGGATGAGTTTTACTCCATAAAGGTGATGTAGCACCCTTTTTATGCTGAAGCAGCCTGGGCATACTGCATTACGCGGATAGTCCTTGAGCCTATATTTTATGTTATGCTCAGCGGAAAAGCTCTGTTTGCACGTCGATGGCTCTGAAGTCATCTTTTTACGCTGCCCAACATCAATATGCTGCGTATAGATATCCAGCGTATTTTTCATGCTTCTACAACAGCAGCACAACAAGGGGGGTGATGGTGGTGGTGACGACTGATGGTGAAGGTGGTGGTGGCGTTCAAGTATGTAGAAGTAGGAGGAAGAAGATGGATGAAGCAATAGGTGATAGAAGAAAGAGAATATGGTGTATTTAATGAAGAGGGAGAGAGCTTTCCTAGGGATTAGGGCTAACGATTCCCAAGAAGAGGGTGACATATTGTCATGAAGAAATAGGTGGTGGAGATGTGTTGGAGTTTGAATAAGAGGCTAGGATTTAATATAGGTTGTATAGTATCATACAAAAAGAGAGGGATAGAGCTCATGAACGATCAATGTCATGACCCGCACCCAAAATTTGGGCATGAGCCGTGGGTACGTCCAGTCTACGCCGCGACATCGGCGGTAGAACGCTGTCTAGGTCTCAAGACTACCAAACATAACTAAAAACCTGTCAATAATGTCAACTTCATAAGGAGGACAATGAATAATACATTGATCAAGAATTCGTAATATACTCAATCACATAACTATAGGAATAAATGGCACGATAAGATATAAAGATAAGGAAGTACTGACATAAGTCAAGCACAACAACATAAAATACAACAAAAAACTAGAGTCTAGCTGACCAACATAAATAGTCTCAACATAAGTACAAACCAGTCTCAAGTTTTAGAACAAAAGATGCATAGATGTAACTGACTAAATGACTGTAAACCCCCTCACCCAAAATAGGTATTTTGTGTGTATTTTATATTATTATAATTATTATAGATGTTGAATTTTTTTAGAGTATTCTCTTAGTTAATTAGAAAATAAATTTCTTGATATATGTACTTATATAAATATTTATTTAGAATTATTTTAGGTTATTTAAGGTTTTGGAGTTTTCTAGAATTTTTGGTAATTAAAACTTAGGAAACATAAATTTTTAGGACTTCCATGATTTACTTTGAGACCATACTTGAATGTTGTTACTACAAAACATTTATTTTAGAGTTAAAATATTTAAATATTTTTCTGTAATTTATTTAGAATTTTAAGTAATTATTGGATTTTTGGAATTATTGAGGATTTATTTGGATATATAAAGTCTTAATATTAGATAGATGTTAATTTAGTGTTAATAGATATTAATAAGATTATATATAAATTTTTTTTATTATCTTTAATTCTATTTAAGATTATAAATTATTGAGATAAACTTAAACTCTATTTTTAAATTAATTCAAATCCTGAGCCTACTAGGAAAATAACTTCATGCATATCCTATCCTTATTTAAATTCATCATAATCCTATCCAAATTAACCAATCCTAGTCATATTTAATTAGGTAGTGTCCACCATTATAAATACCTCATCCTTCATATTTTTTTTCCCAAATTCACCCCTTTTTCGTTCAAAAATAGTCAAAATTCGTCATAAATTTAGCCTCATTTTCTAGTAGTTATGACGACTTAAAAAGACGATATCTCCTAGCTCCGGACTCTAAACGTGCTCCAATTTTTTTTGTTAGAATTATATCAAGGTTAGTTTTCTGAATATATAAATTATTTTAATAGTTTCAGAACCTATTTTTCCAAAAAATTCTAAAAGTGTCAGCTGTTCGAAATCAGACCCATTTTGGTATTTTTGAGATTTTGGGAGATCCCGAACTCAGAATTATGAACCGTTTGAAGTTTCGGAAAGTTGACATGATGAACTTCCAGAAAAGTATTTTTCCAGAATTTAAAATATGAGTTTATTCTACTCTAAAATTTGTGCAACGTAGAGGTAAATAGAAAATTACCAAAAACTATCATCTGTGCGCCCTAGTGGACATAACTCTTTACCGACTTGTGATTTTATGAAACTGTCGAATATTTTGTTCATGTAGTATTGAAATCTATAGGATTCCATACACAAATCCAGGATTTGAGTTGGTTGACTTTTTGGTCAACAGATTGCCTCGATTTGCGTGTCATGGATCACAAATCCGTAAAGTTGACTTTCTTTGGACCAAAATTAGGGTTAACAATAAAATCAGATTATAATAAGATTAAAATAGTATTTAGTCAGAATTAAAATAGATTAAATGGAGGAACCTATTTACCCACTTTTGTAACCTAACTTGTTTAATTTATGTGACGGGTAGATCGGACGACGCCTTGAATTGGGACTTCATCCTTTTCAGACCAGGCAAGATACCTTGCCAAATTGCTTACAGTATTTTGCATGCTTAGTATATTTTTGTATATTTATTGCATTTCTGTTTATTCATTGCATGTGTAGTTCTTTCAGTCATTACTATATATTAGATATGTTGACACACACTTGACACTTAGTATCATAGAGGGCAATCATTAGGCGTATGGGCTTTTAACCACTCTGGTAAACCGTAGTATATAGCTCGCACTACGTGCGTGTGTCGCGCTGGTCGCTACCCCCCGCGGTATGTCGATTTTTGGAGTCTCGCTGGTCGCTACCCCCGCGGTATGTCGATTTCTGATGTCCACTGACGTGTGCGTGAGTTATGAGGTAGATCGAGTAGCCTACCCTTGCCCATACATCGAAAAGTTGTCCTTATTTGCATTCATATAGATTGTCTTGTACAGCGTAATTACATATTTTTTACCTATTATGCATGTTTACTGTATTCAAATTGGCTTGCAGTTCTGTATCTTGTTACGTCCCTCTGAGGACCTGGTCCCCTTTCAGGTGTATCTGTTCTTGAGTATTTGCAGGAGTGCAGATTTGGATGGTTATATATGTTTCGTAGATGTCTTCTCTTCGAGCCCGTGGTCATTAGCTGGTATTCTTATATTGTGTTTATTGTGTTGTACCTTTACCTTCGAGTTGGTAGTGGATTTGTTTCCATCCAACTATCATCCTTAGATACTCATATTGAGATCTAGTTTCATAGATTCTGGTTATTTATTTATATTTGATTTTCGTGGATGAGATTTAGATTATACCCTGTGACTTGTGACATATATTTATACCGCTTGTGGATTGATATTCATATTACAGCGTACGTGTGGATTTTGGTTTCCATATATTGGAGTTGCCATATCCATACGACTGGCATGCTTACGTGTTCCTAGTCCTACGTATTTTGTGACAGGGGCGTGACAATGACTGCAGGTGGTGTCTCCTCTAAGGAGAGGGACTCCTCTAAGATCTCTGGTATGTAGTCTCTCTCTACATCTGGGCCATAGTGAGTAGGACAAAAGTCCTCAAGGTCCTCTGAAAAAATGTTATCCAGTCAGGATTAGAGCGAAGCACAAGCACTAAACAGCAGTTTCATTTATACTGATAAAACTATAAGATAGTGTAAGGAAATATACAAGATGAAGAAATACTAAAATATATAATACTGGAAAGATATATAATCTACAATATTACAACTAGCAATGAAATAGAATATGAGAATGCTAGAAGAAGTGAACTGGAATACAGAAATAGAATATCTAGCTAAGTGTTTGAAATATCAGTCTATTATGTGATCAGCTTTGGACGAGATCAGGTTTGTTATATATGATTGGCTATGATACATGTGAGGTCAGGCTAACAGTCTGGTTAGCTATGATGCGAGCAATAGTCAGGCTAATCATATATAACAAGCTATGAGGCATGTAAATGGTCAGGCTAACCCAACGTGATATGTGGGATGAGCTATGATGCATGTAAAGTGGGGTATGATCACAAAATCTGCTAATATCTCTCCATCCCCAGCTAGCACTATGGATTTCAATCACGAATCCTCATGACATGTATCTATGATGCTAACCCGTGTATCCATAGTGTCAGAATCAAGTACACTATACAACTAGAATCGTAGAAATGACCAACATAATAAAAACTGTCAGAGAATGTACTCGCTTGTGGTCCTAAGCTGGCAATACCAATATCCTGCTCCCAAAGTCTCGCACGAACGATCCAACGGTCCTATATATATATAAATAATATGATATAATAATATCAGTCATTACACTAGTACGCACATAAATACAACTACACTGCACTTAGAAACTAACACATGTCGGGGTGATAACCGATCAACTAGCAGGGTTGAGTGTGCGCGTAGTTAAAATGTACAAGTATTATGTCCTCAAATATCGTGCACATCAAGGCAATTAACTACCAAATATGTTTACATCTCCAACTCTCGTGTAATACTAACATACTTCCTAGCTAGTAGGTAGTGTGCACATAAGACAATTAAGTCTAAACACCTAGGGTCTACAATCATATACCACACTAACAACCTAATTTCCATGAAGTATACTAACACCAATTACTATTTCATACATGCACACATATACACTAGTTACTAGGGTTCACGAATCCACAGTGTCCATGCAACAACACAACATGAAGGAAAATGAGGACAAGTGCAAACCTAGGTGTGCTCGTGACCGAGGAGGTGGTGATGCTCGTCCGCGGCCCGTGGAGGTCGGTCTCCGGCGGGTGGTGCTCGGCGGGTGGACAGCGACGGCAATAGCAACCGGCGGCAGTACCAGCGGGTCATGGTGGTGGAGATGCTGATGGTGGTGACTGGTGGTGGTGGTCTGGGAGTGGTTGGTCGACGGTGAGGGTGGTCGAGGCTGCTGTCGGTGGCAACTGGTGGTGATAGCCACTGTGGCGGTGGTGTAGATGGTGGCGATATAGAGGTGGTTGCGGTAGTCGTATAGGAGGAGAAAGGTGGCAGTGAGGAAGAGTGGTGTTGTGGCGGGGTTGCTCGGTCGTGTCTCCGACGGAGAGTTAATGGTGATGATGGTGATGGTGTTGTTGTCGGGGAAGAAGATGTGGTGGCAAGCTGTTAGTGGTGGTCGAAGGTGGTGATGGGTGGTCAAAGGTGGTGATGGATGGTCGTGATGATGCTGTGGTCGATCCGGTAGAGAGGAGAAGGAAGTTGAGAAAGATGGTGATGAAGATGGTCGATCCGTCGGGGAGGAGAAGGAAGTCGAGGAAGATGATGGTGATGAAGATGGTCGATCCGGCGGGAAGGAGAAGAAAGTCAAGAAAGAAGATGAAGAAGTGGTCGTGTGGAGAGAGGCGACTGTTACTGCTGTGGTTGCCAGAGAAGGAGAAGTAGTAGTGGTGGGCTGTTGGTGGTGGTTGCTCGGGGATGGTCGGAGTCGTGTGATGGTTGTTTAGGGTTTGGTTTGTGTAGAGGTTGATGATGGATGTGAAAAAATAGAAAGAAGAAGAATGGTTTATGTAGGAAAGAGAGAGGGGGATGGCCTTGGGATTAGGGCCGACTACATGCTTCCTAGGGATGGGGGAAGGTTCTACATGAAGGAATGGGTGGATAGGATAATGTAGGTTTTGAATGGTGGGCTAGGATGATGTAGGGAAAAAGTTAGTGTATAGTACACTCAAAATAGAGGAAAACCCATGTGTGACCGATCAACAATGAGGGGGGGGGGTGTTTCATGGCTTGGCTCCAATGGGAGGTGTACACCTCATTGTATTTTTGCACAAAAGTCCCTAATAATTGAGAAATTGCACAAACAATGAGGTTTGGGATTAGATGAGGAAAAATACCATGTTTGGTGTGATATAGTGGGTTAAAAGGGTGTGTGATATTTAGTATAAACTTTGAGGGTGTGAGTGAGGGTTTGGGTTGGTGTTGGGTCTAGTTTTGGGTTAGGTTGGGTCATTACACAAATTTAATTAAAATTAGTGTAAATGGTGTTCTTAAATTAATTGAAAGTGCATATGATTAAAATTGGGTGAAACACAAGTGTCATGGACGTAGTAGACTCAGAATAGATTATTGTCATGATTTGGGTTACATAAAATGGGTCATGGTTGTGTCTCCAATTTTGATTGGAACGGACAAGGATGCAAAGTTAGATTTATTTGGATTTAAAAATAAATATTTGTAACGAATATTGTGCGACTAAAATAAAGCACAAAAGAGGGTATTTATGAGTTACACAAAGGTCAGAATGGAAGACTAGCACGTTTAGGATAAGGGTATAAAATTTGTTGGAAGGTAAAAGCTAGTGTAGCACTCCAAATATCTAAGCAACCGTCAGGTACAATAATTGAATAAAAATTACAGTAGTGAATTATAACCCCAATAATTAATCCCGAATAATACTAATTTAATCCATAATCCTATATTTTGGTCAGGGGTTTATCTAGTGGATTTCTAGATCTAGTACACTAACCCATGCATTAATGAACACAATATAATATATATAATATATCATGCAATATATTAACCCAATAAAATAAATATGGTAAAAGATAATAAAGCTCATATTCTAGAAATGTGGTAGTGACAGTCAAGCATTCAAAATAGTATTTCTTTATTTGCTTCAACCAATAGAAGGTGGACACATGGCTAGTTATTTGTACAAAAGTTCCCAATAGTTTTGGACTTGCACAAAGAGGAAAAAGTAGATTGGATGTGGAAAAATATCATGTTTAGTATATTGTAGTGGGAGAAATTATTGTATGATATTTTGTATGAGCCATGAGGGTGTGAGTATGGATTTGGGTTTTTGTTTGGTCTAGTTTTGGGTTAGGTTGAGTCGGTTGCCCTAAAATAAATAAAAATTGTGTCATAGATGTTCTTTAATTAATTGAAGTACATAGGGTCTCAATTGGGGGTGACACAAGCATCATAGACAAAGTAGACTCAGAATAGATTATCGTCATATATTGGGTTGCAAGAAACGGATTGATGTTGTATCTCCAATTTTGATTTGAATGGACATAGGTGCAAAATTTGGGTTTAAAATTAGATATTGTCTGGCGATTGTTGTGCGATTAAAATAAAGCACAAGAGAGGGTATTTATGAGTGACACAAAGGTCGGAATAGAAGATTGGTTTGTCTAGGTCAAGGGTGTGATATTTGTTGGAAGGCAAAAACTAGTGTAGTGCTCTAGATATTTAAACAACGGTAAAGTACAATAATTGAATCAAAATTACAGTAGTAAATTATAACTGCAAGAATTATTCCAAAATAATTCTAAATAAATTTCTAAACCTAGATTTTGGTCATGGGTTTACAATCTATCCACCTTAAAAAAAATTGTCCTCAAAATTCAAAATTTATCTCCCCAACAACGGACTCAACATATCTCTATATATATAAACACAACTTGGTACTTAGCCCTACTCCACTCTCGTGACATTAAACTGCCACATACGGACAGTCTAATTATCTAAGACATTTGGTCCTCAAAATATCTTTTCACCATCATGAATTATCTCGTCATTGTTATCATGCTAATCATCATCTAAAAAATTACCACCTATACGCCTAGGTTACTCAAGGGTGCTACAACAAAAATCTTAGTTTGAATCTTTTACTGTCTACTAAGAAGATATTGTCATACATTCACTCCCGAAGGGGTGCATGGGTTAGACACTAAAATCCAACAAGCACAAATTCTCAAGGCCACCTACATAGTAGCTAAATTCCTAGTTCTAAAGCCAGTCACTACCTCATGATTATTTCCTAGGTACAATATCGTCAACCTATAGTATCTACAATAAAATTCTGCAACCTAACTTTTTATAGTTGCTCTTAGCAGCAACATGTCTAATCTAGCAAGTCATTCGTAACTAGTCTAGAATCTCATCTCAATTCAATTCCTAGAAGAACTATATGTAATGAAGTACAAGATAAGCCTCTATTCAAATATATAGCAATAAATATGTAATAATTATCATTCAATCATTCTAAATACCCTAGATAAAGTATAACTAATAATAATAAGAATACTATTCCTAAAATCTGAAAATCCATCGGCTATGGTAATTTGAAAATAGGTTCCCATATAATCACCTACTACTAAGGATTTGGTCCAACAAGCTCATACCCTATTTAGTCAAAATCTAAATCCCTGGTTCTGAGCAGTTTATGTGTAATATTTAATAATCAGCTATCATTCCTATGAGACTTCCATCTTTCTTTTACACTCTCCTACAGATATGTCAATCTATAATATAAGGGTCTTGTGGTAATCCTCTACAGGAGGACCAATGAGTCAGTATGTGATCTAAACCTGTGTTTAGTTCCTCAGAATTTATGTTACCTAAAGACTGATCAACACTTTTTACTCGTACTAAATCCTCAAAAAATTTAAAATTATTATAATTCATAAATACTAACATTATTATCCCTCAAGTCCATACCAAAATTTCTTCTCCTTGGGTTACGTGACCCTAATATCTTTTTCTTATCATTTGTTTCCTACACACCTTCATATTCTTCCAGTATATTAATCTTGTTTTTAACTATAACTATTCTAAACATGGTCCAGTACCTTCAGCTTCAAGGTATAGATCTTTTAGGCAACTATCGAGTGATAAAAATTCTAGTCCTTCCCTAGATCCTTCTCTTAATTAAAAAATACTTAATTTTAGGTACTCATTATGAATCTCTTCTTGTTGTCATTCTACCTTCTTCACCTCGCATATGAGTTTCCTTCTAGTTTTGTTTTTTCTATGAACACTCATTGTCCAAGACTCCGTTACAGTTTGATAAAAATTATCGTCCATTAGAGACAATTCACTATATCTAATTCAAGTCTATTACATCTATCAGTACCCTCGTCCTTCAATCCTACTGCTCTATCTCATATACTAGTCTAACTACCCAAGTTATCAATGGTGAAAACCCTGAGTCAAATTAATATTGGCAACTCCGTAAGCAAGTGCATCTAATCTGATTCCAAAAGCTACACCCTTAATACCCAACTTACTAGATTATTCAAACAACATATCTAACATTCTATTTACCTTAAGCCAGTCATAGAATCTTCATCTAGGTTTGATACTAAAAGTCATAAGGCAACTATAGGTCCAGCTTCTAGGACCTGCTAGATAAATTTCTATTTTTCTAAGTCAAATTTTTTTTCACATATCCCTTTTCCTTTACCCATAATTCGTCCTCGACAAATTTATAGAACTTCAAGATTTTATAACAACTTAATCATCTCATTAATTCACCGAGAGTTTCTCCAGTCAAAGTCTAGACTTAACCTCATAATAAATTCTCTCGTTCTATTTACAAACACTAATCCTCCTTAAAAAAATTATTTTTGTGCTTTCTCTCCCTTAATGTATAAATACTCTTCTTCTCATAATTTTTTCTCGAATCTTGTTCTCATTTATGTTCCATTTTATATCACATTTTCAATGGTATAGTTTCTTTAATCAAGTTTTTGCTTAGTTCTCTAATCTGATATTCCCAAATTCTTCTTTCGATATATTTATTTTTTCTCTAGCCTAAACATAACTAGGTCATGTATTCATTCTTTCATATCCTCCCGGTGTAATCTTCTAATTAAACTATCATATCCAGTGTTATCCTTGTAATAGTTCATACCTACTATTGGGCTCAAATTTTCTATGGTATATAATGTAATCCACTATTTCGTTTAAGTAAATCCTCCGCATACCGTATCAAATCACAGCTTATTCTGCCTAAAATTGTATTCCTCGATTTTTTTCTTTCTTCTATTTATTACTTCGAGTCACCATGGTGTAATTATAATAATAGATATCACCCAAGCACATGCTAGAATTCCTGGTATCAAATAGTCATCTTCCAGGTAAGAGCCTAAAATTCCATCTTCTTAAGTTTATAATATCGTTCCTGGTATCGCTACCATGGGCTATAACTAATTCCTAGCATCTAGCTATTCATTTCCATAATTTATTCTAGAGGGTTAGGATCAACAATCTTTCTAGCTTCCTATACTTCCTAAATCACTGCTATATTAAGTAAGGGTAGGGTTTTATCAGTTTTAGGAATATACTACTAGGTCCAATTCTCTTTCTAATAATCTACACTAGTTCTAGAATCTAAAAAAAATCTATCAACCTACCATACTAAGGGTAGCCATCTTCTCATAAAATATTACATTAATCATGCCTTCTTCCGTCTGGACTACGATCTTCTTCTGGAGGGAACAACCAAGCACAACCATCCGTCTCTCCAAAATAAAGGGAGATAAGAAACAATAATAACGATATTGATGGAAAAGGAACGAATACAATTTTGAAGTCCAAGGGCGATAACTAAATACACGGAAGTTTTAAAATCGGTTATGGATTAAGATCTTAATAAAAAATAATCCTAAATTGTAAACCTCCAGATTTTTCAGGATTTTAAAATTTTCTGGATTTTTTTGTTATTTTTCAGGAAATAAATAAATGTTCTTTTGAATCAAATATTTTTAAGTAATTAAAAATAAGTATTAAAATATTATGAAAATAATATTTTTGGGTGTAAAATAAAATATTATACATAGGATAGTTTTTCTGAAATTTATTGGACCCCGAAACTATTTTTTAAAGACCTAAAAATTAATATTTTAATTAAACCAAAACAAACCAAAATAGACCGGATTGAACCAATCGGTTCAACCCTGAACCGAATTCTGAACCAACCCAAACCGGACCCAAACCCTATTGGGTCGGGTCGGGTCTGCAGTTGGAGCCAGAACCCCAAGCAAATATACCTTGCCAAATCTTGCAGTTCTTGTTACATAATATTTCTTTGAATTATTTATATGTTGTATCTGTTCAACCTAGGACCGTGTGACATTACTTACTGTCCAAACAAGATTCGAGTGTCAACGCCGTACGCAGAGTTGTGTAAAGTCACCTAGACATGGATATCGAAACCCTATACATTCTCGTGCACATGCCTTATCAAGTACGTCATACCTCAGGACACCTGACACTATTCATGAGACAGAATCTTCTTAAGATATTTATGGTAATTCTGTATAGGTTACAAGTTTCATGACATATACTTTATACACATGCTTAGATCTCATTATGACTTGCTGTATTAGATATGATCTTGCGTGTCATGGATATGAGACGTGTGATTATATTGGGTGGGGATAGACACACAAGCTACAGGTTAATTATATTATGACGGTATCATAGCCCCTCCGAGCTAGGCTCCTATATGATATCACTGCTACCGGCTCTCTGACACAGAGCTTATAGTGGTCTCAGCCTGAGTTCTAGTGATGCTCTCATCTTGCATATCACTTAGCTGGTTATATAGTTTATCCTATTGATTCATTTATTATTGTACTGCATTTATTATGACTTGAGTTATTCTTGTACCTTGCTATGTCCCTTGAGAACCTGGATCCGAATTATGTTCCCAGGTTTAGCAGAAGAGATCTACCCTGAGGTGTATGGAACAGGAGCAGGCACTGGAGCAGTACCAGAACCAGAAGACGAGGTGATCGCCGATGATTTCTTCTGAGTATATGCTTTATCCATACTCAGTATTTGTTGTTGTTATACTCTTTATTTCTTGTCTATTGAACCATTGTATCAAACTTATTATCGAGTTGTTCCTCGAGTTATATTTTATTGAGACTTGATATTGCTTTATATTTCTGATATTGATTGTATTCATTTTTGTAATTAAGATTAGTATAATAGACCCTTACTATTGTTTTACAGCTTAAGTACACCCTGATGGGTCCATTAAATTGGGTTTTCCTATCGGTGTGTGCTGCTGGCCATTGCCACGTGTCTAGTCCCTCAATATTTTAGGACTTGGGCATGACATGGTTTTTGTGGTGGCCCATGCATGTCAACGACTAAATTGCTTCAATTTTAACTTAGGAACAGAGCAAGCCTGCAATAAGGATAGGATAAGTTATAGGATCTCATCCACTTGATTGAATCATTCTTGATCTCTATCGGATTCGAATTTCTTGAATTGCATCCTGCCTTGATTCCCTGTGCGCCTCTTATAGTTTATTTTGGATGCAGAGTAATGGATCCACGAGCAAACGATAAAACTCCTGCAAGAACACCACAAGGTGCTGTAGCCACCTACGGAGAAGATAAAGTGACGTCATTAAGTGGAGATCCCTCCACTCATCAAAGCAGTCAAGCAAATCAGCATGCCTCGAGAATCCCGCAAGATGACCTTCCGCCGTAGTTTACTCCACCAATGTCCGTATTCCCACAAGGGCAGGCTATGGATGGCAGCAGATATTTCAAATAATCTATGCAATGATGCAAGCCCAACAGCAAGTTCAATAAGAGGCTCTACGTCACAGCCTAGTAATCACACTGGAGCAGGCGAATTTACCAGCAGGACGGCCAACGATGGGCTCTATTACCGATTTTCACAATTGAAGCTCCACACCTTTTCAGGCAAGGAGGAGCCCACTGAAGTTCATGAGTGGCTCACAAACACTCAACATCAATTAGAAGCAGCTGAGCTTCTAAGAGAGCGTTGGATGACTGTCGTCCGGATGCAATTGACGGACAATCTACATCACTGGTGGCTATCTGAGGAGACACGGCTTGGACCAGATCGAGTCACTTGGAAAGAGTTCTCTAGACTCTTTCAGGAGATGTATATTCCAGCTATTGCTCGATCAGAACTTTGGGACAAGTTCAATTATCTTACTCAAGATAATATGACAGTGAAAGAGTACAACGCGAAGTTCATTCATCTGAGTCGCTTCTCCCCTACCCTGACCCCGACAGAAGAGGAGAAGGCTGAGAAGTTCTTCGACGGACTAAACTTTGAGCTACAGAGAATGATCGGATCCATTGCACCTACTTCATACACGGACGTCCTTGCTGCAGCTCGACGTATGGAGCGTGTCACCCAGAGAGAGTCCAATCTGAAGCGGCCTTCTACATCAGCACCAACCAGAGCACCACAGGAAGAAGCTGCAAAGAGACATCACATGCACCAGCCACCCGGAGCATCTCCGCAGGCACTGCCTATCTGTCAACATTATGGCAAGCGAGGCCATATTGAGAACGAGTACAGACGCAAAATGGGATTATGTTTAGCTTGCGGATCCAGTCAGCATTTAGTGAGGGAATGCCTTGAGCGTCGAGAATGAGCACCAATGGTAAACCAACAAGCTTTACCAGTACCGAGGCCAGCCTATCCAGCATTGGGAGCACCGCAAACAGGAGTTGAAGGAGTCATACTACCACCTCCAGGAGGGTATCAGCCGAGGCCACCTTTGAAATCCCAGGCAGTACTCTTCCAGCAGGCTCAGCAGCAGCAAAGGAATCCACCGTAAGGACGCGAACAAGCTTTTGCGATGACAATGGAGGACGTGCAGACTCGTGGAGTAGCAAATGCACGTAAGTTATTCATAGATGCATTGCTTTAGCACGTGCCTGTTAGTTCATGACCTTAACCTTATAACCTAATAATTTTAAACTTATTAATAATTGATAACCTAGTTTTTTTCTTCTAAAACTCTAGTTTTCTTTGCTCTAACCAGATTTCTTTCACTCTTGAATTACCTATTTTTTTTATTGTCTAGGGAAATACCTTATTCCTTCCCTAGGTGTTTTTCTTAACACTCAGCATTCGATTTCTTCTTGGCCAAGATTCTTTGTTTGTGTGTCGTGCTTCAAACATATTTTGTAACCGTGTTATCTCTTCTGATCGGTTATGTTATTCTTTAATTGTGAGGACGCAATCCTCTTAAGGGGGTAGATTGTAAACCCCCAGATTTTTCAGGAATTTAAAAATGAATTTTTAAAATTTTTCTGGAATTTTTTGTTATTTTTTAGGAATTAAAATAAACGTTCTTCTGAATCAAATATTTTTAAGTATTAAAATATTATAAAAATAATATTTTTGGGTATAAAATAAAATATTAGATATAGGGTAATTTTTCTGGAATTTATTGGACCCCGGACCTGTTTTTTAAAGACCTAAAAAATATATTTTAATTAAACCAAAATAAACCAAAATAGACCGGATTGAACCAACCGGTTCAACCCTGAACCGAATTCTGAACCAACCCAAACTGGACCCAAATCCTAGCGGGTCGGGTCGGGTTTGAACCCGACCCACTACCCGTTAACCCGACCCGCTTTCCCGCTACAGTAAACGTAACCCCCGATCCCCCGACTTCCCTTCAGCCATTCACCGCCGCCGATTCCGGCCAACCGCTTCCTCCGTCGACCGTTTCGACCCCCTCGCCTTCCCGACCTCTCCTTTCTCGGCCAACGGCCACCACCACCACTATATAAACCCTCGACCCGGCCACCCCCGATACCCCCAACACCATCAACCTCCACCGCCATCCGCCGAGCTCCACCGCCTCCGTCGGCGCCGACTCTCCTCAACCGATCCCAGCTACCAGCCTCCGCCGCTTCCACCGCTCCACCAACCATCGACGAACCCCCAGCCCACAGCCACCACCATCACCGTTAACCCCTCCGACCACCGCCCCCCCACACAGTCCTCACCGAGCTCCCCCAGCGCTGACGAGCTTCCCACGACGACTCCGGCGACCCGTCGAAGACCTCCACCGCCGCCAGCATTGAGCACAGCGCCGCCGATCGAGCACCACCGTAACCGTACCGCGTCGCGTGTATACGACATATAGTCGATTCTGGCGTCCTGTTCCTGTAAGCATTTCTCTCTCCTCGCCGTCTTAGTTTTTGTTCTATCTGTTGCTATGATAACCCTGCGTGACACTCTCGAACCCCGTGCAACTCGTTCGGGTATCGCATCCTGTGTCGGTCGCAAACTGCGACGCAAATCAGGAAATTAAACCCCCAATTCTGATAATTCAGAATTTGTCCCAAACTTTCCAGTTTACGATCGTTTTGCGACCAACCTGTGAAATATTTTCAAAATTGGTTTGAACAGTAATTTAGACCATATGAGCTAGTTTTAAAACCCTATTTTAGTGTAATTTATTGAGATGTAATTTATATTTAATTCGAGGGTAAAAATGACCAAAATATTGGTTATTTAAATACCCTGATTTCTTGGAACTGGGTACGTCCCGCTAAACGGGACGACTAAGTCGTGTGCGAACTTCACCGAAAGGTGCACGCCGTTAATACGGACGTGTGAGATTTCGCAGAAGTTGATTTGGATGTGCGTGCACACCGAAATCAACGCGTATCCGTCGACAATACCCCATATCGGGCATGTTCTGAAACTGGTTGTAGTTTCGTTTCAAAACAAAAATTGTGCCATCAGGTTCGTAGCATTACGCTAGTCTTGTGACCCAAGTTTGGTTCGATTCTGAGAATGTTGACAAAATCTCGTATCGTGGGCCCCACGGCTCCACTTAACGGGCGATTTTGTGATCGGCTCATCAGAATCCAGTTCTGGATATTCCGTTGGGTTCGTATCATCGTTCTAGACTTGTAGATAGTAAGTTTGACAAATTTAGAGAATATTGTCTCTAACACATTTTTTGGTGCAAAGCAGGCCACATGTGGACCCCGCTTTGACCAGAAACTGTCACTTTTGCCCCTGTGTCCAAATTGGACTTATGGACATGCAATTCTAGCTATTTGATGTCTTCTGAATCTGATGGTAACATTTATTTTAGCATTCGAAGGAGTACCTGCAAATCCCGCTGATACCAGGGCTGTAGTTGGAGCCAGAACCCCAGACAAGTGTACCTTGCCAAATCTTGCAGTTCTTGTTACATAATATTCCTTTGAATTATTTATATGTTGTATCTGTTCAACCTAGGACCGTGTGACATTACTTACTGTCCGAACAAGATTCGGGTGTCAACGCCGTACGCGGAGTTGTGTAAAGTCACCTAGATATGGATATCAAAATCCTATACATTCTTGTGCTTGCCTTATCAAGTACGTCATACCTCAGGACACCTGACACTATTCATAAGATAGAATCTTCCTGAGATAATCATGGTGATTCTGTATAGGTTACCAAGTTTCATGACATATACTTTATACACATGCTTAGATCTTATTATGACTTACTGCATTAGATATGATCTTGCGTGTCATGGACATGAGACGTGTGATTACATTGGGTAGGGATAGACACACAAGCTACAGGTTGATTATATTATGACAGTGTCGTAGCCTCTCCGAGCTAGGCTCCTACATGATATCACTGCTACCGACTCCCCGACACAGAGCTTGTAGTAGTCTCAGCCTGAGTTCTAGTGATGCTCTCATCTTGCATATCACTTAGCTGGTTATATAGTTTACCCTATTGATTCATTTATTATTGTACTATATTTATTATGGCTTGAGTTATTCTTGTACCTTGCTATGTCCCATGAGGACCTTGATCCAGATTATGTCCCTAGGTTTAGCAGAAGAGATCTACCACGAGGTGCACGGAACAGGAGCAGGCACTGGAGCAGTACCAGAACCAGAAGACGAGGTGATCGCCGATAATTTCTTCTGAGTATATGCTTTATCCATACTCAGTATTTGCTATTGTTATATTCTTTATTTCTTGTCTATTGAACCATTATATCAAACTCATTATCGGGTTATTCCCCGAGTTATGTTTTATTGAGACTTGATATTGCTTTATATTTCTGATATTGATTGTATTCATTTCTGTGGACGAGATTAGTATAATAGACCCTTACTGTTGTTTTACAGCTTAAGTACACCCTGATGGGTCCATTAAATTGGGTTTGCCCATCGGTGTGTGCTGCTGGCCATTGCCACGTGTCCAGTCCCTCGATATTTTGGGACTGGGGCATGACATAAATGGTAGGCTCGTTTGGTACAATAACGTAACCGAAATAATATGCTCTGACCTACAGGGGCCACCACTAAAACTATGTCATGCCCCAGTCCTAAAATACGTGGGACCAAATACGTAGCAATAGCCAGTTGGTACGACTCCGTCGGGCTTTTCAATTTAATGGACTCAACGAAGTGCACTTACGCTCTCCAAAGTTAAGTGATCAATGCTAAATATCTATTTCTAATATCCAATAACTAAACTAAATCTCAATCTATGGTAAATAAATCTCAAGAAAGAACGGTACGCATCATTAGTCTGCAGCCCAATAATATATCCGTTCGAATAGGCCAAAAGAACAATATAGGCCTATAAATACTATGCTATAAAAGCAGAATCAAAATGAGAAGTAGTACATGACTATAATAGCTAAAAATATAATGATACATGCAATAATATCCAACACTCCACTGGATCAAGCATCATGCAACCTGTACAAATAACCTGGAAGGGAACCAGGTCCTGTGAGGAACGTAACAAGATACAAAAAAAGTACATACCATAAAGTAAATACTGAGTAAAGTAAATCAGGGTGAACTATCTTTCTAAGTGAATACAATTTGAGGATAACTTGGTACGTATGGGTAGGTGTAGGCTAGACACATGCTTACATAATTCACCAATTGTCATGATCGGCTAATATATGACACATATTCCCCCATAACAAAGGCCCTCACGAATGTAATAATGTCCATAACGCTCCGAAGAATGCAGCGCTTGAATATAGTAACGTTCATATCATTCTGAAAAATGCGGAATCTGTATAAATAATAACGTCTGTATCGTTACGAAGAATACAAAATTTGCATAAATAATAACGTCTGTATTATTCCGAAGAATGCAAAATCTGTATAAATAATAAGAGGTGGGTATTCTATGTTTGGATAAACAAAGTTTATGCGAAACTTTTGCTTACAAACGAGAAAAGAGAAATGTACAAATAATCCTATACGAGGATATTAGGTACGATAAAATGATTCTAGAAAAGTATTGCTATGGAAGTCTGATCTGCAGTCAATCACTTTGTTTCTTGGACTACACGATGATGAAGAAGTGCTGTAGAAGAAGCTTCAAACTTTCTCTGAACTGAAGGCAAAAGTCAGTCAAAGGAAAGTTGCAAGTGGGATCGAATTCTCGTTGCCAAAGTTGTCAGCCAAAACCTCTTTTTTCTCCCCCATTTTTACCCTGTGACCAGGGGTCTCTATTTATAGAGATTAATCAAATAACTGCCTGGTTGGCATAAAAGCCAAATAACTGTCTTGGCGTAAAAGGCCAAACTGTGAAGAAGATTGCATCTTTTACGCTGCGGTTGTGACAACTGCTACTCACGTTCCAATAATCTTTTTAATCTGCGTATGATACGTATCCCTTTATAAGGTAACGTGTATAACTGCTTCTCGAAGATCATGGCATGCAAGCTACGTAGGTAACTGCCCCTACGTAAAATGGTTTGCGTAAAAGCCAAATAACTGTCTTATTGGCGTAAAAGGCCAAACTGTGAAGAAGATTGTCTTCTTTACGCTGCAGTTATGACAACTGCTACCCACGTTCAAATAATCTTCTGAATCTGCGTATGACACATGTCCCTTTATAAGGTAACGCGTATAACTGCTTCTCGAAGATCATGGCATGCAAGCCACGTAGGTAACTATCCCTGCGTAAAACTTGATGATTCATGAATAATAGATAACCAGCGTAAAATAGCCAATTATCCTTCACGACTGAGGTCTTAAGCGTATTCTGGACTAAATAGCCTTATCAACGTACCTTTGCAAATATAGCCGAGTTGGAGTATTTCGAGGAGATAGCATACGGCGTACTCCTATAGTTGAAAATAGCCTGGTTGGCATAAAATGCAATGATGGCGATGTGAGCGTATTAGTCACAGTCTTAGCTTTCCCAGTCATGACAAATTTTAAAATTAGAACAAAATCTCGTGCATTAAATGCAGAGATATGCCTCGAGCTCTGTACAAGAAACAACTTTTGATGTGGCGTCTGATTTTGTCTTATCTTGAGCGTAAAAACTTATTTCTGTCAATGTAGAATAGGCAGTGTATTCAGAAGACTCCATTTTTCTTCCTACGAATACGTAAAAATGACTTGTATCATAAATATATCACCAAATGACAACCTGAGTCTCTGTGCAAAATTATCGTTACAGCCGTCCTCTCGATCATCGTGCAGTACTTTTGTCAGATGTCAGGTCACTGATCTGACTGACAAATTCATCCGAGGAATATGAAGAGTTCCTTGTACAACTTTACGCTGCATTAAAAATAACGCATTTTAAACTTTACGCAGGAAGGTATAGCAACCTTTTACGCTAAACAGCCTTGAAGCTCTATTTTACGCGGACAGCTCTGAAGCTCTGTTTTACGCGGACATGGGCTTCATGTATGTTGGGGGTTTTGACTGTAAAATATGCGGACAATTTTTTAGCATATTTTATGCTTCTACAAGACCTCCTTCAAAGTTTTCAAATTATTCGTAATTTTAAATACTTTGAATGAAGTATGAAATGGTCAAATTTGACTCATTCTTCAAGGCTAATTTTTTTCTCGGCTATAAGAAGTCGTTGGAATTTGTATGTTCTTTTCTGCCTATATAAGAGCAAGCAAATAAACTTGATTTTCCATACTTCCTTCACCACAAAGATGATTGCTGAGATTCATTGGGCTGAGCTGAGAAAGAAGAAGATTATGCTCTTCCAGCATGTAAGGAGCCATAAAAAGAGACGTCTTCGAGCAAATATTCTCTGCAAATGATGGACCATGGAGGGATATCAAAGCTTCCTTTGCTCCTTCTTCAGAGATAATGAAGACACATTTTTTGACTCTGTGGACCCATCATTTATTATTAGAATATAAATGATAGGCTAAGATGAAAGTGATATCAGAGGTAATATAGACATGATTTACTTTTGGTAACTGGTTTTACTGAATATATCTATTCAGAGGTCATATGAACATGATAGAATATGATCCAACTAAATTTGTATACAAAACACTATCAAAGGTAATATAGACATAATAGGTTTTGAAGTTTCAAATTAGTTAAACATATCTATTCAGAGGTAATATGAACATGATAGAATATGATCCAAATAATTTTTTTGCACATAGTATCATCAGAATAAAATCTTCATCATACTCAGGAATTTGCCATTGATAGGAGCCATTATCAAATCTCTATTAGGCTTGGCTAATCTGTAAGTGCCATTTAAAAATGTTGTTTCAATCACATAAGGGCCCTCCATTTCTTTACGATTGTTTGTGTGAACTTCGGATATCGTACCAGATGTAATATGGACGTAGTACAATACCGTGTTTGTTGAGGATATCCCACTGGGGGATCCTTGGTGGAGCTATTATTTGTTGCGCATGTTGAGTACAAATAATAAGTTCAAACAAGCCCTATCAGAGGTAATATGGACGTGATAGGTTTTATGGCTAGTAAAGACATCCCGATGGAGGATTTTTAGTGACCTATTACTTTTTGTGCACGATGGGTGCAAGTAATAGATTCAAAATAAGTCCTATCATAGGTAATATGGACGTGATAGGTTTTGTGGACCCATTACTTTTTTGCGCATATTAGTGCAAGTAATAGGTTTGAGACAAGTCTTGATAGAGGTAATATAGACGTAACCGTTTTTGTGGACCTAACACTGCTGGTGTACCTTGGTGAGTATGGGTGATAAGTGGGGATAACAAACTATATCAGAGGTAATATGGACGCGATAATCGATAGCCAAAACTCGGAAGGTTTGCTCAGAGGTAATATGGATATGACAAACTCAGCCTGAGAGAAATATTATGACAGCAGTTCAGAGGTAATATGGACGTAAACTAATGTCCGAAAAATTCACTAAGGAGTGATTTATTGAGTGTGGTCTATCCGAACATGAAGATAGACCAAAGGATCGCTCCGCTGGGGAGATTGATGGGACGATAGCTCAGAGGCAATATGAGCTTGGCTAGCGTCTAACGAGATTGGTTTGAATGGTCACTGCGGGAGTGTGCGAGTAGACCTAAGGATTGCTCCGTTGGGGATATTTTGAGGATCCATCATCCATTGCGTATTCGGGACTTTTGGATATTGATGATGGTTTTTTTACAAGAATTTGTAACGAAAGAGAAAATATTGTACATAGGCACTTACTGGGGATAAATAACCAAGAGTTAATTTGTACATCTGGGTTGTCCCGCTGAGGATAAGGGGAGTACAAGTCTAGTTCAGACGTAGTATATTTTCAGGAACTTGCCATTGATAGGCATCATGAGTAAGTCGTCGTTAGGTTTCGTAAGCCGGTAGGCGCCGTTGGAAAACACGATTTCCACAATGAACGAGTCCTAGAATTTACCGGCCGTCTTGTGAGTCGTGGCACGTACAAGCATCTCTATATCCTAGCCCTCTGCGAGTGCTGTTGTAATAACCGTCGGATTATAAAGGAATACGCCGTCCTTTACCAAAGTTTAGACCTTCAGCTTTTTGGAGGTCATATCCTATCTTTGACATGAGACGGAGTGATTGTTAGCTATAATGATGGAACTGAGGCAGCTCATCATTTGTTGCATTGAATACTGTCGATGACTTAGCTTGTGCAGAATAAGAAGCTTTGTGCACGGGAATATTGCCAAGTATACACGAGAGAGTTGGTTGAGTTGTGCCTGTAGGATTACTGCCGCGTGTACATGATTATCTACCAAATCGAGGACCACCGCTTGCTGCACGTTTTTCTATATAGTGCAGGGGAACACTGCCTGTTGCTAATAAGGATTTGTTACGACGAGCAGTACTATTGTGTGCACATAAAGTGTGGTTCGTCTTTGCGCTGAAGACTTGCTCGGATGCGTACAATGGAACGCTGCCTATCATGCGCCATTGCTGATGAGTCATGCGGGACTTAGCTTTTGTGCTCAGGAAGACTTGTTGAGCTGCGTTGAGCATCCAAAGTCTACAATATATTTTCTGATGAAAGGATCATGCGGCCCAGCCTGCATTGCTTTTCCTTTGAACTGGTCGTTGAAGGCGCTTTAACGTTGGGCGCCTCGGAGTTTCGCTGATAGGTAAGGTCCGACCTGGTTGCCCCTGCCCAGGCCTCCTCAGTGGTGGAAGAAACCATGCGGCAATACTTGGTTTTTAGTGTTGTAGGCCTGACAGCGAAAGGCGCTACTTGCTGCATCAAGTTTGGGACAAGATCCGGGTGGACCTACATGATCTTCCTACGCTTGGTAGTTAGGGGCACTAAATCTTGATTTTGACCCCGGGTAGGAGGAAGATTAACAATATCTATCATTACCCGTGGAATAGGTACCACACCATCCGGTACTTCTTAAGTTGGAAGATAATCGATATCAGAAGTAATATGGGCGTGATGATCGATGGTCAAGGCCAGAAAGTTTGCTCAGAGGTAATATGGACATGGCCGACTCTTGGGTTGTGGACTTATTACCCATGGCATACCTTAAGTACAGATAATAAGCTGAAATCACTAGCACTACCAGGGGTTATGCGAATGTGATAGTAGAAAGTCGAAGAGCAGAACTTTACTCATAGGTGATATGGACATGAAAAAGTTCTGAGAATATCTTACTCAGAGGTCATGTGGACATGGTAAGATATGACTCTGTGGGGATAATACAGAGTCATAGTTCAGAGGTAATATGAACATGAACTGACTTTTTCTCTGCAGGGGAAAAAGAAAGTAGTTCAGAGGTAATATGTACTTGAACTATTTATTTCTATTGCGGATATCCCACCGAAAGATTTTTTGTGGACCTATTACTTTTTGTGCACGTTAGTGCAAGTAATAGGTTTGGAAGTTCCAGAATTCGTCTGTGTAGTTACCGGAGTATTTTGTCTGGACGTATTGATTGCCAGGGCTTCCTTTCCTTTTGAACTATGAGTATGGTCATTATTAGAGGATGAACGCTTCCCTTTATCAGAGGTAGAGATCATGATTCCGTTGTCACGAGCCTTCCGACTATTATCTTCAGCGGCTACTGCCGATATGATAAATGAGGGCCAAACATGGAACTGATATGGTCCCATGAATACTGAGATCAGTGGGAGTAGGTTCTTCCTGCAAATGTCCACCAAGGCTGAATCTGGAACTCTAGGAGGGATCTGTAGAGTAGCCTGACGAAAGCGTTCAATAAAAGTACGAACATTTTCTTTTTCCTTCTGCTTTACTTCAATGAGTGATGACATAGACATGTCTATTCCTCCCTCGTAGAATCGAGCGAAGAATAAAGTTTTGAAATCTTCAAAAGAAGTAATGCAGTTGTCAGATAGACTACGATACCATTGGTAAGCTACTCCAGACAGACAACCTTTAAACACTCGGGTGAGAAGGGCATCATTTCCTTGCAATAATACCGTTATCATGTTGAAGTAGTTCATATACTGGCTTGGTGACATCTTTCCCTCAAACAAAACCATAGCCTGTGGTTTATATGTTGGTGGGAAAGGGATCTCATCCCAGACAGCTGGATATGGCTGGTTAATTTCCAACTTCTTGAGCTGATCATTATGTTTCAAAGCATCAAATTAGGCTTTCAATTTCCGAACTGCTTGTATTGGATCTTCAGATGGGAGAGGGACAGCAGAATGGTGAGAGATTGGATGTATTGTAACTCCAACATGAGGTAATACATTCTCTGGGTTAAGAGGTTGAGGAGCAACTGATTCTTGATTTTGAACAGGCTCTTGGCTTGCATTGGCTGGTGGTTTGTCTACCCCCACACGTAGTTGAGTCGGAGGAACAGGTGTTTGAGTTATTGCAATTGTATGTTGAGTCACCATCATTTGGTGCATACTCTCTATTATGGTATGCATTTCTTTAAGTGGTGTTTCCAATGCAGTGATGCGTTGTTCAGTACTTCCTGATGGGGAAGCTTCTTCATGTTCGTCTCCAACAGTATAAAATCCTATTTCTCTAGATGCCACTGAGAGATTAGTATAGATCTCTGTAGAGATTGAATCTATACTTTCAGCATATAGTTCAGAAAACTGGAGAATTCCCGTGTCAGAATCTGAAGAATATGAAGCTGATTGTCGTGACCTCGAGCGAGTGTTTCGAAAAACACCTTCTTCAAAAGTCTCGATGAGTCTGTCAAATCTCCTTTGGCTTGGACTTCTGGAGGGATAACGTATTGAACTTGACTTTCCTCTAGGAATATGCGAAGCCATGTTTACTGAAGCAAATATTGGTTCTTTTTCCTGTAATGACAAAGAATAGTTTAATCGATCGAACACTGACCGTTTTGCTTTAGAACAGCAACAGTTAATTACAACCTTATGATTATTGCAATAATGTTCTCTAGGGGGTGTGATAGACATATTAGGAGATCCCCTGTCTTTGCATTTCTGGATCAAGAAATCATGCAAATCAGGGAGATTACCAGAAGAAGAAGAAGGTTTATTCTGCCTTTTTACATCAGTAGGAATGTGTAGATTATGAACCATAACTCTTTCTCCGCCATAGGAATACAACAGTCCCCCATATGAGTAGCATATGATCCATCATCTGTTTGAGGAGCGCATCTTCCCGTGAAACGAGTTTTCTTTATGCGGACAGACCTATCCTGGCATAATTTGGATTTTTGCATAGATTCGCATAAAATAGGGAAAGTCCTCAAACGGCTTTCAGCGTCACGCGTAATCTGTAAAGTGGGAACTTTCTTCTCTTATAGGCGTAAAAGCTTAGAGCTTGAAGGATTTGCCACTTATTTTTCTTTGATGTGATCAAAGGGTATATCTGCCTCATCATAGACGGGAGATATAATTTTACGCGCAGGGCGTATTTGAAATTTTTGAATTGGCACTGAGGCCTTGTCAGAAATTTTGTCTACCACGTCACAGACGGGAGACGAAGGTTTACGCGCAGGACGTGTTTGAGACTTCTGGATTGGCACTGAGGCATTTTCAGAAGTTTTGTCTACTACGTTACAGATGGGAGACAAAGTTTTACGCACAGGGCGTGTTTGAGACTTCTGGATTGGCACTGATGCATTGCCAGAAGTTTTGTCTACCATGTCACAGATGGGAGACAAAGTTTTACGCATAGGGCATGTTGGCTGTGTTGTCACAACTTTGTTGATCCGTGAATGAGAACTTGTAGGAAGGGTAGAGGATGTCTTAGGCATCCACACTTTACGCAGCTTCCTGTTGTTGTGGACAGAGGAGGAATGAGAACTACCCTTGCATGAAGCATGTCTTCATAGACAGATTGGTCGAACTGGACGACCAAAGTCTTCTTCGTCGATCTGATGGATACAATATCGTGTTGAGCAATTACTTTTTCGTCAGAGGAGAAAGTCGTCTCCAGCAGAGTCGTCATTTTGTTTGGATAAACAAAGTTTATGCGAAACTTTTGCTTACAAACGAGAAAAGAGAAAAGTATAAATAATCCTATACGAGGATATGAAGTACGATAAAATAATTCTGGGGAAGTATTGCTATGGAAGTCTGATCTGCAGTCGATCACTTTGTTCTTTGGACTACACGATGATAAAGAAGTGCTGTAGAAGAAGCTTCAAACTTTCTCTGAACTGAAGGCAAAATTCAGTCAAAGGAAAGTTACAAGTGGGATCGAATTCTCGTTGCCAAAGTTGTCAGCCAAAACCTCTTTTTTCTCCCCCCTTTTTACCTTGTGACCAGGGGTCTCTATTTATAGAGATCAATCAAATAACTGCCTGGTTGGCGTAAAAGCCAAATAACTGTCTTGTTGGTGTAAAAGGCCAAATTGTGAAGAAGATTGCATCTTTATGCTGCGGTTATGACAACTGCTACCCACGTTCCAATAATCTTCTCAATATGCGTATGACACATATTCCTTTATAAGGTAACGCGTATAACTGCTTCTCGAAGATCATGGCATGCAAGCCACGTAGGTAACTGCCCCTGCGTAAAATGGTTGGCGTAAAAGCCAAATAACTGTCTTGTTGGCGTAAAAGGCCAAACTGTGAAGAAGATTGTCACCTTTACGCTGCGGTTATGACAATTGCTACCCACGTTCAAATAATCTTCTGAATCTGCGTATGACACGTTTCCCTTTATAAGGTAACGCGTATAACTACTTCTCGAAGATCATGGCATGCAAGCCACGTAGGTAACTGTCCCTGCGTAAAACTTGATGATTCATGAATAATAGATAACCAGCGTAAAATAGCCAATTATCCTTCACGACTGAGGTCTTGAGCGTATTCTGGACTAAATAGCCTTGTCAACGTACCTTTGCAAATATAGCCGACTTGGTATATTTCAAGGAGATAGCATACGGCGTACTCCTATAGTTAAAAATAGCCTGGTTGGCATAAAATGCAAGGATGGCGATGTGCACGTATTAGTCACAGTCTTAGCTTTCCCAGTCATGACAAATTTTAAAATTAGAACAAAATCTCTTGCATTAAATGCAGAGATATGCCTCGAGCTCTGTACAAGAAACAGCTTTTGACGTGGCGTCTGATTTTGTCTTATCTTGAGCATAAAAACTTATTTATGTCAATGTAGAATATGCAGCGTATTCAGAAGACCCTATTTTTCTTCCTTTGAATGTGTAAAAATAACTTGTAACATAAATATGTCACTAAATGACAATCTGGGTCTCTGTACAAAATTATCATCATAGTCGTCCTCTCGATCATTGTGCAGTACTTTTGTCAGATGTCAGGTTCACTGATCTGATTGACAAATTCATCCGAGGAATACGAAGAGTTCCTCGTACAACTTTACGCTGTATTAAAAACAATGTATTCTAAACTTTACACAGGAAGGTATAGCAACATTTTACCCAGAACAGCCTTGAAGCTCTGTTTTACGTGGATAGCTCTAAAGCCCTGTTTTATGCGGACAGGGGCTTCATGTATGTTGGGGGTTTTGACTGTAAAATATGCGAACAATTTTCCAGCATATTTTATGCTTCTACATTCTATACGTCTACTAATTTTCCTTTCTGCCCAATGCCAATGTACAAGTCTTAAGTATGACGTGAATATCTCGTAACTATAATGCAAGTCACCTAAAGCAATACAACTATGGTAAGTACCATCACACGAGCTACTTGAACCGATGGCCAGTCAAGTACGTAAACTCATGTCCTATCATGAACTCACTTTGTGACGTGAAATAATACGTGACAAGGCCTCGGAGTTATAATGATAACTCCGCAACTTAGGGTACGTCTACTAGACACTAGGTCAAACACAAGTCCTAATGTCGACGCCTTCGTCGACTGCACCCTAGTCATTCTCGAATGCGCACAGTTAAAATAATATTCAGAGCATAATATATAATAATAACTAAATTTAAACAGTACAATAAGGTAATGTATACTTGCCTGAAAGCCAGGCAAAGATTCGAACACCTACTCGCCAAGGAAGCAGCAGCACAAGAATGGGACTGGAACAGATATCTCCGGATGCTGTCATAAATATCACCAACAGTACCAAAATGAGTGAGATACTCAGAAAAGTATATCCATACGTCCAATTTGAACATAGGAGCAAAATGACAGTTTCTGGTCAACACATAGCCCATAGGCGGGGCCGTCTTACACCAAAAAATGTGTCAGGATCAAAGGTTTCTAAACATAGCACATTATAGTTCAAAAAAGTTCTAAATAATGATACAAATTCAATGGTATATCCAGTTTTGAATTTCGGCGAGCCGATCACAAATTTGCTCGTTAAGTCGAATTGTGGGGCCCATAAAAGTGGCAATTTTTCGACTGTCTCCGATTCGGACAAAACTTGGGTCACAAGACAAGTCAAATAACGCGAGTCCAGCGGTATAAGTTTCATTGCGATCCGATGAGGTTATATCAACTAATGGGATAATTTATAAAACATCGATACGGGGGACTTTCGACGGATACGGGTTAATTCCGGCGCGCACACACGTCCGAATCAATTTTCGCGAAAGCCTACACATCAAAAAATATCGTACGTGCCTTCCGGTGTAATCGGTACGTGACGAGGTTGTCCGGTTTGACAGAACTAACTTCGTGACAAAGATTTTCATATTTTATAATACTATTTTTCTTATGAATTAGAACTCTAATTACTAACAATAGAATGAAAACTAAATTATTCTAATTGAAGACGTTGCAAGAAGGTTAAGTGGAGAGTATACCAGAGAAGTTGGATTCACGATTTTGTTGTGCGAAGAGGGAGAAATTGAATCACGAAGGTGGGCACGTGGGTCTGGACCGAAATTGAAAGCTCGAGAATGGGGGCTCGTTAAGCAGCGGTTCGGCCGTTCCCGGCGACTGCAGGTGGTAGGGGAGGCTCGTCTGGATTGGCGGGGGTGCTGGGGTGGTGATCGACTGATGGGTGGCTCGGAGGAGGAGGAAGGGCAGCTGCAGCAGTGGAAGCAACTACAACTGTGGTAGCAGTAGCTACCAGCAGCAACAACAACAGTAAATGCAGCAGCAGACACCCCAAGGTGTAGGGGAAAAGTGGGTGGGTGCTCAGTCGAGGTGATGGTAGTGGTGGTCATGGAGGTAGTGATCAAGGAGGTGATGTTCGTGGAGGTGCAAGGAGAGAGAGGTGAGGATGATGGTGAAGGTGTTGGTGTTGGTGAGTTGAGAATAGGAGATGAGGAGAAGTAGAATAAAAGGAAGAAGAGATGAAGGAGAATAAGAAGTATGGAGGAATGAGAGGGAAAGGCTCGGGTGATGGGGGGTGTTGCTCCAGCAGCTTGAGCTCCGGCCAGGGGCATCACATCAACAACAAAAAGAAGAATGGCACCAACACAGTAAGGGGGGTGATGGTGGTGGTGATGGCTGATGGTGAAGGTGGTGGTGACGGTCAGGTGTGGAAAAGGAGGAGGGAGAATATGGATGAAGTAATAAATAATGGGAGAGAGAGAGAAGATGGTGTATTTAATAAAGAGGGAGAGAGCTTTCCAAGAAATTAGGGCCGATGGTTCCCAAGAAGGGGGTGACATATTGTCATAAAAAAATAGGTGGTGGAGATGTGTTGGGGTTTGAATGAGAGGTTAGGATTTAATATAGGTTGCATAGTATCATGCAAAAAGAGTGGAGGAGAGCTCATGACCGGTCAAGCATTCAAAATAATATTTTTTATTGGCTTCAACCAATAGAAGGTGGTCACATGGCTAGTTATTTGCACAAAAGTTTTCAATAGTTTAGGACTTGCACAAAGAAGAAAAAGTAGATTAGATGTGAAAAAATGCCATGTTTGGTGTGTTGTAGTATAGAAAATTGATGTGTGGTATTTTTTAGGATTGATGTTTAGTCTAGTTTTGGGTTATGTTGAGTCGGTTGCCACAAAATAAATAAAAATTATGTCATAGATGTTCTTTAATAAATTAAAAGTGCATGGGATCTCAATTGGAGGTGACACAGGTATTGGAAATATAGTAGACTCGGAATAGATTATCGTCATACATTAGGTTACAAGAAACAGATCGATGCTGTGTCTTCAATTTCGATTGGAATGGACATAGGTGCAAAGTTTGGGTTTAAAATTATATATTGTCTGACAATTGTTGTGCGATTAAAATAAAGCATAAGAGAGGGTCTTTATGAGTGATACAAAGGTCAGAATACAAGATTAGTTTGTTTAAGGTCAAAGGTGTGATATTTGTTGGAAGGCAAAAACTAGTGTAGTGCTCTAGATATCTAAACAATGGTAAAGTGAAATAATTGAATCAAAATTACAGTAGTGAATTATAACTCCAAGAATTATTCCAAAATAATTCTAAATAAATTTCTAAACCTAGATTTTGGTCAGGGGGTTTATGACAAGCGTCTAAACATCTGCAGCTAGCTGGTCATCTCCCGGTACCAGCTTCTCCTGAGCAATTATCTCTAACTCTACACACACTACGTCTTGAGGTCCATAGTGTGTAGGATACCAGTCATCTAAATCATCTGAAAAATATATCCAGTCAGGATTGGAGCGAGGCATACCTCTAACAGCAGTTTTAATAAATGATAAAGACTATGTAATATTAAATAAAGCTCATATACAAGATAAATATAGCATGAACATGAAATATACAAAGCTGTAAATAGTACAAGAGAAATGAGCATCATATACAAGAGTCATGAATATAACTAACTAAGTGAGTGAGTACTAGCTTCGATATGTGATCGACTTGGGAACTTGTACAGGAATTATGGCCTGGTTAATCATACGTGAAGTGTATGATTAAAACTAACAGGAAACTTGTACATGAATGGGTATTGATCACATCTCTAACTAACACTCCCCATTCCTCGACTGGTATAGTGGATCCAACCATGGCACGTTATGATATGGGATTCTCCAAGGAGGTAGCAAGTCTCCCTAAGAATCAGTGTCCATACAAGTAAAAGAGCAACAAGAAATATACATGATATACCAGGAAATACCGAGAATAAGATCTCATGACAAGATCCAGAAGATACCAATCTGTCTAACCATGTGTCAAGGATATCTACACTAAATAGAAGATATCATAAATGAAAAACTGTCAGAGAATATACTCGCCTGAGGTTCTGAGATGACAATACCAATCTGTGTCTGGACTGGTGTCACACTGACATATATATATATATATATATATATATATATATATATATATATATATATATGTCATGTTATTGGGTGTAAAGAATGATAAATGTGCTAAATGAGTCAAAATATGCTTTCTAGGCCATTTCTAAGTCAAGATAGTCAAACTAGGTGTTATCCATAATTCTAGGTCCATAACTATCTTTTAGGCTATTTTAGCTATTATAAGATACTATAGTATCATAACTACTAAGTATCAATAGATACACAATTTTATATATATATATATATATATATATATATATATATATATATATATATATATATATATATATATATATATATATATATATATATACACTAGTTATCCCTTAGCTAATATTAACTCTATACTGATTACCTTGGCTTTGAGCCACCTTGGTATCAATACCTAGTTACCCTCTTGGTATTCAATATCAAATACCCAATGATACCTTATACCCTCATTACCTTGGTTATCTCAAGGTAAACTAGAACTTAGTATATACTCATACAATATCAACTTCTAACACACTAACTTACATTTGCCTTGATACCCCACTCATTACTTACACTTACTTATACCATGTGCTACTTACTGGCATACATGAACTTAATCCACATATATTCCTATCTATCTCACTCACACACTCTAACATGTGCATAACGCATCCACACATACATATGTGTATAACCCACATATACCCATATGGGTAACCCCAATACAACCACCAAAACAATAGTTCATAATCCCCCTTTCTTATACTGTCATGCCTACACTTTTTCACATCCCTACTGCTGCTGCCACCGTTGTTATAACACCAACTGCTATGGTCTTCACCCCTTTCCCCTCAATACATATACCTGTGTATATATATACTTGTATCAGTTAATCCCCAACTTACCTTGTTGCATATTGCTACTGCTTCAGTATCACCTCGCCATTACCTACTTAAAAACCAATCATTCTGGTAGCTCCCCCCTTACACTTCTCTACTGACACTTCAATTGACCTATTGCACTCCTCCTTGGCTTGAATATCCAGTGCACATCAGTATGCACTGCTAAAATGGCAGGTTTGCTACCTGCTAGATACCCAAGCTCCTATCAGTCTTGAACCAAGTCCCTGTGTTCCAAACTTGCTACTAATGAGAGCACAGCACAACTCCACCCTACAACTCCCCCAGTCCCAGTAGCAACATTGCTGCAACAAGGTTTGGCCAAAGCTTGGAATGCTACTTCATACAGTGGCTTGCACCTACTAATATGGTGCACACGATCTAGCCTCCCTGCAGAACAACCCACAGTCTCACCACACCCAGGCACAACTGCCTTCCCATCTTAATCTCAGTCACAATACGACTACAACACAATCACCTATATACAACTACCAATATATATTCACACACACACACACACACACACACACACACACACACACACACACACACACACATATAATAATAATAATAATAATAATAATAATAATAATAATAATAATAATAATAATAATAATAATAATAATAATAATAATAGTAACATGCTTCATATATGTAAATAGATCTATTCTTCTGTATACACTACTTAATAGTCAAATCAACAAACACCTATAGTGCATCACTAGGATACTCATGATACGCTCTCAATTGAATACCAATTTTCCCCAATTCATAACAAATATCCATTATATATATCAATTACATATATACATGACTAATGTAACTTGCTACAATAAGAATTGAAGAGTAACTACTCAAATTCCCCCAAAATGAACCCCATATTATACCGTATCACAAGATACTATGATACACTCTACTCGTGTCCAATTATGAAAATATAACTAGTCTCATAGCCTCAATCTAAGACTAATTAGATCTAATTGGTCTCATGACACACTTGATGTGTCAATCTCAGAATTTTCCTAAATTGGACACAAAAACCTATGTAGAAACCATAATATAAGTCATATGAACCTAGTTTTTGTTCCTATGAATAGATCTAAGCCAAAAGATGTTTCCTAGTGGTCAAAGCAAGAATTAGAGTCTAATTATGAAGAAAATTCAGAATTTACCGATTGGAAGATGGATTCTCAATGAATCACTCAATTGGACATGATCCGGGCACAAGCTTCTTGCCAATTTCTCCTTCTCCAAGTGCTCCTTGCAATCCAAGCTCCAATACTTTTTAATTGATGAAAATTAAAAGGGAATGAGAGTAGATTAAGTAAATTTGGTGGAGGGATGAAGTAATTTGGGGAAGAACTAAATTGAGGATCTAAATTTGGAATGAACTAGTGAGAGGAGAGAGAGTTCCCCCCTTCATATGGTCGGCCCCCTCTAAACCCTCCTCCAATTAATATGCAATATCCAATGTGCCCCTACTAGTTAGTTAAGAGGAATAATTAGGAGGGCTATATTAGGAAGCTTCTAATTCTTCATGAACTAATCTAATTTCCTTAAATTAATTAAGAAAAATATCTAATTGGGCCAAGTCCAATGTTGGGCTCAATGGGTCATGACAAACTAATGAGTCCACAAATGACATGCCTAAATAATAATAGGCTAGCCCACTAACAAATAAATAATTAGCACATCACAATATAATTAATTACTAGTATAATATATAATATTAAATCACTAACTAATAAATATGCTAATGATAAAAATATCCTCATCTAGAAATATGGTAGTTACAAGCCGAGTTTGCTTGATAGAATCAAGTCTGCTCAGAAGGACGATCAATTCCTAAGGAAGATGTGTGAGATGATCTCGACGAAAAGACGTTCGACTTTGTAGAAGACAAAGATTGTACCCTACAGGTGAAAGGAAGATTATGCGTTCCTAGCGATTCAGAACTCCGAAAGGAAATCATAACAGAAGCACACTATACGAAGTATTCCTTACATCCGAAGAGAACCAAGATGTACAAGGACTTGCGCATGAACTTCTGGTGGCACGATATGAAGTGGGATGTGCCGACCTTTGTGTCACAGTGTATGGCCTGTCAACAGGTGACAGCTGAACATCAGAGGCCCGACGGGGAGCTGCAGAATCTCGCTATTCCCGAGTAAAAATAGGACAACGTCACCATGGATTTTATCGTGGGCTTTCTAAAGACGCTATGGGGGCACGATGCGATTTGGGTCATAAATGACCGTTTAACCAAATCTGCCCACTTTTTCTATCAAAGTTACATGGAGCGTCGATCGGTTAGCGCAGATTTACATCGATGAGATTGTTTGTCTACACGAAGTACTTGCCTCAATTGTCTCGGACTGCGACAAACGTTTCTTTTCTTATTTTTAGACTAGCCTACAGTCTACATTGGGCACCAAGATAAACTTCAGTACTGCATATCACCCCAGACTGACGACCAGACAGAGTGGACGAATCGCATACTTGAAGATATGTTGCGACTGTGTGTGATCGATCTGAAAATTAGTTAGGACACGTACCCATCGTTATCGGAGTTTACGTATAACAAAAAATATCAATCAAGCATCCAGATTGTACCGTATGATGCGCTCTATGGGTGGATTTGTCGATCTCCATTCTGCTGGGACAAAGTCGGCAAGCGACAGGTACTCGGGCCAGAGCTGGCGGAGCAGACCGTTAAAAAAGTTTGCTTGATTCGGGAAAGATTCTGCACTGCACAGAGCCGACAGAAAAGCTACTCCGATGCTAATCGAAGATCCTTGGAGTTTATGGTCGGGGATCACATTTTCTTAAAAGTGACAATGATGCGAGGAGTGATGCGCTTCGGTATTAAGGGCAAATTTAGTCCCAGATTTGTTGGCCCCTTTGAGATACTTGAGCGAGTGGCAGCTGTGGCCTATCAGATTATGCTACCCCTACTTTGGCTGAAGAGCATGACGTCTTCCATGTCTCTCAACTTCGAAAGTATGTGCATGATCCAAGTCATGTGGTTATTTTCGATCAGTTAGATCTGCGCACGGACTTATCGTACTCTGAGGAACCTGTAGAGATCTTGGATCACATTTAAAAGATTTTACGGAATCGAACAATATCCTTGGTTCGTGTATTATGGTGGAATTATTCGGTTGATGAATCAACGTGGGAGATAAAGTCAGAGATGAAGGAGAAGTACCCTTCATTGTTCGTTCAGTCAGAGGTAAGACCTTATTCTTAAGTTTTGGGATGAAACTTTTATTTAGTGGTGTATTAAGTAGTGCCTCAAATCCCGATCCGTTCGGGATGCACAATATATAATGGGCATGTGGCTAGTCTGTCTGATTTGTAACTTAGTGGTTAGAACTTCGGTATCCTCTTGCCATGGACAAAATGCGATGATCATTTCCAACTCATGGATAGGCCTCTATTGAAACGAGTCTAATAGTTTTCGTGTTTGGTTGCTTGGTTTTCTTGATTTTGCTTTGGGATTTTGTTTTGGTGTTGCTTTTAATTTTCTTGGTTTTCGCTCTTGGATTTCTTGCTTGGAGCTATGGTTCTTAGAAATTTAGGGAGGAAGGATCGGTAAAATGATTCTAACTCGATGCTTGAACTATTTGTAGCGCCCCGTTCCCCCGGTGCGGGGAGCGCGGCTAAGAAATACAAGATGGTATCGTTCGATCGGGATAAATTAAAACAAGAACTCGTCCTCATTATGAATTTGCTTCTTCGAAATTGATTCCCATATTCAGTAGACCGTGCCCCCGGGATCGACTTAGCAGCAGAGTCAGGAGGGACCCCTCCGCTGTTAGCTTTTATTGCCTCGGATTTCGATGTCGCTTGTTGCTTTCGTGCTTTGAGTTGGTTTTCGGATTTGCTTGTTTTCCTTGAACGGTTTCGATGGATTTTATTATTTTCGTTCATTGAACTGCACTTTAATTTCGAGATTGGAAAGAGAGGAAGAGGTATTGATCGAGCTGTTCGTGATGCAGGTGAACGAGCAGTAGGCAACTTACGAGCGGAGTCTTAAAGTGCCTCTTTCCTTCTCCCTTCCAACCAACTAAGTGAGTGGCTACCAACCCGATTAGTTAGCCCTGCTTCCAAGTCTTCACACCTAATAAATCTTACATCCTTATTTGACCCGATCATACGATACCAAGTAATAACTAAAAGATGCCAAGTTAAAATGGGAATAGACATGGACTTTATTGCTTGTCAAACTAAACTTGTGAACTGTTATCTTATTGTATGCTAGTTTATTGCAAATGTTCTTTAAATTGTGCTAAGTATGGATCATATCTTGTATGCGAATAATTGTTCAGGGAGGCTATGCAAAATAAATCATGCAATACTGCTTGTCGTGTACTCGTGTTCTTGTACTCGTGTTGCCTCAACTGCATGAATTGTTAACTTAATAATCGTGTTCGATCATGGACAACTTGTGCACAAGGTCTTTATTCTGCGGACTATCGCTGGGGCACTGGCACCGATCTGATCCGGGTGGAACTCGTGTGTAGTCATCGTGTACGGGACGGGATAGCTTACAGCGCCTCGTGTACTCTCGTAGCATGCTATCCTTGTCCTTGACTACGTCCAATATGGCATCAAGCCAGTGATCCTCGTGTATATTTAAACCTATTGCAAACTAACTTGTGTCTTTGTGGCAGGGAAGGCATGGTAAGTATTGTGCAGGTGGTTCAGACGGGCAGGTAAAATCCACCGAACGGTGGCAAGTTTATTTCAGTAAATTCTATATGCTGCTTACTTATAAATGAACTAAGGCAAGATAGAAAACCATAAATAATAGGAATGCTTCATATAAATAATGTGTTGATTGGTATAGTTCGGTTAGCTCGCCTTCACCAGTATGTTTCGGCATACTGACTCTCGTTAAAACAGGTTCCCCGCACTAAGGCGAACCGAGCGAGGAGCCGAAGTCGTCTCCCCGATCCAGTCCAGCTGTAGGCGCATCGTGATCATGCCATATTTTGAAGTACATGAAGGAAGGAGCTTACAACTCTGTACATAATATAGCTCCGTGGCAAAGCCGTCCTCCAGCCCGGAGGTCTATACATTTTAAAGTTTAGTAAAGGGATGTAATGTACAGGACTGCTATTTTATTTTGAGTCAACACTTTTGTAAGCCCGTGCGGCAAAGTAGCTGACTCGTTCAAGAGTTTGTAATAGATGTTCATTATCAATAAAGTAAACTTTTCTATGTTTCAAATCTGTGTTTTTAATTTATCTGCGCACTCTGAATATGTGCTCGTTATGCAAAGTACTCTAGCCTTGTGCGGGCACAACCCCAGGCCCGTACGACGGTCACGATTCAGGGGACGCCCCAACTATTCCATGGAATTGGGTCATGACATAGTGGTATCAGAGCACAGATTCAAGTTCCTTAGACTCTCGTACTGGAAAATTTCCTTTAACGATCAAATTCCTGTGCGAACTCTTGAACTCGCTAGGCCAAAATGAGATACGTTCATGCAATAAGTCCATAATACATTATGATCCTAATGTAACTTACCTTCTTTTGAAAGAATGGCACCAGCACAATCCTCAACGCTAGCACCGGACGAAACGTAAGGCCAAGAAAGTAGTTCGGGTACTTCGGGAAGTTCAATGAGCCAGCGAGCCGTGCCAAGCATCGATTCCATCCAGCAAATATTGTGGATGTTGGAGGCAAACCAACAAAGGGATGAGGCTCGCTACGAACGGGCCGAGAAGCGGGCGGAGGAGAGTCAGCTCAAGTTTTAAGATAATATAGAAGCTCGATTCTCAGTCCAATAAAAGTAGGTAGATGCCCTGCAACAGATCATTCAGACTTTGGCTTCCAACCATTCTGCGGCAACACCAGCGACTCCGGTGGAACAGCCCGTGCTTGAAGTCGAGACACCGCAAATTCCAAGGACGAGGGACGTGACTGCCTTCGACTTTGGTCACTTCAAGGAAGTCTGTAACACTCCATTCAACGGAACTGAGGACCCAATCGTAGCTCTAGATTGGTTGGCCGAACTTGAAGACCACTTCGCTCTGCTAGAGGTCCCTGAAGAGAAGTGCGTCGCCTGCATGCAACTACAGCTCTGCCTCAACGTACATGATTGGTGGGACGTGCATCGACGATCTCTTCAATTTGACCATGGAGAGGAGGCGATCTCGTGGATGACTTTTCGTGCCGCATTTGAAGAGGAGTTTATACCCCCTCCAGTACAACGTCAGATGGAGAACGAGTTCGTACAACTGAGGTAAGGCAGCATGACGGTTAAACAGTATTCTGCCGAATTCAACCGACTCTCCAAATTCGCTAGAGCCTATTTATCTGATATAGCGAGTCGAGCTAGAAGATTTGAAGGTGGTTTGCATCCTGCCATCCATGCGCATGTAGTCGTTCATCAGTATCAGACAATGCATGAAGTCATGAATCACGCCCTATCACTTGAACCACATTATCCTCACATTCCTACCGGCGCTGTGCATACCTATAGTCAAAAATGCCAAAGCAACGATAGAGGAAACAATGCTGCAAAGTAACGAAATGACGGTGGTCAGCAAATAAGGGATTGGAGCAATACATGTCAATTCTGCAAAAAGCATGGACACGATAAGAAAGATTGCCGCTTGAGACTTGGGTTATGCCTCGCTTGTGGAAAACAATGCCATACCATTAATTCCTGCCCGAACCTCCCTGATCGTCGTCCTCGACATAAAGTTTCCTAGAGGTAGACTCTATTTCTAAGTTTCGGGAAAAAACTTCTAATTAGTTGGGTAGGATGTAGCGTCCCGTTCCCCCTGTGCGGGGAGCGCGACTAAGAAATATAAGATGGTATCGTTCGATCGAGATAGATTAAAACAAGAACTCGTCCTCGTTATAGATTTGCTTCTTTGGAATCGATTCCCATATTCAGTGGACCGTGCCCCCGGGATCGACTTAGCGGCAGAGTCAGGAGGGACCTCTCCGCTGTTATCTTGTATTGCCTCAGATTTCGATGTCGCTTGTTGCTTTCGTGCTTTGAGTTAGTTTTCGGATTTGCTTATTTTTCTTGAATGGTTTTGATAGATTTTATTATTTTCGTTCATTGAACTGTACTTCAATTCCAAGATCGGAAAGAGAGGAAGAGGTATTGATCAAGCTGTTCGTGATGTAGGTGAACGAGCAGTAGGCGGCTTACGAGCTGAGTCTTAAAGCACCTCTTTCCTTCTCCCTTTCAACCAACTAAGTGAGTGGCTACCAACCCGATTAGCTAGCCCTTCTTCTAAGTCTTCATACCTAATTAATCTTGCATCATTGTTTGCCCCGATCAGACGATACCAAGTAGTAACTAAAAGATGCCAAGATAAAATGGGAATAGACATAGACTTTATTGCTTGTCAAACTAAACTTGTGAACTGTTATCTTATTATATGCTAGTTCATTGCAAATGTTCTATAAATCATGCTAAGTATGGATCATATCTTGTATACGAATAATTGTTCAGGGAGGCTATGCAAAATGAATCATGCAATACTGCTTGTCGTGTACTCGTATTCTTATACTCGTGTTGCCTCAACTGCATAAATTGTTAACTTAATAATCGTGTTTGATCATGGACAACATATGCACAAGGTCTTTGTTCTGCGGACGGTCGCTGGGGCACTTGCACCGATCTGATCTGGGCAGAACTCGTGTGTAGTCATCGTGTATGGGACGGGATAGCTTACAGTGCCTCGTGTTCTCTCGTAACATGCTATCCTTGTCCTTGACTATGTCCAATATGGCATCAAGCCAGTGTATATTTAAACCTGTTGCAAACTAACTTGTGTATTCATGGCAGGGAAGGCATGGTTAGTATTGTGCAGGTGGTTCAGACGGGCAGGTAAAATCCACCAAACGGTGCAAGTTCATTTCAGTAAATTCTATATGCTGCTTACTTGTAAATGAACTAAGGCAAGATAGAAAACCACAAATAATATGCATGCTTCATATAAACAATGTGTTGATTGGTATAGTTCGGTTAGCTCGCCTTTACCAGTATGTTTTGGCGTACTGACCCTCGTTGAAACAGGTTCCTCGCACTAAGGCGAACCGAGCGAGGAGCCGAAGTCGTCTTCCCGATCCAGTCCAGCTGTAGGCGCATCCTGATCGCGCTGTATTTTGAAGTACTTGAAGGAAGGAGCTTGCAACTCTGTACACAATACAGCTCTGTGGCAAAGCCGTCCTCCAGTCCGGAGGTCTATACATTTTGAAGTTTAGTAAAGGGATGTAATGTACAGGACTGCTATCTCATTTTGAGTCAACACTTTTGTAAGACCGTGCAACAAAGTAGCTGACTCGTTCAAGAGTTTGTAATAGATGTTCATTATCAATAAAGAGAACTTTTCCATGTTTCAAATCTATGTTTTCAATTTATCTGCGTACTCTGAATATGTGCTCATTATGCAAAGTACTTTAGCCTTGTGCGGGCGCAACCCCAGGCCCACACGGCGGTCACGATTCGGGGGACGCCCCAATGATTCCACGAAATCGGGTCGTGACACTATTGCAGGTCCGTGTAACTGACGCTTGATCGTCTCTAGGCGGGACTCCTTCTTTCAGCACTTTCTTTAATCGGTAGGTGGTTCAGACCCTTCTTTCCCTCTTCTTTACGCCTATATCCTTAATGTTTCGAACGTTCAATCGATGATGCCCGGCTGAATGCCTAGGAAATCCCTAGCCACAATGTATGCCAGCCACTAAGAAAGGAACATAGATAATTGTAGGCTAACTTGTATATGAATTTACACGTTCTATAACACGAGCTTTAAAATAAAGCCGGAAGTCATGGTTCAAAACCAAGGAACTGCTTGATGGAATGCAGCATCGGGAACATTGGTTGCAGCCTGGTGCTTCGGAGGGTTTGGACCCACGGGACACTAAAACCGGAATACGACTTTGAGAAAGTATGAACTGTTGCATAAGTATGTATGTGTGTGTATATATATATATATATATATATATATATATATATATATATATATATATATATATATATATATATATATATATATAGCTGCTTTACTTTCTTCTGTTTTATCTCATGCATTGTATGATAGTTGAGTTGTTCACGCATTTGCATGGTCTGGGACAACTTGTGCACAAGGTTTAGAATTTCCTCAAAACGGTATTCTGGGGTACTGGAACCGTATCGACCTGGGGAGAAATATTTGATCGTGCTTGGCACAACGCATTGTGGGACCTTCAGAAGGGCTTGCTACCCTGGTTGGTAGGGCACGCCGTAATACCATGGATAAGTCCTTTGGTGCCGATCGCACCAATGACCACATATAAATAGAACATATGCTAATCTATTGTCATGTGCAGATGGTAAGTATACTTCTGTTTCTGTGCAGGGAAGGAGGGGATCTGTTGATTAAGCAAACGATATGCTATATGGTTTCTATGATTTTTTTCTAAAAATATGCAACTGATATGAACTGAATTCACTTAGTTCTTAATAGCAAGATCATTTTTAATGCATGCTCTCCCCTAAAAAGCAAGTATTGATTTAGGCGAGTGGGTTCGTCCCGCTCACTAGTACAACTAAGTACTTACCCACATTTATGGGAAAACATTTCAGGCACTCAGAGTGTGCAACGCTAGTGGATAGACGAGGAGGCGTTAGAAGCTCTTCTATTTTGAAATATAGTTGAAGCCAATTCATTTTGGAGACGTAGATTTTTAATCTATACAAAGGCGTAATGTACGAACAAAAAAGCTTATTTGATGGAGTGCACCCTACCTTTTGAGTTTTCTTTGTAATATAATCAATATAGCCGAGAGGCACATCAAATATAAACACTATGTAAATTACTCTGAATTATCAATAAAAATCATGTTTTCTTATTATACTTTGTGTTCAATTATCTGTGAATGTGTTTTCTAACTTGTATTTTAAATGGATTACTATCACTGCACGTTCTTGCCTTGTGCGAGCGTAACTCCAGGCTCGCATGGCATCACGCCCAAGTGAGGATGATCGATTCCACAAATGATCTAAGCAAGGACGATCAACCCTTGCGAGATCAGGGCATGACAGATGGTAGCCTTTTGTAATATTTATCGTGTCATATAACACATTATTGTTTAGATATATATATTTATAAATTGTTAACTGATCATAGAGAATGTAGGAAGATCACATAATAATTTTATTTGTCATCACATGATTATCGTGTTAGTTTAGTATAGTCGGGTTAAGACTACTCACCAGTATATTTCCTAATGTGTTGACACCTCTTCCACAGGTGGGATAGTCGTTTGAACGTAATGAGGCGTTTGGAGCTTATTTGGAAACTTAAAGATTTTTGACTGAAAGATAGTATCTTTTGTTTATATATGACATAATGTATGAAACATTATCGATTGTTTTAGTTTCGAAAGTTGCAAACATTATGGCATTGTTTATTGTAATAAGATCCACTATTTGTAATCGAGTTATTCTTTTGGTCTAAGAACCATTGTAATCAGCAGATAATTATCAATAAAAATAATTATTTTTTATTTAGCTTGTGTGTAATCAACCTTTTTACTTATCTTTTTGCTGTAATGAATTTATTTCTGAGATATTTTATCGACCTTGTTTGATCTTGTTTTGTACAAGTATAATTTAGACCTGTGCGACATCAGGGCTAGTTGAGACTTTTGTTTATATGATGTAGTGCCCCGTCATGCTCAGTTCAGTGAGATGATCATTAGCGCAAAGCCATTCGGGCTTTGTTATTCAGTAGCTTTCTTGGAGTTCCGCTCGGTCGAGTCAGAATCTTCATTCAGGTGGGTGGTCTCGATGAACCTGACTTTGCTTTGCTTTCACACTTAATAAATGGATGATGCTTGTCTAGTTTATTATACAATAACTTGATGCATGCTCATAAAAATAAGATGAACCCACATAGCTAAGAGAACAATCTTATTCTATATGTTTAGAACATGGAATATTAACTTGCTGCTTGAGATAGAATTTTATACTACTGTTATAGATTGAGATTTGCTTGAATATTGTAGACGTGTAAAGTAAAAGTATTTTTATTCTTGTCACATAAACTATCTTACTTGTGCAATAGAACTTACTTTCGTATTGTTGCAGTAACTTATCATATGAAACATAATACTGTAGTAAGCTATCATATGGGTTAATAGTGTTGTAACCTTATGCATGAAGACTATTAATTGGTTATTCATGAGTTTATAAGTAGAACATGAAACACTACCAAAATAAGTCATATTAGCGATATTATTAGCGACTCCAGACACATACGTCGCTAATATTATTAAATTTAGCGACGTATTAAATAGACGTTGCCATGTGTCACTGGTAGTGACGTTCTGCGACGCCTACCGACTACCATTAGTATTATGGAAAATGACGTCTCCTAGGAGTCTCCAAACATCGCTATATTTTTAACAACAATGACATTTGACAATGTCATATCTTATACGTCAGAGTATATTAAAAATATAGCGACGTTTAGCGACGTCTAATATAAACATCGCTAAGTTTTTAATAATACACCGATTGTGATTCACTTTCCTTCCATTCCCAAATTTTTCAAACCCAATTCCAAATTTTTCCCTCCTCTGCTCCGCCCCCGCTCCAACCTCCACCGCTACTCCTCCACTCTGACGACCGCACTCCCTCAGGCGACCACCCTCCCCTACGACGATCGCCCTCCTCTTTGTCGCTGCTGCTCCAGTCCTCCACCGTCAACCTCCTCGTTGCCGCTGCTCCAGTCCTTTACCTCCGACCTCCTCGCCATCGCTGATCTAGTCCCCCACTACCGACCCCCCTTGTCCCCCTGTCCCGGCAATACCAACCCCCTTCGGTCAGGTAACTCTAACCCTAACCCTATCTCTTTTTTGCCGACACGATACAGACACATTAACACAGACACACTAAAATGACACACACACACACACACACACACACACACACACACACACACACACACACATACTGACACTAACACTGACACGGACACGTTATATAATATGTGTATATATGTGACACGACACACGCTGATACAGACAAGACTGTCCTTGGACTGGGACCTGGTCCCTTTCGAGATAGAAAAATGCTAGTAGTAATTGATTGTATGCTTCTTTTCATAGATTGTACCATACATTTATGTAAAGTCTATATATTTTCGTATTTGTATGGTCATTGGATAACTTATGCACAAGGATATTATTTCTCAAACGATCGTCAGTACACTGGGATTAATTCGGCCTAGGAGGAGCAGGCAGAGTTATGCTAGCTGAAGTACAAGCTGTAAAACACCTAATTTTGAAAACCATATTAATTTTTATTATTATTAATTAATTATTTATTTATAGTAGTTATGAGCTAAATAGAGGAGATAGATTTTATTTAATTTTTATTTGATGTGTTTGTGCATTTAGGGGATTTATAGAGCCATTATAAATTTTTCCTAATTTATTCCATGTAGGAGATCCTTTGGACAGTTGCTAGCTCAATGATATGCACTGATATAATTTTTAGAATTTTCTATGTGTATATATGTATATATATATATATATATACATATAAATACATTCCTATTGGATCTCAACCTAAAACCCTTAGCCTACCCTACCCGCTTGAACCCGAACCCGTTAGGAGAGAAATATCAGCAGCAGCAAAAACTAACTTTGTTTTTCCTTCTCCGTGAGTGTGAAGAAAATATCAGCAGCAACACCAGCACCTCATTCCACTGCCTCTTTAACTCTAGTATTACTAAACACCCCTAAATCGAAACCAAGACCAAAGAAAGAAAGAAACAGCAGCGGCAGTGGCTTTTAAGACCACTAAATATTCCCCATCGCCTCTTTATCCCTATATATACTACAAACTATCCCAAACCCTAACCCCACTTCTTACACTAAACTTAACATAAGTATTGGATGCCTGCACTATACAGAACTCTTGCTCGGTAAGTATACCTTGCCATCGTACTATTATTTACATTCCATATGATGTATGCATATTTATTTCTGCGTATTTAGTTCATTTATTGCTAAATAAATTGTGCGTCCAAGGAAAATTGGGTGCAACGACGATGTCGTCGTATCATATTTATTCATGTATATTTTGGACCTACTTTATGAGACCACCCTATCATTATGGAGCATCATTAGGTTCCTTGGCCGTGACACAGTTGTTACACGAGTTGTGAGTCTCATACAGATCACGAACTGCGTAACAGGTCTGGCCTCCTGTACGTATTAGCCGTGCGTTAGGGATGACTGCTGATAGAAACTTTGTATGCTAGTAGACCTGGCAGTTATTTAGAGGTTTTATCGTGTCATGGATGTGGCATGCTTAGAGCATGGGATAGGAAGAACAACAAGTAAGGCATTTGGGTTCCTTTGTACTTTTTTCCTTCTGTAACCCGGAAGCTCCACTGGAGATACGGGCGGTGATGACCCTATTTACTACATGGCAGCCTCTGCCGTTCAAAAGACGACATGCTTTGAGGCCCCTGATTTTCCGAGAAAGTCATGCCAATCCCACTTTTTAGGCAGATAGCCCATTTGTTGGAAAATTATTCTCAAACTATATTCACTTAGACAGTTAGGCGACCCATTGGATGTTTATATTTCAGTACCTTATTGGCACGTTTATATGTATCTTGTTACGTCCCTTTGAGGACCTAGTCCCTTTCCAGATATGGACAAGCAGGAGTATCCGCAGGAGTACGGACCTGGACCTGACTCTACTTACCAGACTGAGGAGGTCTTACCCTCGGAGTATCTGTAATTTTATTATCGTTGTTTAGAGATCCTTGTTGCTACTTCAGTATAGTCATTTTGTAGTGGATTTGTTTCCACCCGACTATCAGACTTGATACTCATCTTTGATATTCAGTTATTATTCAGCTCTTTATTCCTACTTATTATTTGGGCTGTGGATGAGATATAGATTGTGTGTGACATGTTGTGACAGTATATTACCACTGGTGGATTGAAAATTCATGTACAGCGTACATTTGTATATGGTTTCTATATATTGGAGTTCGTATACATACGGCTGAGCGTGTTACGTATTCCTAGTCCTACGTATTTTGGGACTGGGGCGTGATATGTTTTTGGTGGTGGCCCATGCAAGTCAAGAATATATTGTCTCGATTACGTAACTATACCAAACAAGCCTGCATATATGAATAGAGTATAAGGATCTCATCCACACTTGACTAAAATCTCATTCTTCCTTTCAACCATCCTCTTTTTGGATAAAACAATGTTTTTACGCCAAAAACCCTTTACCCTTGTTGGCGTAAAAGCCAAATGACTATTGTTGGCGTAAAGCCAAATGATTGCCTAGTTGGCGTAAAAGCCAAATAACTGTCTTGTTGGCGTTAAAAGCCAAGCTATGAAGAAGATTGACTACTTTACGCTGCGGTTATGATAACTGCTACCCACGTTCAAATATTCTTTCTAATCCTGCATATGACACGTCATGCATGCCACGTAGTCATGCATGCCACGTAGGTAACTGCCCAGCGTAAACTTGATAATTCCTGAATAATAGATAACTAGCATAAAGTAGCCTGATTAGGCCTAAAATGCAAGGATGGTGATGTGAGCGTATTTGTCACAGCCTTAGCTTCCCAGTCATGACCAATTAGACCAAATCTCTTGTATTAAATACAGAGATTTGCCTCAAGCCCTGTGCAAGAAACAGCTTTTGACGTGGCATCTGATTTTGTCTTATCTTGAGCGTAAAAACTCACTTTTGTAGGCAGCGTATTCAGAAGACTCTATTTCCTTCCTTTTGGATGTGTAGAAATGACTTGTATCAAATATGTCACTAAACGACAAACCTGGGTCTCTGTGCAAAATTATCATCACAGCCGTCCTCTCGATCATCGTGCAGTATTTTTGTCAGATATCAGGTTCACTGAATTGTCTGACAAAATTTATCTGAGGAAAATAAAGAGTTCCTCGTACAACTTTATGCTGCAATGTATGCTAGACTTTACGCGGACAGATTTTACATGCAGAATTTTACGTATACTTTACGCAGGCAGATTTTACGCGCAGAACTTTATGCAGGCAGATTTTTACGCAGAGCTTTTACGCGCAGATCTTTTACGTGCAGACTTTATGCGCAGATTTTATGCGTAGATCTTTTACCCGCAGATTTTACGCACAGATTTTCCTCGCAGATCTTTTACGTGCATATTTTATGCACCAGACTTTACGCACGAAAACTTTTACACAAACTTTTTACCCAGACAGCTTTGAAGTCTTACTTTACGCCAAAACTTCTTTGAATCTCTATTTTACGCGGACAATTCTGAAGCTTTACTTTACGCTTCTCTATGTTACGCGGACAGTTCTGAAGTTCTGTTTTACGCCAAACTTTCATGAATCTCTGTTTTACGCGAACAGTTCTGAAACCATGTTTTATGCTGACAGTTTTGAATCTCTGTTTTACGCAGGCAATTCCCCATCATATTTTATGCTCCTATGTTCTATTTTATACGTGCATCATGTTTGATTCCTGTACTTCTTTAAATCGTTGCGTACATCACCTGCAGAGAAATGGATATACATAAGGGATGTACTACCGTCGATGGTGACACAACCCCTTGATTCAATAGTCAGACTCAGGGAGGGTCCTCAACAATTCCTAGACTTCCGAGACCAGATGGACAGATTTACAATCTAGTTCCATCTGATCTTCCTATTCCACCTAATGGAAACCTCCTAGTCTCATCAATATTGCAAGATGGCGAGGCACAACTGTTCCAATTCTTCCAGATGATGATACATGAACAGAGACAGCAAGCAGCAGAACAGAGGCAAGAGTTTCTAGCAGCACTTGAAAGGATGGCTGCAAAGACTACTGTACCAGCTCAAGCACTAGCTCCAGTACCTCGAGCTAGAGTTGGTTTAGTAAAGGACTTTGTACAGATGGGTCCGAGACCGTACAAAGGCATTGAGAGCCCAGAGGAAACTACCAACTGGATCACTCATACTCGGAAGTTATTAGAGGCATCACAACTACCTGCAGACCTATGAATGACAGGTGTAAGGACGCTTCTAGATGGTAATGCTCATCACTGGTGGGAATCCATGGAGCACCAGTTGGGTACATACCAGACTTGGGAGCAGTTCTTGGAGTGCTTTGAAAGGAAGTACTTCCCGAATACCGTCAGAGATACATTATACGATCAGTTTCTCCACCTGGAGCAGGAGAACCAAACAGTGGACGAGTATGATGCTGAGTTTAGTCGCCTTAATAAATATAGTGCTGCCCTGATACTAGATGACTTGGCTAAAGCTAAGAGATTTCATCGCGAACTGACTCAGGAGCTCCAATATTACAGAAGCTCACAGTCCCGGATCTCTTATGCCGAGTTACTGACAGAAGCCAGATTACAAGAAACCATCAGCCGAGGAAAAGAAGGTCAGCTAGGGACACAACAAGGACCAACAAGGACACATCCATGACTAATAAGGACACAACAAGGAGGACTTATCAGACGTCCTTTAAAACAACAACAGTATCAATACAGAGTCGGACCGTACCAGATTCCGGAGAAGCCCCAATGTAATTATTGTGGAAGATGCAGGCACATTTCGAGAGATTGTCGGAACCGCTTAAGGCAATGTATAAGGTGTGGTTTCGAACAGCATTTGGTAAGAGACTGTCCAATACAGCAGACAGTGACACTTTTACCGCCAGTACATGAGCTAGTACTTCCAGCCTCGAAGCCAGCTCAGTAGATAAATAGACCAGGAGAATCAACTTGGCAGCGCGAGGACGGCAGGCGCGAACATTTTTTGAACCTATTCGTTGACCAAGGTATAAATTTTTGTTAATTTATATCTTCTACCATCCTTGACTTTCTACCGTGGCTTAGTTTTAATTTTGATGACAAAATTTTTATAAGTTGGGTAGAATGTAAAACCCCTAATTTGAAAACCATATTAATTTTTATTATTATTAATTAATTATTTATTTATAGTAGTTATGAGATAAATAGAGGATATAGATTTTATTTAATTTTTATTTGAGGTGTTTGTGCATTTAGGGGATTTATGGAGCCATTATAAAATTTTTCTAATTTATTCCATGTAGGAGACCCTTTGGACAGTTGCTAGCTTAATGATATGTACCAATATAATATTTAGAATTTTTTATGTGTATATATGTATACATATATACATATAAATACATTCCTATTGGATCTCAACCCAAAACCCTTAGCCTACCCTACCCGCTTGAACCCGGACCCGTTAGGAGAGAAATATCAGCAGCAGCAAAAACCAACTTTGCTTTTCCTTCTCCGCGCGTGTAAAAAAAATATCAGCAGCAACACCACCGCCTCATTCCACCGCTGTCACGCCCCAGTCTCAAAATACATAGGACTAGGACACGTAAGCATGCCAGCCGCGTGGGTATGACAACTCCAATATATGGAAACCATAACCCATACGTACGTTGTAATATGAATATCAAATCCACAAGTGGTATAAAATGTATCATAAGTCACAAGGTACAATCTAAATCTCATCCACAGAAACTCAAATATGAATAAATAACCAGCATCTATATAAGTAGATCTCAACATAAGTATCTAAGGATGATAGTTAGATGGAAACAAATCCACTACCAACTCGAATATAAGAGCAAATACAATATAGGTACAACACAACACAACCATATAAGAATACCAGCTAACAATCATGGGCTCGAAGAGAGGACATCCACGAAACATCTATAACCATCCAAATTTGCGCTCCTGCAAATACTCAAGAACAGATACACCTGGCAGAGGACCAGGTCCTCAGAGGGACGTAACAAGATACAGAAAAGTGAGCCAATTTAAATACAGTAAACATGCATATTATTTAAAAATAAATAAGTACGCTATACAAGATAATCTATATGAATGCAAATGAGGACAACTTTTCGACGTATGGGCAAGGGTAGGCTACTCGATCTACCTCACAACTCATACACACGTCAGTGGACATCAAAAATTGACATACCGCGGGGGTAGCGACCAGCGAGACTCCAGAAATCGACATACCACGGGGGTATCGACCAGCGCAACACACGCCCGTAGTGCGAGCTATATACTACGGTTTACCAGAGTGGTTAAAACCCCATACGCCTAATGATTGCCCTCTATGATACTAAGTGTCAAGTGTGTGTCAACATATCTAATATATAGTAATGACTGAAAGAACTACACATGCAATGAATAAACAGAAATGCAATAAATATATAAAAATATACTAAGTATGCAAAATACTGTAAGTAATTTGGCAATGTATCTTGCCTGGCAAGAAAGCTGCAAAGTGTAACGTCCCGAAGTCCAACACACAAGATCAGAAGCTATGGCCGCAGAACAAATATCTCCGAATGCTGAAATAAACATCACCAATGTTCCCAGAATAAGCAAAATAGCTAAAAAGTACTTCCCTTTCGTCCAATTTTGACATAGGGGAAAAACGGTAATTTTGGGTAAAAGTGGGGTCCACATGTGGCCCACTTTACACCGAAAAGCGTACGAAGGGTAACAGTCTCTAAATAGGGCAAATTATAGGTCAAATGACTCTAGATGTCAATACGAACCCAACGGTATGTCCAAATATGGATTCCGATAGGCCGAACACAATTTCGTCCAAAAAGTCAACTGTGGGGCCCGCCAATTGACGACTTGGTCAACTGTCTTTGAATTGCGTAAAAATTGGATCACAGGACCAGCGCGTTACCACGAGTCCATTGACGTAAGTTTTATCGCAATCTGACATGTGTGCACAAAATGCGCATGACTTACACAAAAGTTGCGACACGGGGTGTGTCTGCGGATACGGGCTGACTCCGGCGTGCACACGCGTCTGAATCAGTTTCCACAAATTTTTACTTGTCCGGTTATGCTACATACACCATTCGGTACACTTGGTACATGGTGGGGCAGTCCCGTTTGGCGGGGCGCGCTCCGTTTCACAACTTTTGGAAATCTGGAAAAGTGGGTTCGCGGGATTTTGTGACGAATTTAATTCTGTCTACAGCAGTTAATAATCTAGGATTATTTAACAAAAATTAAATTAGGTTAAGTGGTCTACATATACCAAAAAGAATCACCAAATTCGGATCTCTGTGGTGGGAGATACGAACTCGGCAACATGGGTGGTCACCGTAGTTTTCGGCGATCCCAGAATTTGGTCTGTTTGTGCCAACTTTGGCGCTATTTTCGCCTATGGGTACACGTTGTTCGAGGTCTACTAACACACATATATGGAAAAGGGTTAAGGGGTGATCATATCGGTGAAGATGGGGCGGCGTTTGGTTGAGCGAGTCGATAGAAAATAACTCCGGAATGCAGGTACCTCGCTGTGGAAATCTGCAGTGCGCGGGGTCGCGGTCGTCGGGATTGGTTTGGACGGCCTGGCGGGGTTCTCCGGCTGCGGTGGCGGTGCTCTCTAGGTCTAGATGGGAAGAGGAAGGGTTTGGATGATTATAGGGTTTTAGAAATAGAATATATATATATATATATATATATATATATATATATATATATATATATATATATATATATATATATATATGAATATAGAGAGAGAGGAGGGTTGTTTGATTAATATTCGCACAGGGGGGTCTGTGCTCGCGTGGGGTAGTTTGGTTTGCTGATTGTTATGCAAAAGGGGGTTGGTTGCTTTGTGGGAATAGGGCAGCGGGTATGGTTTGCATGGGCATTTGTTAGGAGTAGTAGTTGGTAGGTAATGGTTTATTAGTATAAGTAGTAATAGTATTAGTTTATTAATAGATTATTTTCTTTTCTTTTCTAAATATATACATGCATATATATATATATATATATATATATATATACTCATAGAAAAAATTTCCAGATTATATTAATGCACATCATTAAGCTAGCAACTGCTCAAGGGGTCCCCTACATGAAATAAATTCCGAAAATTTTTTAATAGTCCCATAAATCCTCTAAGTGCTCCAACACCTAAAATAAAAACTAATAAAAATTTATTTCTCCTAATTAGCTACTAATTACTACAATTAAATTAATAATTTAATAATTAAAAAGGGTATTTACGATTTCTAGGAAGAGGGGTTTTACAACCGCCTCTTTAACTCTAGTATTACTAAACACCCCTCAACCGAAACCAAGACCAAAGAAAGAAAGAAACAGCAGCGGCAATGGCTTTTAAGACCACTAAATATTCCCCACCGCCTCTTTATCCTTATATATACTACAAACTATCCCAAACCCTAACCCCACTTCTTACACTAAACTTAACATAAGTATTGGATGCCTGCACTATACAGAACTCTTGCTCGGCAAGTATACCTTGCCATCGTACTATTGTTTACATTCCATATGATATTTGCATATTTATTTCTGCGTATTTAGTTCATTTATTGCTAAATAAATTGTGCATCCAAGGAAACTTGGGTGCAACGACAATGTCGTCGTATCTTGTTTATTCATGTATATTTTGGACCTACTTTATGAGACCACCCTATCATTATGGAGCATCATTAGGTTCCTTGGCCATGACACAGTTGTTACACGAGTTGTGAGTCTCATACAGATCACGGACTCCGTGACAGGTCTGGCCTCCTGTACGTATTAGCCGTGCGTTAGGGATGACTGCTGATAGAAACTTTGTATGCTAGTAGACCTGTCAGTTATTTAGAGGTTTTATCGTGTCATGGATGTTGCATGCTTAGAGCATGGGATGGAGAGAACAACAAGTAAGGCATTTGGGCTCCTTTGCACTTTTTTCTTCTATAACCCGGAAGCTCCACTGGAGATACGGGCGGTGATGACCCCATTTACTACATGGCGGCCTCTGCTGTTCAAAAGACAACATGCTTTGAGGCCCCTAATTTTCTGAGAAAGTCATGCCAATCCCACTTTATAGCCAGATAGTCCACTTGGTGGAAAATTGTTCTCAAACTGCATTCACTTAGACGGTTAGGCGACCCATTGGATGTTTATATTTCAGTACCTTATTGGCATGTTTATATGTATCTTGTTACGTCCCTCTGAGGACCTAGTCCTTTTCCAGATATGGACGAGCAGGAGTATCCGCAGGAGTACGGACCTGGACCTGACTCTACTTACCAGACTGAGGAGGTCCTACCCTCGGAGTATCTGTGATTTTATTATCGCTGTTTAGAGATCCTTGTTGCTACTTCAGTATAGTCATTTTGTAGTGGATTTGTTTCCACCCGACTATCAGACTTGATATTCATCTTTGATATTCAGTTATTATTTAGCTCTTTATTCCTACTTATTATTTGTGCTGTGGATGAGATATAGATTGTGTGTGACTTGTTGTGACAGTATATTACCACTGGTGGATTGAATATTCATGTACATCATTCGTGTGTATATAGTTTCCATATATTGGAGTTCGTATATATACGGCTAGGCGTGTTATGTATTCCTAGTCCTACGTATTTTGGGACTGGGTGTGACATATTTTTGGTGGTGGCCCATGCAGGTCAAGAATATATTGTTTCGGTTATGTAACTATACCAAACAAGCCTGCGTATAGGAATAGAGTATAAGGATCTCATCCACACTTGACTAAAACCTCATTCTTTCTTTCAACTATCCTCTGTTTGGATAAAACAAAGTTTTTACGCCAAAAACCCTTTACCCTTGTTGGCGTAAAAGCCAAATGACTATTGTTGGCGTAAAAGCCAAATGACTGTCTAGTTGGCGTAAAAGCCAAATAACTGTCTTGTTGGCGTAAAAAGCCAAGCTATGAAGAAGATTGACTACTTTACGCTGCGGTTATGACAACTGCTACCCACGTTCAAATAGTCTTCCTAATCCTGCATATGACATGTCATGCAAACCACGTAGGTAACTGCCCAACGTAAACTTGATAATTCCTGAATAATAGATAACCAACGTAAAGTAGCCTGATTAGGCATAAAATGCAAGGATGGTGATGTGAGCGTATTTATCACAGCCTTAGCTTCCCAGCTTTTGACGTGGCGTCTGATTTTGTCTTATCTTGAGCGTAAAAACTTATTTCTGTAGGCAGCGTATTCAGAAGACTCCATTTCCTTCCTTTTTGGATGCGTAAAAATGACATATCAAATATGTCACTAAACGACAAACCTGGGTCTCTATGCAAAATTATCATCATAGCCGTCCTCTCAATCATCGTGCATTACTTTTGTCAGATGTCGGGTTCACTGAATTGTCTAACAATATTCATCCGAGAAAAATAATGAGTTCCTCGTACAACTTTACGCTGCAACGTATGCTAGACTTTACGCGGGCAGATTTTACGTGCAGAATTTTACGCATTCTTTACGCAGGCAGATTTTACGTGCAGAACTTTATGCAGACAGATTTTTATGCAGAGCTTTTACGCGCAGACTTTACGCGCAAATTTTATGCGCAGATCTTTTACGCGCAGATTTTACGCGCAGATCTTTTACGTGCAGATTTTACGCAGCAGACTTTACGTGCGGAAACTTTTACGCAGACTTTTTATTGTATAGAGACTTGTATTCTTGGCCTTGAGCTCTTGTAATTCAATTACAATATCAATAAAGAGAATTATTTTATTGTATATTTTGTGTTGATTCAACTTTTCTGCTTGGGGACTTTTGTACGACAACTCTGTAACTTAGTTGTTCAATCGACCATTTTGGTACTTGCGTTACACACACACAATTTATGCTTGTGCGGCATCACGTCCAGCGAGGACGTTCGGTTCGACGGCACCTGGGCGTGACATATGAAACCCAGGTGTGGAATCCATTCTATAGAAATATTCAAAATGTATGATGTCTTAGGATTGTATGTTAGGACTAAGTAAGATTACTCTTTATCTTATATATCTTTATCATAGTTATTAGAATTGAATTGCAGTCCCTGATTGTGTAAAACAGGGTAAGTCGTGCATACAAGGTCGAATTTGAGTTCATCAACATCTTTAGGCTTGGAGAGTTATGGCATAGGGAGAGGGTAGTGTACTTGTTCTGAGGAGATTCAGCTTCCCAAGCTATTGAAGAGACACAGTTTGACCTATGTAGGGGACTAGTAGGCAGATGGGTTTTAGAATCAAATGGGGGCTATAAATGGAGGGGAAATGGTTTTCTCCAAATCTAAACCAAAGATGGGTGGCGATCTGTTCCCTAACGATGGTAGAGGAAATTTCTTGCCTACGAGAAACTTTTTCTTCTCGATTGTCTTCGTACAATCGACATCTCCCCTAACGACGTTGCACTACTGGTGACAAAATAGCGTCTCACTTTGATGATGTATATAGTAGGGAATCACCCCTTATATTGACTGTTGTGTTTTCTCGACGTGCATGGCGACCAATAGGATATATAGAGGTATTCTTCGGAGAAAATAACTACTTTTTTGTTAAGTTCTCCCTTGACGTGAATATGGAGAATGTCCTTTGTTGGTCCCTTGGATGTTCAACGGACGACTGGTCATTCTTAAGCGGTGGGATCCCTTGGTCTCCTTTAAGCAGGACCTGCTTTGTTGTTTCCACCTTGATCCAGTTTTTAAACCTCCCTTTACTACTTTGGAATGAGCCATCCCTTCGCTAGCTTTCTAATGATTGAAACTCAACACCAGATGGATGTGGCTTCCGCACGAAGTAATTGACTGACTTATGCTCGGGTGTTGATCGATGTCCTGACTGTGCATGCCCTGTTGAGGCTTTCAAATGGGCAATAACTTCAAAAATTGGTTCTATATGGGTGGCTAGCCCTTGTGTATGCGTCGTGTCGCTGTATTGGCAATGCTAAATCTCACTGTCCGAAACCTACTAACGAGGTTATTTGTGAAGAGCAGATGGAGGTCCTTCGTAAAGGGTCTGGAGCTCCTTCCATGTTGGCGGACGAGGAGCTATTGGTTCTAATCAACATTATGAAATTCTTTCAGAACATTGCTATAATATTTATAATAATTTTAAAAATAAGTATTATGCAAGTAACCTTGTAGAAAATAAAATACCATCAACATAATAAGTTAGAAGTATTAATAGTAATATTTAAACTAGTAAAAGATCAATTTATGAGAATATTATACTAAAATATTTGTCACATATAATGAAGGAAATAGAGTCTTAGATCCCAAAGACCAAAAAATAATACATAAAAGTGCAAAATGCAAGAAATAAAAAAAAAAAAATGGAAACAAATGACGGTATGGGAATTTGGAAGAGACAATATGAAAAATGTTATGGCGCAATAACACAATTAGTGGTAGACAAACACAGCTTAGCACCGATCTCTTATTCTCTTCAGTAGAGAACTTTACTTATTTTATTGCTCGTAACAAAATCAACTTAACAAAATATATTATTTGTGATGAACAATCTTTTATATTTAGTGAGAGTGAATCATATTATGACTATGCAAGTAGTACACTAAATCCTTGTTTTACTTTAATTTATAGATCTACTATTAGAATAGAAGCTCTTAAATTTTTTGAAAAAGAAAAAGCACCTCCGAAAGAAAATTTTGTATATATTAGTAATTTTTTTAACTTATGATATATGGACTAGTAAACAAAATTATACTTTTATTTGTATTATGACACATTACTTACGGGTTTTACAAAAAATGAATTCTTTGTCTAAAATCGTTGAAATTTTTGCATATTGGATCTATAACCGACGGAGACATAAGTTTTACGTGAATATAATATTCATAATAAAAATTTTAACTTCTTTTGATAATGCTAGTAATAATACTTCTTGTATCAATATTTTAAAATCTTAATTTCTGCATGTATTAGAAGGACGACTTTTTCATATAAGATGCGCTTGTCATATTATTAATTTAATTGTACAAAAATGTATTTAATTTTTCAAGCAAATTTAGAAAATATTAGAACATTCTAATTAGTTTGAACACTTCTCCAAGTAGGAAACAGGTAAAATGTTATTTGCATAATATAGTTGACAATTAGGATATATATTAAGAATGTACCACATAGATAGATTTCTACCTATTTGATGTTGAAATCTTATATTAAATATATAGATGTTATTAACACTATATTAATGTAAATCCAAGTATTACTTACGAAATAATTGAGAATGATTGGTTAGTTACTACTTTAATTTATAAAAATTTTAGAATTGTTTTACCATGTTACATTTATTTATCGGAAGTTTATTATCCTACTTATCTCCTTTAGTTTTAACAAGAAATATTAATATTCCTCATTTATTTGTGAAATATATAAATGCTCCTGGTTTTGATTATGTTGTTTCTAAAATAGAATAATTTTTTTAAATATTGGCATGAAATTTCTTTTTATATTGTCTAGCTGTTGTTTTATATCTTAAAATCAAATTATATGGTGTATTTATATTGTTAGATAATTGTCATGATAATATGAACATTGGTGTAAATAACTTAAAATTTGAAAAAAAGAACGTTTAGATACTTTAATTAGTTTACATGGATAAAAATATTGGATTGTATCTTGTCACGCCCCAGTCCCAAAATATCAAGGGACTAGACACGTGGCAATGGCCAGCAGCACACACCGATGGAAAAACCTAATTTAATGGACCTATCTGGGTGTACTTAAGCTGTAAAACAACAATAAGGGTCTAATATGGGGAATAACCCGATAATGAGTTTGATACAATGGTTCAATAGACAAGAAATAAAGAGTATAACAACAGCAAGTACTGAGTATGGATAATGCATATACTCAGAAGAAAGCCTCGGCGATCACCTCGTCCTCGGTTCCTGGTACTGCTCCAATGTATGCTCATGTTCCTGCTTCTACTCCTGCTAATGCTCCTGTCCTGTATACCTCGGGATAGATCTCCTCTGCTATTCCTGGGGACATAATTCGGATCCAGGTCCTCAGGGGACATAGAAAGGTACAAGAATAACTCAACCCATAATAAATGCAGTACAATAATAAATGAAACAATAGGGTAAACTATATAACCAGCTAAGTGATATGCAAGATGAGAGTATCACTAGAACTCATGCTGAGACCACTACAAGCTCGGTGTCGGGGAGCCGGTAGCAGTGATATCACTAGTAGAGTGCCTAGCTCTGATGTAGAGTCTAAGGCCTCACAATAATAAATATATATATAAATCAGCCTGTGTGTCTCTCTCCACCCAATGTAATCACACGTCTCATGTCCATGATACGCAAGATCATATCTAATGCAGCAAGTCATAATAAGATCTAAGCATGTGAATAAAGTATATGTCATGAAACCTGTAACCTATACAGAATCACCATGAATATCTCAGAAAGATTATGTCTCATAAATAGTATCAGGTGTCCTAAGGTATGACGTACTTGATAAGGCAAGCACGAGAATGCATAGGGTCTCGATATCCATGTCTAGGTGACGTTACACAACTCCGCGTACGGCGTTGACACCCATATTCGGAGTTAAGTAAAGTCACACGGTCCTAGGTACAACATATATATCACAGGAATAGAACAAGAGAATAATATGAATCAATTTACTGCAAGTATGGCAAAGGTACACTTGCCTGGGGTTCTGGCTCCAACTACTGCTCTGGTATCAGCAGAATCTGCAGGTACTCTCCCGGTTGCTAAAATAAATGTTACCATCAGGTTCAGAAGATATCAAATAGCTAGAATTGCCTGTCCATAAGTCCAATTTGGACACAGGGGCAAAAGTGTCAGTTTTTGGTCAAAGCGGGGTCCACATGTGGCCCACTTTGCACCGAAAAATGTGCTAGAGATAATGTTCTCCAAATTCATCAAACTTAGTATCTACAAGTCTAGAACGATGATACGAACCCAATGGAATGTCCAGAACTGAATTCCGATGAGCCGATCACAAAATTGCCCGTCAAGTGAAGCCGTGGGGCCCACGATACGGGATTTTGTCAACGTTCTCAGAATCGAACCAAACTTGGGTCACAGGACCAGCGTATTGCTACGAGTCCGTGGGGCGGCTGCTAGGGTTCCTTCGGTGGCTGTTGGGATTGCCGGGGAGGCTCGGCGGAGGCGGCGCTGGAGTCGTCGGGTGCTCGGGCTCGCGGAGGCGGAGGTGGCGGTGGAGATGGGTGTCGGTGGTGGCTGTGGCAGCGGGGAGATCGGGTTGGCCGGGGTTCTCGGTGGTGGCTGAGCTCGGGTTGGAGAAGAAGGCGGCGGAGGCGTCGCCGGGGCTCTGGCGGAGGACGATGCGGGGGCCAGAAGGATTCGAGCAGGGGGAAGGCGGTGGAGACGGTGGTGGTCAGCGGAGAGGGGATGGCCGGGGTTTATATAAAGAGTAGCGGGGATGGGAGTGATCGTCCGGTGGGGGAGATGAGCGGCTGGGAGGCGGAGCGGCGGGCTGCGGCCGTTGGGGAGGCGAGGGGTCGAAACGGTCGAGGGAAAGAGGGCGGCCGAGATTGGCGACGGTGAACGGCTGAGGGAAAGTCGGGGGATCGGGGTTAGGGATTGGTACTGTAGTGGGCGGGTTTGGGTAGACGGGTTGGTGGGTTTTAGATCCGGATCCGATCAAATAAGTTTTGAGTCGGGTACGGGTTAGCGGGTTCCGGGTTGGGTTCAGACCCGACCCGACCCGCTAGGGGTTTGGATCCGGTTTAGGATTTAGGCCGGTTTGGGTTGGTTCGGTTCATTAAACCGGTTGGTTCAGGTCGGTTTATTTTGGGTTTAATTAAAACATTAATTTTTAGGTCTTTAAAAATAATTCTGGGGTCCAATAAATTCCAGAAAATTTACCCCACGTCTAATATTTTATTTTACAGCCAAAAATATTATTTTTATAATATTTTAATATATATTTTAATACTTAAAAATATTTATTTCAGAAGAACATTTATTTTAATTCCTGAAAAATTACAGAAAAATCTAGAAAAATTCCAAAAATTTATTTTTAAAATCCTGAAAAATCTGGGGGTTTACATATCTTGTTTCCGATTGAGCCCTCAAAGTGGGTGACAATGGAGTTGATAATTTAGTCCCACATTGGGTAGGAAGTGGGATTATGAAGTGTAGATAATTGGGATTGGTTCATGTCTTACATGAGAATTTTGTTTTAAGGCATATGGGCCAATTCTAATATTACACCTCATGGGACAACTCCAGTTTGGGTCACACCGCATTCCCAAAAAGTGGTATTATAGCCCAAGGTTACGAGGCTGATTTGGACGGCTCTAATGGGTTCGAGACAGATGGTGTTGAACGTTCATGCATATAATCAGATTATACTAGATCTTCTCAAGATGGAGTAGGAGCATTAACTACATGAATTGGCTTCAAAGGTGGGTCTAACTGGCCCAAAGTGAAGCAAGACATTATGGTTGGCACACAATGATGATGTGGATGAACATGTCATCTAGGTTTTGTGGTTAAACAGATCGATATGACAATATGTTGGATCTCCTAGGTGCTCGACTGACGGGAACGATTAAAGGTAGCCGAGGTGTGCTTGGTTGCTCGATCAGCAAAAATGAGCTAAGGTGGAGATTATTGGATTGTATCTCGTTTTTGGTTGAGCTCTCAAATAGGGATACAATAGAGTTGATAATTTAGTCCCACATCAGGTAGGAGGTGGGATTATGAGGTGTTGATAATTGTGATTGGTTCATGTCTTACATAAAAATTATCTTTTAAGATATTTTGGCCCAATCTAATATCATATCTCATGGGCTAACTCTGGTTTGGGTCACACCGCGTTCCTAAAAAGTGGTATTAGAGCCCAAGGTTACAGGGCTGATTTGGGTGGCTCTAATTGGTTTGAGACAGATGATACTGAACGTTTATGCATATAATTCTAAGGTGGATCTGACGGGCTCAAAGTGGAGCAAGATATTGTGGTTGGCACACAATGATCATGTGGATGAATATGTCGTCTTGGTTCTGTAGTCGAACGGATCGAGATGATAATATATTGGATCTCCTAGGTGCTCGGCTGGCGAAAATGAGTAAATATAGTCGGGGTGTGCTTGGTTACTCGGTCAGCAAAAATGAGCTAAGTTGGAGATTGTTGGATTGTATCTCATTTTTGGTTGAGCCCTCAAAGGAGTTGATAATGGAGTCCCACATCAGGTAGGAGATGGGATTATGAGGTGTTGATAATTGTGATTGGTTCACGTCTTATATAAAAATTCTCTTTTAATGCATATTGGCCCAATCCAATATCATACCTCATGGGCCAACTCCGGTTTGGGTCACACCGCGTTCCCAAGAAGTGGTATTAGAGCCCAAGGTTACATGGCTGATTTGGGTGGCTCTAATTTTTTCGAGACAGATGGTACTGAACGTTTATGCATATAATCAGATTATACTGAGTAGAAGCATCAACTACATGAATTGGCTTCAAAGGTGGGTCTGACGGGTTCAGAGTGGAGCAAGACATTGTGGTTGGTACACAGTGATGATGTGGATGAACATGTTGGCTTGGTTCTGTAGTCGAACGGATCGAGATGACAATATGTTGGATCTTCTAGTTGCTCGGCTGGCGGAAATGAGTAAATGTAGCCGGGGTGTGCTGGGTTGCTCGATCATCAAAAATGAGCTAAGATGAATATTGTTGGATTGTATCTCATTTTTGGTTGATCCCTCAAAGTGGGTGATAATGGAGTTGATAATTTAGTCCCACATCTGATAGGAGGTGGGATTATGAGGTGTTGATAATTGTGATTGGTTCATGTCTTACATGAAAATTCTCTTTTAAGACATATTGGCCTAATCCAATATAACACCTCATGGGCCAACTCCGATTTGGGTCATACCGCGTTTCCAACAAAAAAGTTTTATCGAACCGACCCAGTTTAACCATTCAAGGTAGTAATAGTAGCTCTGATTTAATTTTTGCGTTATTTCATCCCAAAAGTATACTACAAAGGAAGAAACAAAATAATCTTCTCTCACGACTCAATAATTGTCCTTGTATTTGAACTCTTTTGATGAAGATGACGAGAATTTTGGATTATATTTTTTAATTTTAGAATGGTAAAAAAAGGCACTAAAAAAGTTATCATATATTTTCTTCTTTGGCACGTGATCTTCTAATGACCCCAATTTTTACGGTAGCATCTAAATCTTATTTTAGTGAAGGTTTAAAAATGCTAAGCAAGAAGATAAGTAAGATGTTACCGAATATTTTGGAAGTGTACGTTTGCGTTCTAGATTGGATTCGTACGAAAACAACAGACTCAAACACTTAAGAGATGAATGTTCTGACATTAATGAAGTGGCCTTTCAATCTTTTACTATGGACGACTCTATTAGAGCTGAACAATGAAGTGCCAACAAAAATTCATAAAAAGCTGGCCATGAAGACGAAAGACTTGAAGATCAAATTGTAAATAAACCATGTGCTTTCACTTTTTTAGCTTTCAAAAATAGAAAGAAAAAGAAATATCACATTAAATTTATAAAATTACTTAATTTAATAAAAATATTATTTACTTTAATTATTTTATAAGTACAAATATCTTTTCTTTGGACCATTTCTAAGCTCATTTATTTTCATGGTTCGGTTCGGAGCCGTCCGTAAAATTCCGGTCCGCTAATTTCCGAGTTGTAGATTAGACTATTTTTAGATTTTGGTTTATTTGGTTTGATCTGGACACCCCGGTCCGATTTAGATCCGATCAAATCCGTTTAAAATTAGGTCCAGTCTGATTCGATCCGAAAAATGCCTTGAGTTGGACTGATGTGAAGCAAAACTCTTTTTTTTTTTTTTTTTTTTTAATTGTTTGTCAATTTAAAAGGAGAAGCAGGGGAGGGTGTGTATATGTAATGTAATAGACAAACAAAACACAGGGAACACGCATATAATTTGCTTTTTCTGCTTCGGCATCTGTGTTTCTCTGCTGCGCCTCAGCCTGCAGCTGCTGCCTGTGCTCCTCATAGTACGGGCACGCTTCAACTCAACCGTCTTCTCTCTCTCTCTCTCTCTATACGTTTTAAAGGCGTTAGCTCAGGAAAAGACAGCACTTTTCTTTCAAACCTTCATCTTCTTCTTCTTCTTCTTCTTCTTCTTGTAGAAGAAGCAAGTGAGGAAGTAATGGAGGATGAGTACTGTCCCCAGCTGCTTGACCTGATCCCGAATGGGAGGGAAATTATATGGAAGCGAAGACCAGCTCCTGCTGACCATCACGGCACCGGCAGCAGCAGCAGCAGCAGCACATTCCAAGAGAAGCAACTGGAGCTCAGGCTTGCTCCTCCCGGATTTCAAGTAGAAGTAGAAGAACCAATGAACTACTCTTCAAAGTCTGGAGCCAAGAGAGCATTCCTCGCCTCCTCTTCCTCTTCTTCAGCAACAACTACACATGGTACTACAATATAATTATATATGATTACTAATGACAACTCTAGCATAGTAGCATGCATATTAATTCATTCACTAATTACTACACCTGTTGATCAATTCTATCAGAAGAAAGAAGAGGAGCAGCTGGGGTGGTAGGCAAGGAGTTGGCTGAGAAAAAGCCATGCTGTCCGCCAGCAGCACCACCACCGCCACCACCATCACATGCCTGTGCAGCTCTAGCACACAGCACCCCGCTGACAAGGTACTCTGGTTTTGCTTGCAATTATTTTTTCTATACAGGATGGATACCTTGGTAATATTATTCTCTCACCTATTTTTACTTCTTTCTTTACTTTGGTTGTGTTGCTTACTTTGTGTTCCTTTCTTCCCTCCTATTTCTATTCTGGTGCTAGTGGGTTTTCTAGGCTTTGTCATCTGTGTTGTGATGACTTTACTTTATTTTTTCCTTCCACTTTTTATGTTGTAATATCAAAAGTTTTGAAACAATTTTGCCAAATGTTTTGTAAAGGCTTAAACTCAATTCAATTGGTTAGGTTCATCAGTGTATTTTCCAGTTATCTGTTTCATATCTTCTTGGTATGCCTTTTTATGCATTATTATCTTGGTGAAATATAAGATCTAAGTTTAAGTTTTGGGTATTGTCGCTGTCTCTCCAATTCTATAATGGGGTCGGCTATAAAAAAGAGCTCACAGTGATTGGTTGTCACCATGCCGTGAGCGCCCTCAATGGTCTTACACTAGAAAGAGTTGAGAAGAAGATTCACTCAATGGTCTTGGACTCAATACACTTATAAAGAGTCTAGAAGAAGAGGTAAAATGATATTTTTTTATATATTAAAAATAGGTAAAATGATAGTTAAGATGGTTTAATTTCCTATAGCAAATTGTATTCATATCTAACTCGTATATGCTTATTTAGCGGAAGAGGTTATGTGAATACATTGTACAGAAAATTGCATTTTCTATGCAAAGAAAATGTTAATTACTTTTAACTATATATTAACCATTAACGTAACTTTCCTGCCCGTAATTAATAATGTAATGAAAACACCCTACATAAGGGCTTTTTCTATCCAAATTTGTTAGAAAAACGTCCTTCAAAGAGCGTTTTCTTGATAAATATTTTTTTTATTATGCTCGATGATCCAACGGCTATATGTTTTTACAATGGCTATATTACAACGTCTATCTTAATTCACCCACCACCTGAATATATAACCCTTCAGCCATTAATTCGCCTACCCATATTCCCAACAACTGAATAAATGGGGTGAAAATTCAAATTATGGTAAAAACACCCTTCGGATGGGCGTAATATTGCACAGAAAACGCCCACTCGAAGGACGTTTTAAAGCATTTTCCTTTTTTTTTCGCTTATTCGTATCGAATGTCACAAAAAAAAATTTAATAAGCACAAAAAAGCCCAACGGAAGGGCATTTTTGTGTGCAATATACGCCCTTCCGAAGGGCGTTTTTTCCGGATCACAATTTTTTTTTCCGTTAGCCTATCAGTGATTACGCCCATCAGAACGGCGTTTTGTTTCTCTAAATGCAAATACCCAAAGTGCTGTGGATGAAATATCATCAAACATTTGTGTTGTGTATTTTCTGTACATTATACTCTGTTTGCCCTGTTTCTATCTGGTACATATCTTTTAATGGTACTATCGGAACTTCTTCCAATCATGATTTGGGTGAATAATCTTAAACTGCATATATGATTCCGTAGAAAAATAATTGTGAGGTTGTACTATTATATCTCAACTTGTCATTCATGTAGTAATTTCATACAAATATATGGTTGGTGTTTGTGGGTCGAAATCTGAAGTTTTGTTTTGTTACTTTGAAGTTCAAAACTGTTGGTTGAATTGAATTCTTCAAACTTGTTCTAGCAAATTATATGTTTCAGTCATTAATACTCACTTTTATTCCAGAGCTGTTTCTACACCTGTGGTCGGTTGGCCTCCAGTTCGCTCCTTCAGAAAGAATCTTGCTACTACTACTAACAAACCATCAGTTGAATCACAAAAGGTGGGTTCAGAGAAGGCAACGAAGCCATATAATGGCGGAAGAGGTTTGTTTGTGAAAATCAATATGGAGGGAGTTCCCATAGGAAGGAAAATAGACCTTAAGGCTTATGATAACTATGACAAACTATCTTTGGCTGTTGATGAGCTCTTTCCAGGCCTTCTCGAAGGTATATTGCTTTACTTCATAGGCTACATGGCACATCCATAAAATGCAAGGATATTGTGTTGCACCAACACGAAGACGACGACATGATATGGGCATGCGATATGGTCACAACATGATTTTGGTGTGTCAGTGTATTTTAGAGTCATTTAGTGCTTGATACATAGAAATGATGCTGACTATATAGGTTTTCGAAGTGTCCGTCCGTGCTTGCTAGATGCAACGGTTAGGTGAATTCATTGAAATTCAGCATATGTTTATATTGGTTAATGGTTACTTTTTATCATAATTATCTCGGGATTTTACAAACACTATATGTATTACTGGTCCTCTATGTTGCAATAATAGTGATACATATACGATACTGATAAGGGATATGGACATTTTCAGTTAGGTAACATTTTCAGATAGGTAACTTTGTAGTTACCTATGTTGTATAAATATGGACACGGATACAGATAATGGTACGGACATAGTACGGATACCACTTTCATGTGTCCGTCTAACATAGTTGGTCCTAGTGTAGTCCCTTAATCCCTCCGGTCTATTTCTGGATGGAGATTATATAAGGTCTATGTTGCATGCAGTGGCGGATCTAGGATTACAATCCACGGGGGACACGATCATAAGAATTTTTTTTGGATATAATATTATATTAAATAGTACTATTTTTATCCAATAAAACATTATATCTCACGATTGTTCTCTACGAGTTTTCATACTTTGAAAATATTTAACTATAACATCATTTGTAATACTACTAATTAACTATTTTTCTATGAAGCATATAAGACAATCATTTAAAAATTCAGTTTCGTAAATCCACCCCTCTTCAATGGCATCTCTTCAATGACAAATTATGAGCACTATTAACCACACCAACATGGGAATCTAATCTCTTTGTTTTATTCCAAGCAAAATAATTATCAATTACAAATGATCCACTATTAGCTTGATTGCCAAATTGATCCCTAAACAAATAGCAACACAAGCAATACGCTTTGTCTTCTTTTACACTATACTTTAACCAATTAACATATCTTCTTTTTCTCTATACTCTAACCAACTATAGGCTATTTATTTTCAATTATTATCTTTTACACCATACTCTTAACTGTTGAAATTAGTTGATGATTTTATTGATTATCTCATTGGCATTATATAGCCTTACAGTCATTAATAGTCATTAATACAATGATCTCAATCATTATGACAATAATCTCATAATGGAATATCCTGTGACATATTCTGGCATCCCAAATATGTCCTCAGGATATTCCCATGTGCTTATACTATACTTAAATATGACACCCAACATACCATATCAACACTCCCCCTCAAGATGGGTGAAAGATATTCACTAAGCCCATATTGTCACATCCTCTAATCATGCTCACTGAGGCGAGTCCCTTGGTTAGTCCATCTGCTACTTGATCCCTGGTTGGAACATGGCCAAGCTCCAGTAATCCACTATCCAACTTCTCTTTGATGAAGAATCTATCAATCTCGATGTGTTTGGTCCTGTCATGCTGTACTGGATTGTTGGCGATACTAATAGCTGACTGATTGTCACACCACAGCTTCATCTTGGCTCCTTGATCCAGCTTCAGCTCCACCAGCATATTCTTCAACCATAGCAGCTCTGCAACTCCCAAGGCCATAGCTCTGTACTCTGCTTCAGCTGTCGATCTGGCCACCACAGATTGCTTCTTACTCCTCCAGGAGACCAAGTTACCTCCTACAAATATGCAATATCCTGAGGTAGACCTCCTGTCATCAGCACAACTAGCCCAGTCAGAATCACAGTAGCCCTCGATGCTCACGTGATTGTTCTTCCTGAATATTAGTCCCTTCCCGGGAGCACCTTTCAGGTACCTCAGAATCTGGTACACTGCATCCATATGACCCTTCCGTGGGTCATGCATGTAGCGGCTCACCACACTTACTGCAAAGCAGATATCAGGACGTGTGTGGCTCAAATAGATCAACTTGCCAACCAGTCTCTGGTATCTGTCCCGATCAACTAGTTCTCCAGCCTCAGCATCAATCTTGAACCTCTGATCTATTGGTGTCGCTGCAGGTTTGCACCCCAACATCCCAGTTTCTGTGAGAAGGTCCAGTGCATACTTCCTTTGAGAGAGAACAATCCCCTCTGCTTCTCGAGCAATCTCAATCCCAAGGAAGTACCGAAGAAGGCCGAGATCCTTCACCTCGAATTCCTTGCCAAGCTTTCCTTTGAGTTGGGCGATCTCCTGCTCATCATCTCCTGTGATAATCATATTGTCCACATACACCGCAAGCATGGTGATGTGGCCTCCACTCCGACGGAAGAACACAGTATGATCCGCATTGATCTGCTGATATCCCATCCCTATCATCGCTCTTCTGAATCTGTCAAACCACGCTCGAGGAGACTGCTTCAGTCCATAGATGGACTTCTTCAACCTACAGACCTTGCCTACTGTCTGATTGGTGCCAAATCCTGGTGGTATCTCCATGTACACCTCCTCCACTAGATCTCCGTGAAGAAACGCATTCTTCACATCCAGTTGGTGTAGCTTCCATCCACCATTCGCTGCCAGAGAAATCAGAGTCCTGACAGTGCTCATCTTTGCAACTGGTGCAAAGGTCTCGTCATAGTTGATGCCGTACGTCTGACTGTATCCTTTGGCTACTAGTCGAGCTTTGTAGCGCTCAACCTGTCCATCTGGGTTCTGCTTCACGGTAAAGACCCACTTGCATCCAACTGCTCTCTTCCCCTCTGGCAATCTCACAAGCTCCCAAGTGTGGTTCTTCTCCAGAGCTCCCAACTCCTCGTGCATTGCCGCTTTCCACTTTGGATCGTTCTTGGCAACCTGCCAATTGTTAGGTACAGTAATACTATCCAAAGATGCTATAAATGCTCCATGAGAAGAAGAGATATGGTCATAAGAAACAAACTGAGCAATATCCCAACCATATCTGTTTGGAGGATTTCCTGCATTGCTGCGAGTGGTCCTCCGTACAGATAGTGGTGTGGGAGGAGTAGAAGTAGGAGGAATGATATTTTGTGAAGGAGGGGGTATCACCTGAAGGGGGGTTGGTGTCGGTGCCTCAGGAGTTGGGACGAACGCAGGCAAAGGACTTGGCACTGGCACTGTCGGTACTGGTCCTGCAGTTTGCTTCTCTCTCCTGCTGTAGGTAAGTAACTCTCCCTGAGCCGTAGGCCTAACACCTTCACCTTCTTGTCCCTTCTCCGTGCCTCCATGCCAAACTTCTAAATCGGTTACCACAAAGTTCTCCATCTCCCCCTCTCGCCTAATACTGGCAGTATTAGGCGTGTTGTGTGAAGTTCCGTCCTGGTGGTAGTATGGCTCATGCTCCCGAAAGTGGACATCCATACTGACAAACTTCTTCTTCTCTACTGGACTCCAGCACACATACCCCTTCTGGGTCGCCGAGTAGCCTACGAAGATGCATTTGACCGCTCTAGGGTCAAGTTTCCCAACTGATGGCCTGTTGTCCTTCACAAAACACACACACCCAAACACCTTCAGTGGGAGTATCCCACTATTATTGCCTTGCAATACCTCACATGGGGACTTCCATCCGAGGACCTTCGAGGGCATCCTGTTGATGAGTTGAGCTGCTGTCAACACTGCATGCCCCCACAGACTCTGTGGGACATTCATGTCGATCATCATACTTCTTGCGACCTCCAGAAGGTGTCTGTTTTTCCTTTCTGCAACTCCATTTTGTGCTGGTGTGTATGCACAGGTGGTCTGATGCTGTATTCCGTGTGCTGACAAGTATTCTGCAAGCGTCCTGTTGGTATACTCCGTTCCATTGTCAGACCTCAGTACCTTCACAACTGCTTTGTACTGAGTCTGGACATGCTTATGGAAATCCCGAAAACAAGCAGGTACATCATTCTTATTTTTCATCAAATATAACCAGGTAACACGAGAGGCACACTCAATGAAAGAAACAAAGTACTTATAACCATTCATAGTGTTAGTAGCACATGGACCCCAGACATCAGAATGTACTACCTCAAAAGCAAAAGTGCTCCTATGACCCGTGCCAACATATGAGCTCCTAGTAAGTTTTCCTAACTCGCACGCATCACATACTAATTTCTCTTTTTTTTGTTTTTGCATAAATCTCTGGATATAACTTACTTAGAGTATCAAAGGAAGAATGTCCCATCCTCCGATGATGGAGCATCAAGGTATCCTCAGTCCTCTGCTGCAGTCCTTCCATGCCAGCCTTCTCTGCCATAGATACCAATGCTGAGTCCAGTCTTTCTCGATCTAGGTACCACAGTCCCTCATGCCAAGTGCCAGTCCCAAGTCTTCGTCCTGTCCCTTTCTCCTGGAAGGTCACCTTAGGAATATCAAAAGAAACAATGCATTTAAGTTGGAGGATTATAGAACTAATGGACAAGAGACTGACTGGAAAGGATGGAGCATGTAAAACATTGGATAATCTTACTGAACCTGTACAATTAACAGTACCCTTACCGACCACTGGCTGGAAAGTGCCATCAGCTGTCTGAATGCTGTCTGCTGATGCTAGGTGAGTGTAGGAAGAAAACTCACTAGCATTCCCAGTCACATGTCGAGATGCTCCCGAGTCGATAATCCAGTCTGATAATTTAAGGGAAGAGATAGACGCAAGGGCAAGTGATTCGTCAGTACCTTCTGATGGATGGGCATATATGGCAGCGTTGCCCCTAACAAAGAATGAGGTGGACGCCTCCTCTGTTCTACTCCTCATGTCTCCCAGTGCCTGGTCCTCCACAGTAATGGTGCCATCAGCTTCTCCGTTCCCTTCTGATATCAGGAGGTTTGCTCGATAACCTCCTCGGCCGCCTCGTCTACCCCCTCGACCACGACCACGTCCTCCATTATATCCTCGTCCGCCGAACGGTCCTCGTGCACCACCTGAGTCTCCCTCCCTAGGTGGTTTGGTACAAGCATATCGATGACCACCTGAGTCTCCGTTCCATTGTCAGACCTCAGTACCTTCACAACTGCTCTGATACCATGTTGAAATTAGTTGATGATTTTATTGATTGTCTCATTGGCATTATATAGCCTTACAGTCATTAATAGTCATTAATACAATGATCTCAATCATTATGACAATAATCTCATAATGGAATATCCTGTGACATATTCTGGCATCCCAAATATGTCCTCAGGATATTCCCATGTGCTTATACTATACTTAAATATGACACCCAACATACCATATCAACATTAACAAATAGCAACACGTCGCACGTCGTCTTTGAGTAGACGATAGATTTTATTTGGATGCTTAGGTATCAGTGCATATATATGAGCTGTGAGTCTGTGACTAGAGGCCATACTCTAACAAATAGCAACACAGCGCACGCCACACTATAACACTCTAACAAATAGCAACACAACTATAGGCATTTATTTCCAAAAATTTCATGGGGGCCTGGGCCCCCAGTCTGGTGTACGTGGGTCTGCCCCTGGTTGCATGGACATGAATGCAACACGAAAACTATATAATGACATGGACATGACACCGATTTTGGCGTGTCCTAGCGTAAGTAGTGGTTTCATGGCAGCTTAATATGTTCATTAGCAAACATAGTTAACATATAATTTATCTTGATTGTTAGTGATTTTATACACAGCCCTTGGTTTGCTTCATATATCTTAGCATGAACAGTTCTTCTATTTCCGCACAATAATTGAAGTTATTATAAAGGGTTTTGCAATCATCTCTTCTTTCCTGTGATTGCAGCTCAAAGGGATCCTAAAGCTGTTGCAGCTCAGAAGCATACTGAGAAAAACCAGGCAATCACAGGACTGGTAGATGGGACTGGTGAGTACACTTTGGTTTATGAAGACGACGAAGGAGACAAGATGTTGGTTGGGGATGTTCCTTGGGAGTAAGTCATTCTCACAAGCTGAATATTCTTTTAAATAAATATGTTCTGGTAGAAACATGTTGCATATTTTCTTGCAGTCTTATACCAGAATTATGGTCATTGCACATGGATTCTTTTCTTCCATCCAGCTATATACCTAACAATATTTATAGTTTATACTTCACTTGGATTAAAGGAGGAGCAGTGTCTACTAGCCAAATATAGGAACACAATTTGATAGAATCTCATAAGAAGGTGTAAACAACGACATCATTCAGGCTAACTTCAGCCAAAATGATTGATTTGGGGCACAACTTTGAGAATCTACTTTAGGAAATGTACCTTATTTCGACATGAGTTGGGAAATTGAACTGCTGCTTCTGCAACCTGACAGCTATTAGGTAGCAAAGTGGATGCACCTAATCTAGAACATAACTTCATCGACTAAGAGCTTGCCTTACAAAAACTTTTCTTAGGTTAGCAAAGTGTCTGCACAGAGAAGGATGGTATCATATGCCTTGAGAAATTTCCATGATCTCTGACCAACAATATAATAAGCCAAATACACAACTCCCAAGACACGGTTCTCCCAGTTACATTACCAAATTACAAATATTTTCTACAATTCCAAATTCGTATTGCATCTTGCAATTATGTTTCACGAGGATTCTGTTTTTCCTCTATGAACTAATGATTCCAAATGTGTATTGCATCTTGCAAAGTATTTTTCAATCTTAGTGAACAGTGAGAATTTAAGGACTCGACCGACTTGAAAAACTTGCATCTGACTAAAAATCCATAACCCTCTTTGAGCATTTACTCTTTCCAAGATCATATGTAGTTCATATAAGAGCATGAAACTCCTATATAATGTACTCTCTAATTATTTTTAAATGCTTGCAGAATGTTCGTCACCCAAGCAAAGAGATTGCGAGTGTTGAAGACCTCCGAGCTTTCATTATTACATGTAAGCTCACCTTCTAAGTGTCATCCAGCTGTAGTAGGCATGCGAATGAGTCTCAAATGTTTCGATTCAAGCACTGCAATGAACAAAAGCTCACTGAATCTGAATTTTTGCTTTTCAGTTGGGAAACAGGAAGAAAATAGCAACAAGGTGCTGAAGCGACATATGGAACGGTGACGGCTTCCTGTCTGATTCTGGAACTAATATCGCCTTCTCCGTGCGACTTTTATTATGATTTGTAATATGCAGCTAATTAGGCTTTTGCTGCCCATTCTTAGTTTTTTGTTTTTCACCTGAGGGATGAAGCTTAAATCATTGTTCTTTTATGTTTCATCCTAGACTGTTCACTCCTTGGTCTTGTAGAAATCAAAATTCTCGACTTAAAATATCGATAGCAGCTTGTTTTATTGCAAAACAAGATCAGTACTTAGATTTTTATCATTACTGTTGCTGACTCATTGTGCTATATATTCTTGAAACTATGATTGTATCTGCTTCATCCTAAAACATTCTGAACAGTTGCTGGTTAATAGTGCACACATGGTATGGAAACTACTGGCCCTCGTAATGTGCAGCAACTACATTCTTGACAAGGTTTACTTGGCGATTTCTTATGCATCAACTTGATATAATGGGAGGAGCCAGCTTGCGGAAGGAGAGAGAGAGAGAGAGAGAGGTGGTGGGGGTTGTGGGTTATCTGAGAGAGAGAGAGAGAGAGAAAGGAGTAGGGGTGGGGGGGGGGGGGGGGGGGGGGGGGGGGGGGGGGGTAGGGGTAGTTTAGACGATTTTGTTTTTTAGAATATTAAGTTGTTGCATATGAAAGTTTTGGATATTAAGTTTAAAATTTGAAATTGTTGACCGTATCAAATTGCAATTCAGCCTAAAAATAATGAAAATGGTGCACATGTACACAACTACTTTGGTCGGAAGAGTCCTAATATTCTAGTCTTTTAGTTTTGTTATCTTTGAATATGAACAGAAAAGAAAAGATATGTTCATTATATTAAAATATATGAGAATGTCCATAAAATAAATAATTGAGCATGAGAGCCAAATGAACACGGAGATGGGACGGTAAGGACGTGTTCTAACCTCTATATTGGTGTTGGGTGGAGTTTTTAATCTGTGTGGAGAATACTGCGGAGTGTGACGAGCATCATCTGCATGTCGGAGAAGCTCTGAGAGTCGAAAACGACGAAGAAAAATTCATTAATTTTTGCGGCTTTCAACAAAATAAGTGTAGTTTACCGTCGGTGTACTGCCACTGAAGTTCTCTCTCTTTTGTTTCGCTTATGTTTCGTTGTTGTTCGCATTCGTCGACTTTGTATACTGTCGATATATCGTCACCGGAGGGTGTTTTATGTACACTGTTTGATCAAATCAAAAGTTCAGATTTGCTGCAGAATTTAGTGGATATATATAGTGTTCTTCGATTCCTGTAAACAAAAATAATAATGGATTAGATTTACCAATCTACGGAAAAATTATACACAAAACAGTCCTAAAAGTTTATTCGAAGTTTATGTACAAACATCCTCTCGAATTCTCCTAGTGGTAAAACTCCATTGCTATTGGTTTTTTGTCACCGTATATGGTTTCGGAAGAATGGTCCAAACTTAGCTTGCTCAGAGATTTGAAGAGAATATGTGAAGGAGAAGGGAAAAATAATTTGACAAGAGTGAGGTTTTGACAGGTTTTTCACACAAAAATTATATATATATATATATATATATATATATATATATATATATATATATATATATATATATATATATAGCCCATAGTTGATAGGAATAAAGAGAATTTGAAGAGAATAAAGAATGAAATTAATATTTATAGCCGTTGGAGGCAATTCAATAGGAATAAAGAATTTGTAACGTTCCATACATTGAATAGGGGAAGAAAATGGTAAGGAAATTGATTTTTCCTTTAATATAACAATCCCCAACCCCCTCCTCCCCACCACCAACTCCACCAAAAAAAAAAAAAGAGAGGGTTTCGAAACAGAGTTAACAAGATATAGAAAGAAATATAACAAAGAATTTCAGAACAAATGAATACTATGAATAGGTGAGATGGACCACAGCCTTGAATCTCACTTATTGACTATTGTCTTTGTTAGAAGAAGTACTTGATGGATTATGCCTTGAATTAGACTTCTTGAACCATATTCAGAAAATAGCACACATAGTACGCTAGAGGTTCTTGGGTCTATCGGGGTGACACTTTTGATTGGCCATGCACACTTTTTTATATTCATGAGAGTTGTCTGGGATTGCCCTGTCCCTTAGTCGCGGCCTTCACGACCTCTCATATAGGTAAGTCCTCAAAGTGTTGGTTATCGGTATCAACCCTACATAATAATACTTGCACCTATTAAGAGTTTTGAAACTCATCTTAACCAGATCACATCGGAACACTGCCACCATAGGGGTGGGGAATTAATGTACACATTGTACAACCACTTGGGCATTAGTTTAATAAAATTTTACTCTCTGGGTCAGTGTTCCATAAAAGTTATCGAAGTCTAGCTTGTTTCTACCCATTGAATTAGCTTCTTGGGATCTCTAATCAGACTCGGTTGGATTGCTACTGCTGGTGACTTACTTATGGGCTTAGCCCCACCCCCCTCAATGATACCAGGATTAATATTCTAGACAGACTCTTCGTTAAGAGATCTGCACTGTTCTTGTCATTCTCCGATCTCCCGCGGTCCCGATCGCCCCCGCTGGGTTTGAGATCACCACGCCAGCGCTCCCGCGGGACGATCGTTTCCTTTGGGACGTGATGCCGTGCGAGCCTGGAGTTGCGCTCGCACAAGGCAACAACGTCCCAAAGGGAACGATCGTCCCGCGGGAGCGCTGGCGTGGTGATCTCCCGCGGGAGCGCTGACATAGTGGTATCAAAGCAACTCGATCCTCTGGCCTTATGCCCTTTTGGTGCAGTTCATAGATGTTTCCTTGTCCATCGATATCGTTGCTGAGTTGAGCGTTCTATACAATAAGTCCATAAATATTCTCAAAGATGTCGACAAAAGTTTTCTGGATTGATTTATTGCTTGAGAGTTGTGATTTGTGATTTCTGATTCGCTAGAGTTTTTCGATTAAGGATGGTGAAGGATGAGGACTATCGCTGCTATGGATATTGAAAGTTTCTCCTTGAATTTTGAGGACAAAATTTTTTCTCGGTGGGTAAGTATGTAGTGTCCTGCTCCACGTTGGCACTATGTACAAGTGATATCGGTTTGCTGACTCAAAAAGAAAACCTTCCCGAAGAGCTCCTTGTTGAACTAGAAGACGACTGATCTAAGTGAGTGGGTAGAACTTATCTGATTCTTGCATGCCTTAATAATGAATCTGAGTTTTTGTAATGCTTGTTTGCTAAGTAGATAATGTTCACATGAGAATGATAGAACGAGAACCTGCATGCTTAACTAGAGAACTTGTATGCTTGTCTAAATAGACAACAATTGCCATGCTAGTATATAAAAGAATGTTGCATGCTTAGAACATTGTCACTACTATTAAGCGAACCGCTGCCATGTTAATAAACAAGAGGAAGAGAATGTTCGTATGTTTCCATCGTATGCTAAAGATAGAGTATAACTGCATGCTTAGTTAAAGAGAGAGAAGAACGGTGCTATGTCTGTTTTAATAGAGATTGCTTGCATGCTTTGCTTATAGGTTTAAAAGATAGAACTGTTTGAAATACTGAAACAAGAGATGACAGCCTGTCCGCACAGAGAATAGAAGAGAAGAGATAAATGGTCTACTTGTTCACATCACATGCATCATAGAGTTTATTTGATAGAGTAATATGCATTGCGTCGGTCTGACAATGGCTATTAGTGAAGAGCTGAACCGTGAGTCCTGACTGCTAATTTTAGCGAATTTTAGTGCAGAGCAACCATGAGTCACAGTTGCTATTAGCTAGATAGAGTTATGATATCCTGAGGCAAAGAAGTCATCGTTATTAGGCGGGTGTCCTGTCATTAGTTAGCTGGTTCATATGTCAAAGCAGCTAGTATGAGCGAATATAAGTACAGTGCTGGGCCGTGATAACACCGCTACTAATCCTGAGAAACTCGGGGACCATCATATAGATAGGTCATCTCATTCGCATAATAAAAGTGGCTTTCAAAGATGTTTTTCAAAGAAGTGTAATCAGACTCTTATCCCGTTCTACATGAAATGAACCTAGCAAGATCACAAGTAATATAATATTTTATCACATGCTTACTTAGTGTTGGTTTTAGTGAATGTTGCTTATATTCGTTGTTTTATACTCACCAGTACTTTTCTCAACGTACTGACCCCCACCAGTTTGCTTGTTCGCAGGTACTGAATCGTCTGAAGAAGCGATAGCTTATCCTCATCCTCAGGAGCCAAAAATCTGGAGTCGATGCCTTGAGCTGTATCGAGATATTTTGAGCTGCTTTTGTCTAGAGGGACGTAATGTATGGAACGATGTCATTGTTTTCAGAGAACCTCGTGCCTTGAGCTATGCTTCGTATACTCAGATGGATTATTATTTGTAATCCTGCTCCTCCACTGCAAACTCGATCAGTTCGGTGATAACCAAGACGACTAACATTATTGTCTTGTGCGAGCGCAACTCTAGGCTCGCACGATATCATGTCCCGAGGAGAATGATCATCCCGTGGGAGCGCTGTCGTTGTGATCTCGCACCCAGTGGGGACGATCGGGACCTCGGGAGATCTGAACGTGACAGTTCTTTTATGAATTTTATAGTCAAGAACCACAAATATCCTTTTAGGCTCTTAAAGACTTGATGTGCAGCTACAGGTACCTATTCTTCGAATTCATAGAATTGTGTTTAATTGTCACGACCCGTGCCCGGAAAAATCGGGCTTGAGTCGTGGGTACGTCCAGCCTACGCCGCAACATCGGCGGTAGAACGCTGTCTAGGTCAACTATCTAGATAACTCATAAAAAAAATCTGCCATGACCTCTCCAAAAGGAGGGCAACCACGCAATCAATATAAACCTGTCAAGATCTCAACTCCAAACGGAGGAGCAATAACATAATGATAATCAAGTACTCAATCATGAATCTAAGAACGATAAGATAACTAGAAGACTAACAACTCCAAAGTCTAACCAACAACTACAACCATAACCACAACATCAATAATAATAATACATCATCCAAAATAATAATATACAATACAAGGTCTCAATCCAAAACCGGAGACAAATTCGGTGCTAAAAGCTAATAAAAACAACAACAAGGTCCTAGTGATCCCGGCTACCAACCCGAAAATCACCCATAAACTAGAGGGTCCCTGTCTGCACCATCAACAGGCTCAGGTCCATAAAATATCGGACACCAGTCCTCCGGATACTCTGAAAAATATGTCCAGTCAGGACTGGAGCAAGTACATCTCTAACAGCAGTTCAATTTAAATGATAAAAACTATAAAACAGTTATAGCAAGTAGCAAGAAGAATGAAGCAAGTATGAAACAAAAAATATATAAATCACTGGTGCATAAAGGTAAAGGTACAGGAATATCAGAAACAAGATAGTAGTAACTATAAGATACAAGAAATCTAAGCTAAGATCAAGTCCGTGCACATGAACGTGTAGTGAGTCCAGCATAAAAAACATGTAGTGAGTCAAGCCCAGAAACATGTAAGTGAGACCAACAAGAATGCAAGTGAGTCCAGACTATAAAGAATGAACTCGGTGTCTTGAAATACTTGTTTCGACATGTAAACAGCTAGGGGTAAGTACGGCTCACCGCGCACTGGGTGCGCGACTGCTATCATTCCAGATTAGACCAGAGGAAGTGATTCCTGATGATTCCAGATGAGAATGTTTACATGTCTACTCGAGTATTTTTTCGCCCCGACTAATACAAGTGGATCCAAGACCCGACACGCAAATCAAGATGAGTACAGCCTGAACATGAATAATGCCTGTAGTGATGCCTGTAGGTGATGCCAGTAGTGATTCCAGAATAGAGGCCAGAAACATAAAATGTACGTGTCGCAAGTAAATAAATCCAGAAATACCAGTCAGTGTCCCGTGTTGTGCCAGAATAATCAGATGATACTATACTAGAAGCTGAATCATAATAATCATTAAATAATGAAAACTATCAGAGAATGTACTCGCCTGACGTCTTGAGCAACTGGCAATCCGAACAGGTGTCGCAAGGACCTATTGCGAAAAGCAAGGTTAAACAGGTTTCTAATGAGTTAAACAGATATAAATAACTAAAAATAGGCTTCTAGGGTCGTTCTAGGTCAAACGGGTCAAACCGGTGAAATCTGGGTTAAAAAGTCAACTCTGGGTCCAAAAAGTCAACTCTGGGTCAAAACTAGGTCAAAAGTTGACTTTGGCGGTCAACTGAGTCAACTACGGTCAAGTCTGGGTCAAACTAGGGTGCTCCTGAAATTCTAGGTCTGTCACGACCCGCACCCGGAAATTCGGGCACGAGTGCGTGGGTACGTCCAGCCTACGCCGCAGAATCGGCGGTAGTACGCTGTCTAGGTCAAATCCAGATTTACTAACTAGCTCATTCACAACAACATGGGCAAGATAATAAGGAGAAATGAAACTTAAGATTTGCAACTGAGATAAATGTAACAACAGATTCAAATGTTTAAGTACAGAAATTCAATATTCGAATCGGGGACAAACCCGATAAATAAGCTAAGAATGGAAATTAAAGATAGTTACTACTAGCTACTTGTAAACCCCCTGATTTTTTAAAATTTTAAAAACTGGATTTTTCACAATTTTCTGGAATTTTCTGGGAATTTTCTGTAATTTAAAAACAGGGTTTTAATTATTCAATGATTTTTAATTGATAATAAATGATATTAAAATATTATGAAAATAATATTTTTGGATGTAAAATAAAAAACTGGACTTAAGACAATTTTTCTGGAATTTATCGGACCCCGGACCTATTTTTAAATGCCTAAAAAGTATTTACCTATTAATTAATTAATTATTAAATAATTTACTGATTTTATTATTATTATTATTATAATTATTATTATTATATTTTTTAAATAAATATAATACCCAGCCCGGCCCGCGGCCCGTTGGGCCGGCCCGGCCCAGCCCAACCCGGCCCAGTACCCGCCCCAGCGGGTCGGGTCGGATCCGCCGCCGCCCGACCCGCACCCGCCAACCCGCTGCACCCACGATCCCTCTCCCCCGCGGCTGCCCGCTTCCTCCGCCGCCCCGCCCGCGGCCACGCCTCCGCCAGCGCCGCGCTGCCCGCCACGTCGCCGCCCACGTCGGCCTCAGCCCCGCCTTCCCCGGCCTACCCCCTAGCTCCTCCGCCTATAAAGCCCTAGGCCGGCCGCCCTCGCCACTCCCCGTTCACCTCTCCGGCCACCGCCCCACGCAGCTCAGCCCCTGCCCGCGCCGCCCCGCCTCGCCGCCACCGGCGCCGCCACCCTGCTCCGCAGCCGACCACCGCCCCTCCTCTTCTCCTCCTCCTCCGTTGGCCTCCGGCTCGGCCACAGCAGCGGCAGCAGCAGCAGCACGGGCAGCCGCAGAGCCGCCCTCCGGCCGCCGCGTGCCCCCAAGCCCGCCGCGCCGCCTCCGCCTGGCCGCAGAGCACCGCCCCCGGCCGCCCAGTCGCCGTCTCCGCCGTCCCCGCCGCCGGCAGTGTCCCAGACCCAAACCCTAACCCTAATTTGGTTCCCGTGTCCGACACGTGTCGGACACAGCTCGAACCCCGGTTTCCGGGTCCCCTTCAGGTGCGTGTAACTTTTTATTCGTAGCTCCGTTTTCGATTCCGCAAATTGCGTTGCGAAGCCTGTATGACCCTCTCGGTGTCCGGACAAACTGTTCGGTGCATCGCGTCCTGTGGTGATCGCACACCGCGATCCAAAAATAGGAAAAACCCAGACCCTGTTTTACCCCGGAACTAAGTACGCCCCGCCAAACGGGACGGCTTGGTCGCGTGCGGTCTTCACAGATACGAGCGTCTCGTCGATACGGACGTGTGGGATTTCGCGGAAGCTGATTCGGGTGTGCGTGCACACCGGAATCAACGCGTATCCGCGGACATCGCCCCGTATCCGTACTTTCTGGAGTGCGCCCTAACTTTGTGTACACACGTCGGATCGAGACGAAACTTGCGCCATCGGACTCGTAGCGATACGCTGGTCCTGTGGGTCAAGTTTGGTTCGATTCTGAGAACGTTGACGAAATCGCGTGTCGTGGGCCCCACAGGCCCCGTTCGACGGGCGATTTTGTGAACGGCTCATCGGAATTCAATTCTGAAAGTTCCGTTGGGTTCGTATCAGCATTTCTGACCTGTTGACACTAAGTTTGGTGAATTTGGAGACCATTGACCCTGACGCATTTTTCGGTGCAAAGCGGGCCCACCGGTGGACCCCGTTTTGGCCCGAAACTGCCGTTTCTGCCCTTGTCTCCAAATTGGGCCCAAGGACAGGCGTTTCTAGCTGATTGATATTTTCTGAATCTGATGGTAATATTTGTTTCAGCAACCGGAGTACCGCCTGCAAATCCATCCGAAGTCAGAGCCGAAATCATAGCCGGAACCACAGGCAAGTGTACCTCGCCAAAACTTGCAGTCTTTGCTAAATATTCCTTGGTTTAGTTATATATCAGAGGGCAAGTATACCTTGCCAACTTTACAGTCTTGTTGCATATTTCCTTGTTTTAGTTATAACTTGTTTTAACTGCTTAACCTAGGAAACGTGTGACGTGCTTAGTGTCCGATCATAGTCGGGTGCCAACACCGTACGCGGTGTTGGGTACGTCATTAGAGATGGACATTCGATACCCTTACTCTTGTACTTGTTCTATCAAGTACCCTACGACCCAGGACACCTGACACTATTCATGAGACAGAGTCTTCCTGAGATATTCATGGTGATTCTGTATAGGATACAGACTTTATGGCATTGACATTATATTCCCTGATACTCTATGACTTGCTGCATTAGATATGATTATGCGTGTCATGGACACGAGACGTGTGATTACATTGGGTGGGGAGAGACACACAGGCTACAGGCTATTTTCATATATATATATTATTAGTGTGAGGTCGTAGACTCTCCAGCAGAGCTAGACCCTTTACGTGTTATTACTGCTACCGGCTCCCCGACACAGAGCTGGTAGTGGCTCAGCCTGAGTTCTAGTGATGCTCTCAACTTGTATTTATCACTTAGCTGGTTACATAGTTTACCCTGCTGTTTCATTTAATTCTGCTGTACTGTTATATTTTGGCTTGTATTTTCTGTACCTTGCTATGTCCCCTGAGGACCTGGAATGGATGATGTCCCCAGGTATAGCTGAAGCGATCCATCCAGAGATACCCCGTACCGGAGCACTTCCAGGAGCTGTACCAGGACCTGAAGACGAGCTCGCACCAGAGGACTTCTCCTGAGCATTGGCCGTATGTAGTTAGTCATTTATTTCTATTTCCAGTTATTTATTTCCTGTCCATTTGCATCTGTTGTACCAGATATATTCTCGGATTATTTCCCGAGATATTTGTTGAGATTTGCTTAATTATTCTATTGCTTTATTTCTGACAGTTACTCTGTATTTTTCTGTGGTGGATGAGAATAGATTAGTCTATGATCTGTATCATTGCTCTATTTCCTGTTAGACCACAGCTTAAGCATGCCCTGATGGATCCATTAAATTGGGTTGTCCATCGGTGCGTGCTGCTGGCCATTGCCACGCTTCTCTAGTCCCTCGTCATTTTGGGACTGGGGCGTGACATGGTTTTTGTGGTGGCCCATGCAGGTCGACGACTAATTTGTTCGGTTTCAACTCAGGGACCGAACAGGCCTGTAATAAAGCTAGGATAAGTTTTTAGGATCTCATCCACCTGCTTGAATCGTTCTTGATATCTATTCGAATTAAATCATTAACTTGCATCCTGCCTTGATTCCTGTGCGCCTCTTATCATTTGTATTTGATACAGGGAAATGGACCCACAAGCCAGCAACGAGGCTCAT